>JAKDEW010000214.1:209670-530501 GCA_021963965.1 Artemisiospiza belli | reverse complement strand
AGCAAAGCTTGCCAAAATTGATCCCCACTGAAGGCCAAAACAGAAAAGAAGGACCTACAAACACGCTGGAATGGAGACAGCATCAAAGGAATTGCAATTGGAGGAGAAAAAAAAAGAAAATTGGGAAATTTAGTGACTCTAAGAAAATGGCCTGGGTTTATATCAGGTGCAGTGAAAAGCCCAAAAGGTGCCAAAACTAAGCTCACAGATGTTGCAAAAGCAGGGGAAAAAGTCAAGGAGGAAGACACAACATAGGGAGCAAGATATGAGGGACATGGCATGAATACTTAAAATAGTAAAAAAAAAAAAAGAAAAAATCTTTCCCAAAGTCAAAGCCATCAAAATGCACGCAGGCCATACGCCACCAAGGGCAGGCACATGTAGCAAAGCTTGCCAAAATTGATCCCCACTGAAGGCCAAAACAGAAAAGAAGGACTTACAAACACGCTGGAATGGAGACAACATGAAAGGAATTCAATTTCTATGAGAAAAAAAGAAAATTTGGGATATTTAATGACTCTTAGAAGGTGGCCTGGGGTTTTAGGAGGTTCAGTGCAAAGGACTAAAAGATGCCAAAACTAAGCTCACAGATGTTGCAAAAGCAGGGGAAAAAGTCAAGGAGGAAGACAGAACTTAGGGGGCAAGATATGAGGGACATGGCATGAACACTTCAGAAAACAACCAAAAAAAGAAAAAAATCTTTCCCAAAGTCAAAGCCATCAAAAGGCATGGCCTGCCATCAAGTGCAGGGACATGCACCAAAGATTCCTCTATTGGTCCCCATTGAAATCGCAAGATTCCTTTTCCCTTCCCGAAAGGAAATTTCATTTCCTTTCGGAAAGGGAAAAGGTATCTTGCGAATGCCAAAAGAAAGGCTTACAAACACTCTGGAAAGGAGATAGGTTCAAATGAAATGCAATTGAAAAAAGCAGAAAATCGGGAATTTTCGTCTCTTCAAAAAATAGGCTGTGAGGAAATCAGCTGCATTGCAAAGGACCAAAAGGTGCCAAAACTAAGCTCACAGATGTTGCAAAAGCAGGGGAAAAAGTCAAGGAGGAAGACACAACATAGGGAGCAAGATATGAGGGACATGGCATGAATACATAAAGCAAAACAAAAAAAAAATGAAAAAAATCCTTTCCAAAGTCAAAGCCATCAAAATGCAGGCAGGCCATACGCCACCAAGGGCAGGCACATGCAGGAAAGCTTGCCAAAAATGATCCCCACTGAAGGCCAAAACAGAAAAGAAGGACCTACAAACACGCTGGAAAGGAGTCAACAACAAAGGAATTGCAATTAGAGGAGAAAAAAAGAAAATATGGGAAATTTAGTGACTCTCTAGAAAGTGGCCTGGGCTTTTATCAGGTGCAGTGAAAAGGAACAAAAGATGCCAAAACTAAGCTCACAGATGTTGCAAAAGCAGGGGAAAAAGTCAAGGAGGAAGACACAACTTAGGAGGCAAGATATGAGGGACATGGCATGAATACTTACAATAATAAAAAAAAAAAAAAGAAAAAATCTTTCCCAAAGTCAAAGCCATCAAAATGCAGGCAGGCCATACGCCAGCAAGAGCAGGCACATGCAGAAAAGCTTGCAAAAATTGATCCCCACTGAAGGCCAAAACAGAAAAGAAGGACCTACAAACACGCTGGAATGGAGACAACATCAAAGGAATTGCAATTGGAGGAGAAAAAAAGAAAATTTGGGAAATTTAGTGACTCTAAGAAAATGGCCGGCGTTTATATCA
This sequence comes from Artemisiospiza belli, assembly GCA_021963965.1. NCBI lineage: Eukaryota > Metazoa > Chordata > Aves > Passeriformes > Passerellidae > Artemisiospiza > Artemisiospiza belli. The sequence continues at coordinate 528,754 of JAKDEW010000214.1, read as the reverse complement.
GGTGCATTGCAAAGGACCAAAAGATGCCAAAACTAAGCTCACAGATGTTGCAAAAGCAGGGGGTAAAGTGAAGGAGGAAGACACAACTTAGGGAGCAAGATATGAGGGACATGGCATGAATACCTAAAACAGAAAAAAAAAAAAAAAAGAAAAAATCTATCACAAAGTCAAAGCCATCAAAATGCAGGCAGGCCATACGCCAGCAAGTGCAGGCACATGCAGCAAAGCTTGCCAAAATTGATCCCCACTGAAGGCCAAAACAGAAAAGAAGGACTTACAAACACGCTGGAATGGAGACAACATCAAAGGAATTCAATTTCTATGAGAAAAAAAGAAAATTTGGGTAAGTAATTGATTCTAAGAAAATGGCTTGGGTTTATATCAGGTGCAGTGCAAAGGACCAAAAGATGCCAAAACTAAGCTCGCAGATGTTGCAAAAGCAGGGGAAAAAGTCAAGGAGGAAGACACAACTTAGGTGGCAAGATATGAGGGACATGGCATAAATACTTAAAAAAAAAAAAAAAAAAAAAAAAAAAAAAAAAGAAAAAATATTTACCAAAGTCAAAGCCATCAAAATGCAGGCAGGCCATATGCCAGCAAGGACAGGCACATGCAGCAAATCTTGCCAAAATTGATCCCCACTGAAGGCCAAAACAGAAAAGAAGGACCTACAAACACGCTGGAAAGGAGTCAACATAAAAGGAACTGCAATTGGAGGAGAAAAAAGAAAATTTGGGAAATTTAGTGACTCTATGAAAATGGCCCGGGGTTTATATCAGGTGCATTGCAAAGGACCAAAAGGTGCCAAAACTAAGCTCACAGATGTTGCAAAAGCAGGGGAAAAAGTCAAGGAGGAAGACACAACATAGGGAGCAAGATATGAGGGACATGGCATGAATACTTAAAATATTAAAAAAAAAAATTAAGAAAAAATCTATCCCAAAGTCAAAGCCATCAAAATGCAGGCACGCCATACGCCAGCAAGTGCAGGCACATGCAGCAAAGCTTGCCAAAATTGATCCCCACTGAAGGCCAAAACAGAAAAGAAGGACTTACAAACACGCTGGAATGGAGACAGCATCAAAGGAATTGCAATTGGAGGAGAAAAAAATGAAATTTGGGAAATTTAATGACTCTTAGAAAGTGGCCTGGGGTTTTAGCAGGTGCAGTGGAAAGGACCAAAAGATGCCAAAACTAAGCTCACAGATGTTGCAAAAGCAGGGGAAAAAGTCAAGGAGGAAGACACAACTTAGGGGGCAAGATATGAGGGACATGGCATGAACACTTCAGAAAACAACCAAAAAAAGAAAAAAATCTTTCCCTAAGTCAAAGCCATCAAAAGGCATGGCCTGCCATCAAGTGCAGGGACATGCACCAAAGATTCCTCTATTGGTCCCCATTGAAATCGCAAGATTCCTTTTCCCTTCCCGAAAGGAAATTTCATTTCCTTTCGGGAAGGGAAAAGGAATCTTGCGAATGCCAAAAGAAAGGCTTACAAACACTCTGGAAAGGAGATAGGTTCAAATGAAATGCAATTGAAAAAAGCAGAAAATCGGGAATTTTAGTCTCTTCAAAAAATAGGCTGTGAGGAAATCAGCTGCATTGCAAAGGACAAAAAGGTGCGAAAACTAAGCTCACAGATGTTGCAAAAGCAGGGGAAAAAGCCAAGGAGGAAGACACAACTTAGGGGGCAAGGTGTGAGGGACATGGCATGAATACTTAAAACAAAAAAAAAAAAACAATGAAAAAATCTTTCCCAAAGTCAAAGACATCAAAATGCAGGCAGGCCATACGCCACCAAGGGCAGGCACATGCAGCAAAGCTTGCCAAAATTGATCCCCACTGAAGGCCAAAACAGAAAAGAAGGACTTGCAAACATGCTGGAATGGAGACAACATGAAAGGAATTCAATTTCTATGAGAAAAAAAGTAAATTTGGGTAAGTTAGTGATTCTAAGAAAATGGCCTGGGTTTATATCAGGTGCAGTGCAAAGGACCAAAAGATGCCAAAACTAAGCTCACAGATGTTGCAAAAGCAGGGGAAAAAGTCAAGGAGGAAGACACAACTTAGGGGGCAAGATATGAGGGACATGGCATGAATACTTAAATCAAACAAACAAAAAAAAATAGAAAAAATCTTTCCCAAAGTCAAAGCCATCAAAAGGCATGGCCTGCCATCAAGTGCAGGGACATGCACCAAAGATTCCTCTATTGGTCCCCATTGAAATCGCAAGATTCCTTTTCCCTTCCCGAAAGGAAATGAAATTTCCTTTCGGGAAGGGAAAAGGAATCTTGCGAATGCCAAAAGAAAGGCTTACAAACACTCTGGAAAGGAGATAGGTTCAAATGAAATGCAATTGAAAAAAGCAGAAAATCGGGAATTTTAGTCTCTTCAAAAAATAGGCTGTGAGGAAATCTGCTGCATTGCAAAGGACCAAAAGGTGCCAAAACTAAGCTCACAGATGTTGCAAAAGCAGGGGAAAAAGTCAAGGAGGAAGACACAGCTTAGGGGGCAAGATATGAGGGACATGGCACGAATACTTAAAATAATAAAAAAAAAAAAAAAAAAAAATCATTCCCAAAGTCAAAGCCATCAAAATGCAGGCAGGCCATACCCCACCAAGGGCAGGCACATGCAGCAAAGCTTGCCAAAATTGATCCCCACTGAAGGCCAAAACAGAAAAGAAGGACCTACAAACACGCTGGAATGGAGACAGCTTCAAAGGAATTGCAATTGGAGGAGAAAAAAGAAAATTTGGGAAATTTAGTGACTCTAAGAAAATGGCCTGGGTTTATATCAGGTGCAGTGCAAAGGACCAAAAGGTGCCAAAACTAAGCTCACAGATGTTGCAAAAGCAGGGGAAAAAGTCAAGGAGGAAGACACAACTTAGGGGGCAAGATATGAGGGACATGGCATGAATACTTACAATAATAAAAAAAAAAAAAAGAAAAAATCTTTCCCAAAGTCAAAGCCATCAAAATGCAGGCAGGCCATACGCCACCAAGGGCAGGCACATGCAGCAAAGCTTGCCAAAATTGATCCCCACTGAAGGCCAAAACAGAAAAGAAGGACCTACAAACACGCTGGAATGGAGACACCATCAAAGGAATTGCAATTGGAGGAGAAAAAAAAAGAAAATTGGGAAATTTAGTGACTCTAAGAAAATGGCCTGGGTTTATATCAGGTGCAGTGAAAAGCCCAAAAGGTGCAAAAACTAAGCTCACAGATGTTGCAAAAGCAGGGGAAAAAGTCAAGGAGGAAGACACAACTTAGGGGGCAAGATGTGAGGGACATGGCATGAATACTTAAAATAATAAAAAAAAAAATAGAAAAAATCTTTCCCAAAGTCAAAGCCATCAAAATGCAGGCAGGCCATACGCCAGCAAGTGCAGGCACATGCAGCAAAGCTTGCCAAAATTGATCCCCACTGAAGGCCAAAACAGAAAAGAAGGACTTACAAACACGCTGGAATGGAGACAACATGAAAGGAATTCAATTTCTATGAGAAAAAAAGAAAATTTGGGTAAGTTAGTGATTCTAAGAAAATGACCTGTGTTTATATCAGGTGCAGTGCAAAGGACCAAAAGGTGCCAAAACTAAGCTCACAGATGTTGCAAAAGCAGGGGAAAAGTCAAGGAGGAAGACACAATTAAGGGGGCAAGATATGAGGGACATGGCATGAAGACTTCAGAAAACAACCAAAAAAAGAAAAAAATCTTTCCCAAAGTCAAAGCCATCAAAAGGCATGGCCTGCCATCAAGTGCAGGGACATGCACCAAAGATTCCTCTATTGGTCCCCATTGAAATCGCAAGATTCCTTTTCCCTTCCTGAAAGGAAATGAAATTTCCCTTCGGGAAGGGAAAAGGAATCTTGCGGATCCCAAAAGAAAGGCTTACAAACACTCTGGAAAGGAGATAGGTTCAAATGAAATGCAATTGAAAAAAGCAGAAAATCGGGAATTTTAGTCTCTTCAAAAAATAGGCTGTGAGGAAATCTGCTGCATTGCAAAGGACCAAAAGGTGCCAAAACTAAGCTCACAGATGTTGCAAAAGCAGGGGAAAAAGTCAAGGAGGAAGACACAGCTTAGGGGGCAAGATATGAGGGACATGGCATGAATACTTAAAATAATAAAAAAAAAAAAAAAAAAAAAATCATTCCCAAAGTCAAAGCCATCAAAATGCAGGCAGGCCATACCCCACCAAGGGCAGGCACATGCAGCAAAGCTTGCCAAAATTGATCCCCACTGAAGGCCAAAACAGAAAAGAAGGACCTACAAACACGCTGGAATGGAGACAGCTTCAAAGGAATTGCAATTGGAGGAGAAAAAAGAAAATTTGGGAAATTTAGTGACTCTAAGAAAATGGCCTGGGTTTATATCAGGTGCAGTGCAAAGGACCAAAAGGTGCCAAAACTAAGCTCACAGATGTTGCAAAAGCAGGGGAAAAAGTCAAGGAGGAAGACACAACTTAGGGGGCAAGATATGAGGGACATGGCATGAATACTTACAATAATAAAAAAAAAAAAAAAAGAAAAAATCTTTCCCAAAGTCAAAGCCATCAAAATGCAGGCAGGCCATACGCCAGCAAGTGCAGGCACATGCAGCAAAGCTTGCCAAAATTGATCCCCACTGAAGGCCAAAACAGAAAAGAAGGACCTACAAACACGCTGGAAAGGAGTCAACATCAAAGGAATTGCAATTGGAGGAGAAAAAAAGAAAATTTGGGAAATTTAGTGACTCTAAGAAAATGGCCAGCGTTTATATCAGGTGCATTGCAAAGGACCAAAAGGTGCAAAAACTAAGCTCACAGATGTTGCAAAAGCAGGGGGTAAAGTGAAGGAGGAAGACACAACTTAGGGAGCAAGATATGAGGGACATGGCATGAATACCTAAAACAGAAAAAAAAAAAAAAAAGAAAAAATCTTTCCCAAAGTCAAAGCCATCAAAATGCAGGTAGGCCATACGCCAGCAAATGCAGGCACATGCAGCAAAGCTTGCCAAAATTGATCCCCACTGAAGGCCAAAACAGAAAACAAGGACTTACAAACACGCTGGAATGGAGACAACATCAAAGGAATTGCAATTGGAGGAGAAAAAAATAAAATTTCGGAAAATTAATGACTCTTAGAAATTGGCCTGGGGTTTTATGAGCTGCATTGCAAAGGACCAAAAGGTGCCAAAACTAAGCTCACAGATGTTGCAAAAGCAGGGGAAAAAGTCAAGGAGGAAGACACAACGTAGGGAGCAAGATATGAGGGACATGGCATGAACACTTCAGAAAACAACCAAAAAAAGAAAAAAAATCTTTCCCAAAGTCAAAGCCATCAAAAGGCATGGCCTGCCATCAAGTGCAGGGACATGCACCAAAGATTCCTCTATTGGTCCCCATTGAAATCGCAAGATTGCTTTTCCCTTCCCGAAAGGAAATGAAATTTCCTTTCGGGAAGGGAAAAGGAATCTTGCGAATGCCAAAAGAAAGGCTTACAAACACTCTGGAAAGGAGATAGGTTCAAATGAAATACAATTGAAAAAAGCAGAAAATCTGGAATTTTAGCCTCTTCAAAAAATAGGCTGTGAGGAAATCAGCTGCATTGCAAAGGACCAAAAGGTGCCAAAACTAAGCTCACAGATGTTGCAAAAGCAGGGGAAAAAGTCAAGGAGGAAGACACAACTTAGGGGGCAAGGTGTGAGGGACATGGCATGAATACTTAAAATATTAAAAAAAAAAAAAGAAAAAGTCTTTCCCAAAGTCAAAGCCATCAAAATGCAGGCAGGCCATACGCCAGCAAGTGCAGGCACATGCAGCAAAGCTTGCCAAAATTGATCCCCACTGAAGGCCAAAACAGAAAAGAAGGACCTACAAACACGCTGGAAAGGAGTCAACATCAAAGGAATTGCAATTGGAGGAGAAAAAAAGAAAATTTGGGAAATTTAGTGACTCTCAGAAAATGGCCTGGGTTTATATCAGGTGCATTGCAAAGGACCAAAAGGTGCCAAAACTAAGCTCACAGATGTTGCAAAAGCAGGGGAAAAAGTCAAGGAGGAAGACACAACTTAGGGGGCAAGATATGAGGGACATGGCATGAATACTTACAATAATAAAAAAAAAAAAAAGAAAAAATCTTTCCCAAAGTCAAAGCCATCAAAATGCAGGCAGGCCATACGCCACCAAGGGCAGGCACATGCAGCAAAGCTTGCCAAAATTGATCCCCACTGAAGGCCAAAACAGAAAAGAAGGACCTACAAACACGCTGGAATGGAGACAGCATCAAAGGAATTGCAATTGGAGGAGAAAAAAAAAGAAAATTGGGAAATTTAGTGACTCTAAGAAAATGGCCTGGGTTTATATCAGGTGCAGTGAAAAGCCCAAAAGGTGCCAAAACTAAGCTCACAGATGTTGCAAAAGCAGGGGAAAAAGTCAAGGAGGAAGACACAACATAGGGAGCAAGATATGAGGGACATGGCATGAATACTTAAAATAGTAAAAAAAAAAAAAGAAAAAATCTTTCCCAAAGTCAAAGCCATCAAAATGCACGCAGGCCATACGCCACCAAGGGCAGGCACATGTAGCAAAGCTTGCCAAAATTGATCCCCACTGAAGGCCAAAACAGAAAAGAAGGACTTACAAACACGCTGGAATGGAGACAACATGAAAGGAATTCAATTTCTATGAGAAAAAAAGAAAATTTGGGATATTTAATGACTCTTAGAAGGTGGCCTGGGGTTTTAGGAGGTTCAGTGCAAAGGACTAAAAGATGCCAAAACTAAGCTCACAGATGTTGCAAAAGCAGGGGAAAAAGTCAAGGAGGAAGACAGAACTTAGGGGGCAAGATATGAGGGACATGGCATGAACACTTCAGAAAACAACCAAAAAAAGAAAAAAATCTTTCCCAAAGTCAAAGCCATCAAAAGGCATGGCCTGCCATCAAGTGCAGGGACATGCACCAAAGATTCCTCTATTGGTCCCCATTGAAATCGCAAGATTCCTTTTCCCTTCCCGAAAGGAAATTTCATTTCCTTTCGGAAAGGGAAAAGGTATCTTGCGAATGCCAAAAGAAAGGCTTACAAACACTCTGGAAAGGAGATAGGTTCAAATGAAATGCAATTGAAAAAAGCAGAAAATCGGGAATTTTCGTCTCTTCAAAAAATAGGCTGTGAGGAAATCAGCTGCATTGCAAAGGACCAAAAGGTGCCAAAACTAAGCTCACAGATGTTGCAAAAGCAGGGGAAAAAGTCAAGGAGGAAGACACAACATAGGGAGCAAGATATGAGGGACATGGCATGAATACATAAAGCAAAACAAAAAAAAAATGAAAAAAATCCTTTCCAAAGTCAAAGCCATCAAAATGCAGGCAGGCCATACGCCACCAAGGGCAGGCACATGCAGGAAAGCTTGCCAAAAATGATCCCCACTGAAGGCCAAAACAGAAAAGAAGGACCTACAAACACGCTGGAAAGGAGTCAACAACAAAGGAATTGCAATTAGAGGAGAAAAAAAGAAAATATGGGAAATTTAGTGACTCTCTAGAAAGTGGCCTGGGCTTTTATCAGGTGCAGTGAAAAGGAACAAAAGATGCCAAAACTAAGCTCACAGATGTTGCAAAAGCAGGGGAAAAAGTCAAGGAGGAAGACACAACTTAGGAGGCAAGATATGAGGGACATGGCATGAATACTTACAATAATAAAAAAAAAAAAAAGAAAAAATCTTTCCCAAAGTCAAAGCCATCAAAATGCAGGCAGGCCATACGCCAGCAAGAGCAGGCACATGCAGAAAAGCTTGCAAAAATTGATCCCCACTGAAGGCCAAAACAGAAAAGAAGGACCTACAAACACGCTGGAATGGAGACAACATCAAAGGAATTGCAATTGGAGGAGAAAAAAAGAAAATTTGGGAAATTTAGTGACTCTAAGAAAATGGCCGGCGTTTATATCAGGTGCATTGCAAAGGACCAAAAGATGCCAAAACTAAGCTCACAGATGTTGCAAAAGCAGGGGGTAAAGTGAAGGAGGAAGACACAACTTAGGGAGCAAGATATGAGGGACATGGCATGAATACCTAAAACAGAAAAAAAAAAAAAAAAGAAAAAATCTATCACAAAGTCAAAGCCATCAAAATGCAGGCAGGCCATACGCCAGCAAGTGCAGGCACATGCAGCAAAGCTTGCCAAAATTGATCCCCACTGAAGGCCAAAACAGAAAAGAAGGACTTACAAACACGCTGGAATGGAGACAACATCAAAGGAATTCAATTTCTATGAGAAAAAAAGAAAATTTGGGTAAGTAATTGATTCTAAGAAAATGGCTTGGGTTTATATCAGGTGCAGTGCAAAGGACCAAAAGATGCCAAAACTAAGCTCGCAGATGTTGCAAAAGCAGGGGAAAAAGTCAAGGAGGAAGACACAACTTAGGTGGCAAGATATGAGGGACATGGCATAAATACTTAAAAAAAAAAAAAAAAAAAAAAAAAAAAAAAAGAAAAAATATTTACCAAAGTCAAAGCCATCAAAATGCAGGCAGGCCATATGCCAGCAAGGACAGGCACATGCAGCAAATCTTGCCAAAATTGATCCCCACTGAAGGCCAAAACAGAAAAGAAGGACCTACAAACACGCTGGAAAGGAGTCAACATAAAAGGAACTGCAATTGGAGGAGAAAAAAGAAAATTTGGGAAATTTAGTGACTCTATGAAAATGGCCCGGGGTTTATATCAGGTGCATTGCAAAGGACCAAAAGGTGCCAAAACTAAGCTCACAGATGTTGCAAAAGCAGGGGAAAAAGTCAAGGAGGAAGACACAACATAGGGAGCAAGATATGAGGGACATGGCATGAATACTTAAAATATTAAAAAAAAAAATTAAGAAAAAATCTATCCCAAAGTCAAAGCCATCAAAATGCAGGCACGCCATACGCCAGCAAGTGCAGGCACATGCAGCAAAGCTTGCCAAAATTGATCCCCACTGAAGGCCAAAACAGAAAAGAAGGACTTACAAACACGCTGGAATGGAGACAGCATCAAAGGAATTGCAATTGGAGGAGAAAAAAATGAAATTTGGGAAATTTAATGACTCTTAGAAAGTGGCCTGGGGTTTTAGCAGGTGCAGTGGAAAGGACCAAAAGATGCCAAAACTAAGCTCACAGATGTTGCAAATGCAGGCGAAAAAGTCAAGGAGGAAGACACAACTTAGGGGGCAAGATATGAGGGACATGGCATGAACACTTCAGAAAACAACCAAAAAAAGAAAAAAATCTTTCCCTAAGTCAAAGCCATCAAAAGGCATGGCCTGCCATCAAGTGCAGGGACATGCACCAAAGATTCCTCTATTGGTCCCCATTGAAATCGCAAGATTCCTTTTCCCTTCCCGAAAGGAAATTTCATTTCCTTTCGGGAAGGGAAAAGGAATCTTGCGAATGCCAAAAGAAAGGCTTACAAACACTCTGGAAAGGAGATAGGTTCAAATGAAATGCAATTGAAAAAAGCAGAAAATCGGGAATTTTAGTCTCTTCAAAAAATAGGCTGTGAGGAAATCAGCTGCATTGCAAAGGACAAAAAGGTGCGAAAACTAAGCTCACAGATGTTGCAAAAGCAGGGGAAAAAGCCAAGGAGGAAGACACAACTTAGGGGGCAAGGTGTGAGGGACATGGCATGAATACTTAAAACAAAAAAAAAAAAACAATGAAAAAATCTTTCCCAAAGTCAAAGACATCAAAATGCAGGCAGGCCATACGCCACCAAGGGCAGGCACATGCAGCAAAGCTTGCCAAAATTGATCCCCACTGAAGGCCAAAACAGAAAAGAAGGACTTGCAAACATGCTGGAATGGAGACAACATGAAAGGAATTCAATTTCTATGAGAAAAAAAGTAAATTTGGGTAAGTTAGTGATTCTAAGAAAATGGCCTGGGTTTATATCAGGTGCAGTGCAAAGGACCAAAAGATGCCAAAACTAAGCTCACAGATGTTGCAAAAGCAGGGGAAAAAGTCAAGGAGGAAGACACAACTTAGGGGGCAAGATATGAGGGACATGGCATGAATACTTAAATCAAACAAACAAAAAAAAATAGAAAAAATCTTTCCCAAAGTCAAAGCCATCAAAAGGCATGGCCTGCCATCAAGTGCAGGGACATGCACCAAAGATTCCTCTATTGGTCCCCATTGAAATCGCAAGATTCCTTTTCCCTTCCCGAAAGGAAATGAAATTTCCTTTCGGGAAGGGAAAAGGAATCTTGCGAATGCCAAAAGAAAGGCTTACAAACACTCTGGAAAGGAGATAGGTTCAAATGAAATGCAATTGAAAAAAGCAGAAAATCGGGAATTTTAGTCTCTTCAAAAAATAGGCTGTGAGGAAATCTGCTGCATTGCAAAGGACCAAAAGGTGCCAAAACTAAGCTCACAGATGTTGCAAAAGCAGGGGAAAAAGTCAAGGAGGAAGACACAGCTTAGGGGGCAAGATATGAGGGACATGGCACGAATACTTAAAATAATAAAAAAAAAAAAAAAAAAAAATCATTCCCAAAGTCAAAGCCATCAAAATGCAGGCAGGCCATACCCCACCAAGGGCAGGCACATGCAGCAAAGCTTGCCAAAATTGATCCCCACTGAAGGCCAAAACAGAAAAGAAGGACCTACAAACACGCTGGAATGGAGACAGCTTCAAAGGAATTGCAATTGGAGGAGAAAAAAGAAAATTTGGGAAATTTAGTGACTCTAAGAAAATGGCCTGGGTTTATATCAGGTGCAGTGCAAAGGACCAAAAGGTGCCAAAACTAAGCTCACAGATGTTGCAAAAGCAGGGGAAAAAGTCAAGGAGGAAGACACAACTTAGGGGGCAAGATATGAGGGACATGGCATGAATACTTACAATAATAAAAAAAAAAAAAAGAAAAAATCTTTCCCAAAGTCAAAGCCATCAAAATGCAGGCAGGCCATACGCCACCAAGGGCAGGCACATGCAGCAAAGCTTGCCAAAATTGATCCCCACTGAAGGCCAAAACAGAAAAGAAGGACCTACAAACACGCTGGAATGGAGACACCATCAAAGGAATTGCAATTGGAGGAGAAAAAAAAAGAAAATTGGGAAATTTAGTGACTCTAAGAAAATGGCCTGGGTTTATATCAGGTGCAGTGAAAAGCCCAAAAGGTGCAAAAACTAAGCTCACAGATGTTGCAAAAGCAGGGGAAAAAGTCAAGGAGGAAGACACAACTTAGGGGGCAAGATATGAGGGACATGGCATGAATACTTACAATAATAAAAAAAAAAAAAAAGAAAAAATCTTTCCCAAAGTCAAAGCCATCAAAATGCAGGCAGGCCATACGCCACCAAGGGCAGGCACATGCAGCAAAGCTTGCCAAAATTGATCCCCACTGAAGGCCAAAACAGAAAAGAAGGACCTACAAACACGCTGGAATGGAGACAACATGAAAGGAATTCAATTTCTATGAGAAAAAAAGAAAATTTGGGATATTTAATGACTCTTAGAAGGTGGCCAGGGGTTTTAGGAGGTTCAGTGCAAAGGACTAAAAGATGCCAAAACTAAGCTCACAGATGTTGCAAAAGCAGGGGAAAAAGTCAAGGAGGAAGACACAACCTAGGGGGCAAGATATGAGGGACATGGCATGAACACTTCAGAAAACAACCAAAAAAAGAAAAAAATCTTTCCCAAAGTCAAAGCCATCAAAAGGCATGGCCTGCCATCAAGTGCAGGGACATGCACCAAAGATTCCTCTATTGGTCCCCATTGAAATCGCAAGATTCCTTTTCCCTTCCCGAAAGGAAAGGAAATTTCCTTTCGGGAAGGGAAAAGGAATCTTGCGAATGCCAAAAGAAAGGCTTACAAACACTCTGGAAAGGAGATAGGTTCAAATGAAATGCAATTGAAAAAAGCAGAAAATCGGGAATTTTAGTCTCTTCAAAAAATAGGCTGTGAGGAAATCTGCTGCATTGCAAAGGACCAAAAGGTGCCAAAACTAAGCTCACAGATGTTGCAAAAGCAGGGGAAAAAGTCAAGGAGGAAGACACAACATAGGGAGCAAGATATGAGGGACATGGCATGAATACATAAAGCAAAACAAAATAAAAATGAAAAAAATCCTTTCCAAAGTCAAAGCCATCAAAATGCAGGCAGGCCATACGCCACCAAGGGCAGGCACATGCAGGAAAGCTTGCCAAAAATGATCCCCACTGAAGGCCAAAACAGAAAAGAAGGACCTACAAACACGCTGGAAAGGAGTCAACAACAAAGAATTGCAATTAGAGGAGAAAAAAAGAAAATATGGGAAATTTAGTGACTCTCTAGAAAGTGGCCTGGGCTTTTATCAGGTGCAGTGAAAAGGAACAAAAGATGCCAAAACTAAGCTCACAGATGTTGCAAAAGCAGGGGAAAAAGTCAAGGAGGAAGACACAACTTAGGAGGCAAGATATGAGGGACATGGCATGAATACTTACAATAATAAAAAAAAAAAAAAGAAAAAATCTTTCCCAAAGTCAAAGCCATCAAAATGCAGGCAGGCCATACACCAGCAAGAGCAGGCACATGCAGAAAAGCTTGCCAAAATTGATCCCCACTGAAGGCCAAAACAGAAAAGAAGGACCTACAAACACGCTGGAATGGAGACAACATCAAAGATTTGCAATTGGAGGAGAATAAAAGAAAATTTGGGAAATGTAATGACTATTAGAAAGTGGCCTGGGGTTTTATCAGGTGCAGTGCAAAGGACCAAAATGTTCCAAAACTAAGCTCACAGATGTTGCAAAAGCAGAGGAAAAAGTCAAGGAGGAAGACACAACTTAGGGGGAAAGATATGAGGGACATGGCATGAATACTTAAAACAAACAAAAAAAAAAAAAAAAAAAGAAAAAATCTTTCCCAAAGTCAAAGCCATCAAAATGCAGGCAGGCCATACGCCACCAAGGACAGGCACATGCAGCAAAGCTTGCCAAAATTGATCCCCACTGAAGGCCAAAACAGAAAAGAAGGACCTACAAACACGCTGGAAAGGAGTCAACATCAAAGGAATTGCAATTGGAGGAGAAAAAAAGAAAATTTGGGAAATTTAGTGACTCTAAGAAAGTGGCCGGCGTTTATATCAGGTGCATTGCAAAGGACCAAAAGGTGCAAAAACTAAGCTCACAGATGTTGCAATAGCAGGGGGTAAAGTCAAGGAGGAAGACACAACTTAGGGGGCAAGGTGTGAGGGACATGGCATGAATACCTAAAACAGAAAAAAAAAAAAAAAAAAAAAAGAAAAAATAATACCAAAGTCAAAGCCATCAAAATGCAGGCAGGCCATATGCCAGCAAGGGCAGGCACATGCAGCAAATCTTGCCAAAATTGATCCCCACTGAAGGCCAAAACAGAAAAGAAGGACCTACAAAAACGCTGGAAAGGAGTCAACATAAAAGGAACTGCAATTGGAGGAGAAAAAAGAAAATTTGGGAAATTTAGTGACTCTAAGAAAATGGCCCGGGGTTTTATCAGGTGCAGTGCAAAGGACCAAAAGGTGCCAAAACTAAGCTCACAGATGTTGCAAATGCAGGCGAAAAAGTCAAGGAGGAAGACACAACTTAGGGGGCAAGATATGAGGGACATGGCATGAACACTTCAGAAAACAACCAAAAAAAGAAAAAAATCTTTCCCAAAGTCAAAGCCATCAAAAGGCATGGCCTGCCATCAAGTGCAGGGACATGCACCAAAGATTCCTCTATTGGTCCCCATTGAAATCGCAAGATTCCTTTTCCCTTCCCGAAAGGAAATGAAATTTCCTTTCGGGAAGGGAAAAGGAATCTTGCGAATGCCAAAAGAAAGGCTTACAAACACTCTGGAAAGGAGATAGGTTCAAATGAAATGCAATTGAAAAAAGCAGAAAATCGGGAATTTTCGTCTCTACAAAAAACAGGCAGTGAGGAAATCAGCTGCATTGCAAAGGACCAAAAGGTGCCAAAACTAAGCTCACAGATGTTGCAAAAGCAGAGGAAAAAGTCAAGGAGGAAGACACAACAGGGGGCAAGATATGAGGGACATGGCATGAATACTTAAAATATAAAAAAAAAAAAAAGAAAAAAATCTTTCCCAAAGTCAAAGCCATCAAAATGCAGGCAGGCCATACGCCACCAAGGGCAGGCACATGCAGCAAAGCTTGCCAAAATTGATCCCCACTGAAGTCCAAAACAGAAAAGAAGGACCTACAAACACGCTGGAAAAGAGTCAACATCAAAGGAATTGCAATTGGAGGAGAAAAAAAGAAAATTTGGGAAATTTAGTGACTCTAAGAAAATTGCCTGGGTTTATATCAGGTGCAGTGCAAAGGACCAAATGGTGCCAAAACTAAGCTCACAGATGTTGCAAAAGCAGGGGAAAAAGTGAAGGAGGAAGACACAACTTAGGGGGCAAGATGTGAGGGACATGGCATGAATACTTCAAATAATAAAAAAAAAAAAAAAGAAACAATCTTTCCCAAAGTCAAAGCCATCAAAATGCAGGCAGGCCATATGCCACCAAGGGCAGGCACATGCAGCAAAGCTTGCCAAAATTGATCCCCACTGAAGGCCAAAACAGAAAAGAAGGACTTACAAACACGCTGGAATGGAGACAGCATCAAAGGAATTGCAATTGGAGGAGAAAAAAAGGAAATTTGGGAAATTTTATGACTCTTAGAAAGTGGCCTGGGGTTTTAGCAGGTGCAGTGCAAAGGACCAAAAGATGCCAAAACTAAGCTCACAGATGTTGCAAAAGCAGGGGAAAAAGTCAAGGAGGAAGACACAATTAAGGGGGCAAGATATGAGGGACATGGCATGAACACTTCAGAAAACAACCAAAAAAAGAAAAAAATCTTTCCCAAAGTCAAAGCCATCAAAAGGCATGGCCTGCCATCAAGTGCAGGGACATGCACCAAAGATTCCTCTATTGGTCCCCATTGAAATCGCAAGATTCCTTTTCCCTTCCCGAAAGGAAATTTCATTTCCTTTCGGGAAGGAAAAAGGAATCTTGCGGATCCGAAAAGAAAGGCTTACAAACACTCTGGAAAGGAGATAGGTTCAAATGAAATGCAATTGAAAAAAGCAGAAAATCGGGAATTTTAGTCTCTTCAAAAAACAGGCAGTGAGGAAATCAGCTGCATTGCAAAGGACCAAAAGATGCCAAAACTAAGCTCACAGATGTTGCAAAAGCAGGGGAAAAAGTCAAGGAGGAAGACACAACTTAGGGGGCAAGATATGAGGGACATGGCAGGAATATTTAAAATATTAAAAAAAAAAAGAAAAAAATCTTTCCCAAAGTCAAAGGCATCAAAATGCAGGCAGGCCATACGTTACCAAGGGCAGGCACATGCAGCAAAGCTTGCCAAAATTGATCCCCACTGAAGGCCAAAACAGAAAAGAAGGACCTAGAAACACGCTGGAAAGGAGTCAACATCAATGAAATTGCAATTGGAGGAGAAAAAAAGAGAATTTTGGAAATTTAGTGACTCTAAGAAAATGGCCTGGGTTTATATCAGGTGCATTGCAAAGGACCAAAAGATGCCAAAACTAAGCTCACAGATGTTGCAAAAGCAGGGGAAAAAGTCAAGGAGGAAGAAACAACTTAGGGGGCAAGATATGAGGGACATGGCATGAACACTTCAGAAAACAACCAAAAAAAGAAAAAAATCTTTCCCAAAGTCAAAGCCATCAAAAGGCATGGCCTGCCATCAAGTGCAGGGACATGCACCAAAGATTCCTCTATTGGTCCCCATTGAAATCGCAAGATTCCTTTTCCCTTCCCGAAAGGAAATTTCATTTCCTTTCGGGAAGGGAAAAGGAATCTTGCGGAACCCAAAAGAAAGGCTTACAAACACTCTGGAAAGGAGATAGGTTAAAATGAAATGCAATTGAAAAAAGCAGAAAATCGGGAATTTTCGTCTCTACAAAAAACAGGCAGTGAGGAAATCAGCTGCATTGCAAAGGACCAAAAGGTGCCAAAACTAAGCTCACAGATGTTGCAAAAGCAGGGGAAAAAGTCAAGGAGGAAGACACAACTTAGGGGGCAAGATATGAGGGACATGGCATGAATACTTAAAACAAACAAAAAAAAAAAATAGAAAAAATCTTTCCCAAAGTCAAAGGCATCAAAATGCAGGCAGGCCATACGCCAGCAAGGGCAGGCACATGCAGCAAACTTTGCCATAATTGATCCCCACTGAAGGCCAAAAAAGAAAAGAAGGACTTACAAACACGCTGGAATGGAGACAACATCAAAGATTTGCAATTGGAGGAGAAAAAAAGAAAATTTGGGAAATTTAATGACTCTTAGAAAGTGGCCTGGGGTTTTAGCAGGTGCAGTGCAAAGGACCAAAAGGTGCCAAAACTAAGCTCACAGATGTTGCAAATCAGAGGAAAAAGTCAAGGAGGAAGACACAACTTAGGGGGAAAGATATGAGGGACATGGCATGAATACTTAAAACAAAAAAAAAAAAAAAATAGAAAAAATCTTTCCCAAAGTCAAAGGCATCAAAATGCAGGCAGGCCATACGCCAGCAAGTGCAGGCACATGCAGCAAAGCTTGCCAAAATTGATCCCCACTGAAGGCCAAAACAGAAAAGAAGGACCTACAAACACGCTGGAAAGGAGTCAACATCAAAGGAATTGCAATTGGAGGAGAAAAAAGAAAATTTGGGAAATTTAGTGACTCTAGGAAAATGCCCTGTGTTTATATCAGGTGCATTGCAAAGGACCAAAAGATGCCAAAACTAAGCTCACAGATGTTGCAAAAGCAGGGGAAAAAGTCAAGGAGGAAGACACAACTTAGGGGGCAAGATGTGAGGGACATGGCATGAATACTTACAATAATAAAAAAAAAAATAGAAAAAATCTTTCCCAAAGTCAAAGCCATCAAAATGCAGGCAGGCCATACGCCAGCAAGTGCAGGCACATGCAGCAAAGCTTGCCAAAATTGATCCCCACTGAAGGCCAAAACAGAAAACAAGGACTTACAAACACGCTGGAATGGAGACAACATGAAAGGAATTCAATTTCTATGAGAAAAAAAGAAAATTTGGGTAAGTTAGTGATTCTAAGAAAATGACCTGTGTTTATATCAGGTGCAGTGCAAAGGACCAAAAGATGCCAAAACTAAGCTCACAGATGTTGCAAAAGCAGGGGAAAAGTCAAGGAGGAAGACACAATTAAGGGGGCAAGATATGAGGGACATGGCAATGAACACTTCAGAAAACAACCAAAAAAAGAAAAAATCTTTCCCAAAGTCAAAGCCATCAAAAGGCATGGCCTGCCATCAAGTGCAGGGACATGCACCAAAGATTCCTCTATTGGTCCCCATTGAAATCGCAAGATTCCTTTTCCCTTCCCGAAAGGAAATGAAATTTCCCTTCGGGAAGGGAAAATGAATCTTGCGGATCCCAAAAGAAAGGCTTACAAACACTCTGGAAAGGAGATAGGTTAAAATGAAATGCAATTGAAAAAAGCAGAAAATCGGGAATTTTCGTCTCTTCAAAAAATAGGCTGTGAGGAAATCTGCTGCATTGCAAAGGACCAAAAGGTGCCAAAACTAAGCTCACAGATGTTGCAAAAGCAGGGGAAAAAGTCAAGGAGGAAGACACAACTTAGGGGGAAAGATATGAGGGACATGGCATGAATACTTACAATAATAAAAAAAAAAAAAGAAAAAATCTTTCCCAAAGTCAAAGCCATCAAAATGCAGGCAGGCCATACGCCACCAAGAGCAGGCACATGCAGAAAAGCTTGCCAAAATTGATCCCCACTGAAGGCCAAAACAGAAAAGAAGGACCTACAAACACGGTGGAATGGAGACAACATCAAAGATTTGCAATTGGAGGAGAAAAAAAGAAAATTTGGGAAATTTAATGACTCTTAGAAAGTGGCCTGGGGTTTTATCAGGTGCAGTGCAAAGGACCAAAATGTTCCAAAACTAAGCTCACAGATGTTGCAAAAGCAGAGGAAAAAGTCAAGGAGGAAGACACAACTTAGGAGGCAAGATATGAGGGACATGGCATGAATACTTAAAAAAAAAAAAAAAAAAAGAAAAAAAGAAAAATCTTTCCCAAAGTCAAAGCCATCAAAATGCAGGCAGGCCATACGCCACCAAGGGCAGGCACATGTAGCAAAGCTTGCCAAAATTGATCCCCACTGAAGGCCAAAACAGAAAAGAAGGACCTACAAACACGCTGGAAAGGAGTCAACATCAAAGGAATTGCAATTGGAGGAGAAAAAAAGAGAATTTTGGAAATTTAGTGACTCTAAGAAAATGGCCTGGGTTTATATCAGGTGCAGTGCAAAGGACCAAAAGATGCCAAAACTAAGCTCACAGATGTTGCAAAAGCAGGGGAAAAAGTCAAGGAGGAAGACACAACTTAGGGGGCAAGATATGAGGGACATGGCATGAACACTTCAGAAAACAACCAAAAAAAGAAAAAAATCTTTCCCAAAGTCAAAGCCATCAAAAGGCATGGCCTGCCATCAAGTGCAGGGACATGCACCAAAGATTCCTCTATTGGTCCCCATTGAAATCGCAAGATTCCTTTTCCCTTCCCGAAAGGAAAGGAAATTTCCTTTCGGGAAGGGAAAAGGAATCTTGCGAATGCCAAAAGAAAGGCTTACAAACACTCTGGAAAGGAGATAGGTTCAAATGAAATGCAATTGAAAAAAGCAGAAAATCGGGAATTTTAGTCTCTTCAAAAAATAGGCTGTGAGGAAATCTGCTGCATTGCAAAGGACCAAAAGGTGCCAAAACTAAGCTCACAGATGTTGCAAAAGCAGGGGAAAAAGTCAAGGAGGAAGACACAACATAGGGAGCAAGATATGAGGGACATGGCATGAATACATAAAGCAAAACAAAATAAAAATGAAAAAAATCCTTTCCAAAGTCAAAGCCATCAAAATGCAGGCAGGCCATACGCCACCAAGGGCAGGCACATGCAGCAAAGCTTGCCAAAAATGATCCCCACTGAAGGCCAAAACAGAAAAGAAGGACCTACAAACACGCTGGAAAGGAGTCAACAACAAAGGAATTGCAATTAGAGGAGAAAAAAAGAAAATATGGGAAATTTAGTGACTCTCTAGAAAGTGGCCTTGGCTTTTATCAGGTGCAGTGAAAAGGAACAAAAGATGCCAAAACTAAGCTCACAGATTTTGCAAAAGCAGGGGAAAAAGTCAAGGAGGAAGACACAACTTAGGAGGCAAGATATGAGGGACATGGCATGAATACTTACAATAATAAAAAAAAAAAAAAGAAAAAATCTTTCCCAAAGTCAAAGCCATCAAAATGCAGGCAGGCCATACACCAGCAAGAGCAGGCACATGCAGAAAAGCTTGCCAAAATTGATCCCCACTGAAGGCCAAAACAGAAAAGAAGGACCTACAAACACGCTGGAATGGAGACAACATCAAAGATTTGCAATTGGAGGAGAATAAAAGAAAATTTGGGAAATGTAATGACTATTAGAAAGTGGCCTGGGGTTTTATCAGGTGCAGTGCAAAGGACCAAAATGTTCCAAAACTAAGCTCACAGATGTTGCAAAAGCAGAGGAAAAAGTCAAGGAGGAAGACACAACTTAGGGGGAAAGATATGAGGGACATGGCATGAATACTTAAAACAAACAAAAAAAAAAAAAAAAAAAGAAAAAATCTTTCCCAAAGTCAAAGCCATCAAAATGCAGGCAGGCCATACGCCACCAAGGACAGGCACATGCAGCAAAGCTTGCCAAAATTGATCCCCACTGAAGGCCAAAACAGAAAAGAAGGACCTACAAACACGCTGGAAAGGAGTCAACATCAAAGGAATTGCAATTGGAGGAGAAAAAAAGAAAATTTGGGAAATTTAGTGACTCTAAGAAAGTGGCCGGCGTTTATATCAGGTGCATTGCAAAGGACCAAAAGGTGCAAAAACTAAGCTCACAGATGTTGCAATAGCAGGGGGTAAAGTCAAGGAGGAAGACACAACTTAGGGGGCAAGGTGTGAGGGACATGGCATGAATACCTAAAACAGAAAAAAAAAAAAAAAAAAAAAAGAAAAAATAATACCAAAGTCAAAGCCATCAAAATGCAGGCAGGCCATATGCCAGCAAGGGCAGGCACATGCAGCAAATCTTGCCAAAATTGATCCCCACTGAAGGCCAAAACAGAAAAGAAGGACCTACAAACACGCTGGAAAGGAGTCAACATAAAAGGAACTGCAATTGGAGGAGAAAAAAGAAAATTTGGGAAATTTAGTGACTCTAAGAAAATGGCCCGGGGTTTTATCAGGTGCAGTGCAAAGGACCAAAAGGTGCCAAAACTAAGCTCACAGATGTTGCAAATGCAGGCGAAAAAGTCAAGGAGGAAGACACAACTTAGGGGGCAAGATATGAGGGACATGGCATGAACACTTCAGAAAACAACCAAAAAAAGAAAAAAATCTTTCCCAAAGTCAAAGCCATCAAAAGGCATGGCCTGCCATCAAGTGCAGGGACATGCACCAAAGATTCCTCTATTGGTCCCCATTGAAATCGCAAGATTCCTTTTCCCTTCCCGAAAGGAAATGAAATTTCCTTTCGGGAAGGGAAAAGGAATCTTGCGAATGCCAAAAGAAAGGCTTACAAACACTCTGGAAAGGAGATAGGTTCAAATGAAATGCAATTGAAAAAAGCAGAAAATCGGGAATTTTCGTCTCTACAAAAAACAGGCAGTGAGGAAATCAGCTGCATTGCAAAGGACCAAAAGGTGCCAAAACTAAGCTCACAGATGTTGCAAAAGCAGAGGAAAAAGTCAAGGAGGAAGACAGAACAGGGGGCAAGATATGAGGGACATGGCATGAATACTTAAAATATAAAAAAAAAAAAAAGAAAAAAATCTTTCCCAAAGTCAAAGCCATCAAAATGCAGGCAGGCCATACGCCACCAAGGGCAGGCACATGCAGCAAAGCTTGCCAAAATTGATCCCCACTGAAGTCCAAAACAGAAAAGAAGGACCTACAAACACGCTGGAAAAGAGTCAACATCAAAGGAATTGCAATTGGAGGAGAAAAAAAGAAAATTTGGGAAATTTAGTGACTCTAAGAAAATTGCCTGGGTTTATATCAGGTGCAGTGCAAAGGACCAAATGGTGCCAAAACTAAGCTCACAGATGTTGCAAAAGCAGGGGAAAAAGTGAAGGAGGAAGACACAACTTAGGGGGCAAGATGTGAGGGACATGGCATGAATACTTCAAATAATAAAAAAAAAAAAAAAGAAACAATCTTTCCCAAAGTCAAAGCCATCAAAATGCAGGCAGGCCATATGCCACCAAGGGCAGGCACATGCAGCAAAGCTTGCCAAAATTGATCCCCACTGAAGGCCAAAACAGAAAAGAAGGACTTACAAACACGCTGGAATGGAGACAGCATCAAAGGAATTGCAATTGGAGGAGAAAAAAAGGAAATTTGGGAAATTTTATGACTCTTAGAAAGTGGCCTGGGGTTTTAGCAGGTGCAGTGCAAAGGACCAAAAGATGCCAAAACTAAGCTCACAGATGTTGCAAAAGCAGGGGAAAAAGTCAAGGAGGAAGACACAATTAAGGGGGCAAGATATGAGGGACATGGCATGAACACTTCAGAAAACAACCAAAAAAAGAAAAAAATCTTTCCCAAAGTCAAAGCCATCAAAAGGCATGGCCTGCCATCAAGTGCAGGGACATGCACCAAAGATTCCTCTATTGGTCCCCATTGAAATCGCAAGATTCCTTTTCCCTTCCCGAAAGGAAATTTCATTTCCTTTCGGGAAGGGAAAAGGAATCTTGCGGATCCGAAAAGAAAGGCTTACAAACACTCTGGAAAGGAGATAGGTTCAAATGAAATGCAATTGAAAAAAGCAGAAAATCGGGAATTTTAGTCTCTTCAAAAAATAGGCTGTGAGGAAATCAGCTGCATTGCAAAGGACCAAAAGATGCCAAAACTAAGCTCACAGATGTTGCAAAAGCAGGGGAAAAAGTCAAGGAGGAAGACACAACTTAGGGGGCAAGATATGAGGGACATGGCAGGAATATTTAAAATATTAAAAAAAAAAAAAGAAAAAATCTTTCCCAAAGTCAAAGGCATCAAAATGCAGGCAGGCCATACGTTACCAAGGGCAGGCACATGCAGCAAAGCTTGCCAAAATTGATCCCCACTGAAGGCCAAAACAGAAAAGAAGGACCTAGAAACACGCTGGAAAGGAGTCAACATCAATGAAATTGCAATTGGAGGAGAAAAAAAGAGAATTTTGGAAATTTAGTGACTCTAAGAAAATGGCCTGGGTTTATATCAGGTGCATTGCAAAGGACCAAAAGATGCCAAAACTAAGCTCACAGATGTTGCAAAAGCAGGGGAAAAAGTCAAGGAGGAAGAAACAACTTAGGGGGCAAGATATGAGGGACATGGCATGAACACTTCAGAAAACAACCAAAAAAAGAAAAAAATCTTTCCCAAAGTCAAAGCCATCAAAAGGCATGGCCTGCCATCAAGTGCAGGGACATGCACCAAAGATTCCTCTATTGGTCCCCATTGAAATCGCAAGATTCCTTTTCCCTTCCCGAAAGGAAATTTCATTTCCTTTCGGGAAGGGAAAAGGAATCTTGCGGAACCCAAAAGAAAGGCTTACAAACACTCTGGAAAGGAGATAGGTTAAAATGAAATGCAATTGAAAAAAGCAGAAAATCGGGAATTTTCGTCTCTACAAAAAACAGGCAGTGAGGAAATCAGCTGCATTGCAAAGGACCAAAAGGTGCCAAAACTAAGCTCACAGATGTTGCAAATCAGAGGAAAAAGTCAAGGAGGAAGACACAACTTAGGGGGAAAGATATGAGGGACATGGCATGAATACTTAAAACAAAAAAAAAAAAAAATAGAAAAAATCTTTCCCAAAGTCAAAGGCATCAAAATGCAGGCAGGCCATACGCCAGCAAGTGCAGGCACATGCAGCAAAGCTTGCCAAAATTGATCCCCACTGAAGGCCAAAACAGAAAAGAAGGACCTACAAACACGCTGGAAAGGAGTCAACATCAAAGGAATTGCAATTGGAGGAGAAAAAAAGAAAATTTGGGAAATTTAGTGACTCTAGGAAAATGCCCTGTGTTTATATCAGGTGCATTGCAAAGGACCAAAAGATGCCAAAACTAAGCTCACAGGTGTTGCAAAAGCAGGGGAAAAAGTCAAGGAGGAAGACACAACTTAGGGGGCAAGATGTGAGGGACATGGCATGAATACTTAAAATAATAAAAAAAAAAATAGAAAAAATCTTTCCCAAAGTCAAAGCCATCAAAATGCAGGCAGGCCATACGCCAGCAAGTGCAGGCACATGCAGCAAAGCTTGCCAAAATTGATCCCCACTGAAGGCCAAAACAGAAAACAAGGACTTACAAACACGCTGGAATGGAGACAACATGAAAGGAATTCAATTTCTATGAGAAAAAAAGAAAATTTGGGTAAGTTAGTGATTCTAAGAATATGACCTGTGTTTATATCAGGTGCAGTGCAAAGGACCAAAAGATGCCAAAACTAAGCTCACAGATGTTGCAAAAGCAGGGGAAAAGTCAAGGAGGAAGACACAATTAAGGGGGCAAGATATGAGGGACATGGCATGAACACTTCAGAAAACAACCAAAAAAAGAAAAAATCTTTCCCAAAGTCAAAGCCATCAAAAGGCATGGCCTGCCATCAAGTGCAGGGACATGCACCAAAGATTCCTCTATTGGTCCCCATTGAAATCGCAAGATTCCTTTTCCCTTCCCGAAAGGAAATGAAATTTCCCTTCGGGAAGGGAAAATGAATCTTGCGGATCCCAAAAGAAAGGCTTACAAACACTCTGGAAAGGAGATAGGTTAAAATGAAATGCAATTGAAAAAAGCAGAAAATCGGGAATTTTCGTCTCTTCAAAAAATAGGCTGTGAGGAAATCAGCTGCATTGCAAAGGACCAAAAGGTGCCAAAACTAAGCTCACAGATGTTGCAAAAGCAGGGGAAAAAGTCAAGGAGGAAGACACAACTTAGGGGGAAAGATATGAGGGACATGGCATGAATACTTACAATAATAAAAAAAAAAAAAAGAAAAAATCTTTCCCAAAGTCAAAGCCATCAAAATGCAGGCAGGCCATACGCCACCAAGAGCAGGCACATGCAGAAAAGCTTGCCAAAATTGATCCCCACTGAAGGCCAAAACAGAAAAGAAGGACCTACAAACACGGTGGAATGGAGACAACATCAAAGATTTGCAATTGGAGGAGAAAAAAAGAAAATTTGGGAAATTTAATGACTCTTAGAAAGTGGCCTGGGGTTTTATCAGGTGCAGTGCAAAGGACCAAAATGTTCCAAAACTAAGCTCACAGATGTTGCAAAAGCAGAGGAAAAAGTCAAGGAGGAAGACACAACTTAGGAGGCAAGATATGAGGGACATGGCATGAATACTTAAAAAAAAAAAAAAAAAAAAAAAAAAGAAAAAATCTTTCCCAAAGTCAAAGCCATCAAAATGCAGGCAGGCCATACGCCACCAAGGGCAGGCACATGTAGCAAAGCTTGCCAAAATTGATCCCCACTGAAGGCCAAAACAGAAAAGAAGGACCTACAAACACGCTGGAAAGGAGTCAACATCAAAGGAATTGCAATTGGAGGAGAAAAAAAGAAAATTTGGGAAATTTAGTGACTCTAAGAAAATGGCCTGGGTTTATATCAGGTGCAGTGCAAAGGACCAAAAGATGCCAAAACTAAGCTCACAGATGTTGCAAAAGCAGGGGAAAAAGTCAAGGAGGAAGACACAACTTAGGGGGCAAGATATGAGGGACATGGCATGAACACTTCAGAAAACAACCAAAAAAAGAAAAAAATCTTTCCCAATGTCAAAGCCATCAAAAGGCATGGCCTGCCATCAAGTGCAGGGACATGCACCAAAGATTCCTCTATTGGTCCCCATTGAAATCGCAGGATTCCTTTTCCCTTCCCGAAAGGATATTTCAATTTCTTTCGGGAAGGGAAAAGGAATCTTGCGGAACCCAAAAGAAAGGCTTACAAACACTCTGGAAAGGAGATAGGTTAAAATGAAATGCAATTGAAAAAAGCAGAAAATCGGGAATTTTCGTCTCTACAAAAAATATGCTGTGAGGAAATCAGCTGCATTGCAAAGGACCAAAAGATGCCAAAACTAAGCTCACAGATGTTGCAAAAGCAGGGGAAAAAGTCAAGGAGGAAGACACAACTTAGGGGGCAAGATATGAGGGACATGGCATGAATACTTAAAACAAAAAAAAAAAAGAAAAAATCTTTCCCAAAGTCAAAGCCATCAAAATGCAGGCAGGCCATACGCCACCAAGGGCAGGCACATGCAGCAAAGCTTGCCAAAATTGATCCCCACTGAAGTCCAAAACAGAAAAGAAGGACCTACAAACACGCTGGAATGGAGACAGCATCAAAGGAATTGCAATTGGAGGAGAAAAAAAGAAAATTTGGGAAATTTAGTGACTCTAAGAAAATGGCCTGGGTTTATATCAGGTGCAGTGCAAAGGACCAAAAGATGCCAAAACTAAGCTCACAGATGTTGCAAAAGCAGGGGAGAAAGTCAAGGAGGAAGACACAACTTAGGGAGCAAGATATGAGGGACATGGCATGAATACTTAAAATAATAAAAAAAAAAAAGAAAAAATCTTTCCCAAAGTCAAAGCCATCAAAATGCAGGTAGGCCATACGCCAGCAAGTGCAGGCACATGCAGCAAACTTTGCCAAAATTGATCCCCACTGAAGGCCAAAAAAGAAAAGAAGGACTTACAAACACGCTGGAATGGAGACAACATCAAAGATTTGCAATTGGAGGAGAAAAAAAGAAAATTTGGGAAATTTAATGACTCTTAGAAAGTGGCCTGGGGTTTTAGCAGGTGCAGTGCAAAGGACCAAAAGGTGCCAAAACTAAGCTCACAGATGTTGCAAATCAGAGGAAAAAGTCAAGGAGGAAGACACAACTTAGGGGGAAAGATATGAGGGACATGGCATGAATACTTAAAACAAAAAAAAAAGAAAATAGAAAAAATCTTTCCCAAAGTCAAAGGCATCAAAATGCAGGCAGACCATACGCCTGCAAGTGCAGGCACATGCAGCAAAGCTTGCCAAAATTGATCCCCACTGAAGGCCAAAACAGAAAAGAAGGACCTACAAACACGCTGGAAAGGAGTCAACATCAAAGGAATTGCAATTGGAGGAGAAAAAAAGAAAATTTGGGAAATTTAGTGACTCTAGGAAAATGCCCTGGGTTTATATCAGGTGCATTGCAAAGGACCAAAAGATGCCAAAACTAAGCTCACAGATGTTGCAAAAGCAGGGGAAAAAGTCAAGGAGGAAGACACAACTTAGGGGGCAAGATGTGAGGGACATGGCATGAATACTTAAAATAAAAAAAAAAAAAATAGAAAAAATCTTTCCCAAAGTCAAAGGCATCAAAATGCAGGCAGGCCATACGCCACCAAGTGCAGGCACATGCAGCAAAGCTTGCCAAAATTGATCCCCACTGAAGGCCAAAACAGAAAAGAAGGACTTACAAACACGCTGGAATGGAGACAACATGAAAGGAATTCAATTTCTATGAGAAAAAAAGAAAATTTGGGTAAGTTAGTGATTCTAAGAAAATGACCTGTGTTTATATCAGGTGCAGTGCAAAGGACCAAAAGATGCCAAAACTAAGCTCACAGATGTTGCAAAAGCAGGGGAAAAGTCAAGGAGGAAGACACAATTAAGGGGGCAAGATATGAGGGACATGGCATGAACACTTCAGAAAACAACCAAAAAAAGAAAAAATCTTTCCCAAAGTCAAAGCCATCAAAAGGCATGGCCTGCCATCAAGTGCAGGGACATGCACCAAAGATTCCTCTATTGGTCCCCATTGAAATCGCAAGATTCCTTTTCCCTTCCCGAAAGGAAATGAAATTTCCCTTCGGGAAGGGAAAATGAATCTTGCGGATCCCAAAAGAAAGGCTTACAAACACTCTGGAAAGGAGATAGGTTAAAATGAAATGCAATTGAAAAAAGCAGAAAATCGGGAATTTTCGTCTCTTCAAAAAATAGGCTGTGAGGAAATCAGCTGCATTGCAAAGGACCAAAAGGTGCCAAAACTAAGCTCACAGATGTTGCAAAAGCAGGGGAAAAAGTCAAGGAGGAAGACACAACTTAGGGGGAAAGATATGAGGGACATGGCATGAATACTTACAATAATAAAAAAAAAAAAAAAAGAAAAAATCTTTCCCAAAGTCAAAGCCATCAAAATGCAGGCAGGCCATACGCCACCAAGAGCAGGCACATGCAGAAAAGCTTGCCAAAATTGATCCCCACTGAAGGCCAAAACAGAAAAGAAGGACCTACAAACACGCTGGAATGGAGACAACATCAAAGATTTGCAATTGGAGGAGAAAAAAAGAAAATTTGGGAAATTTAATGACTCTTAGAAAGTGGCCTGGGGTTTTATCAGGTGCAGTGCAAAGGACCAAAATGTTCCAAAACTAAGCTCACAGATGTTGCAAAAGCAGAGGAAAAAGTCAAGGAGGAAGACACAACTTAGGGCGAAAGATATGAGGGACATGGCATGAATACTTAAAAAAAAAAAAAAAAAAAAAAAAAAGAAAAAATCTTTCCCAAAGTCAAAGCCATCAAAATGCAGGCAGGCCATACGCCACCAAGGGCAGGCACATGCAGCAAAGCTTGCCAAAATTGATCCCCACTGAAGGCCAAAACAGAAAAGAAGGACCTACAAACACGCTGGAAAGGAGTCAACATCAAAGGAATTGCAATTGGAGGAGAAAAAAAGAAAATTTGGGAAATTTAGTGACTCTAAGAAAATGGCCTGGGTTTATATCAGGTGCAGTGCAAAGGACCAAAAGATGCCAAAACTAAGCTCACAGATGTTGCAAAAGCAGGGGAAAAAGTCAAGGAGGAAGACACAACTTAGGGGGCAAGATATGAGGGACATGGCATGAACACTTCAGAAAACAACCAAAAAAAGAAAAAAATCTTTCCCAATGTCAAAGCCATCAAAAGGCATGGCCTGCCATCAAGTGCAGGGACATGCACCAAAGATTCCTCTATTGGTCCCCATTGAAATCGCAGGATTCCTTTTCCCTTCCCGAAAGGATATTTCAATTTCTTTCGGGAAGGGAAAAGGAATCTTGCGGAACCCAAAAGAAAGGCTTACAAACACTCTGGAAAGGAGATAGGTTAAAATGAAATGCAATTGAAAAAAGCAGAAAATCGGGAATTTTCGTCTCTACAAAAAATATGCTGTGAGGAAATCAGCTGCATTGCAAAGGACCAAAAGATGCCAAAACTAAGCTCACAGATGTTGCAAAAGCAGGGGAAAAAGTCAAGGAGGAAGACACAACTTAGGGGGCAAGATATGAGGGACATGGCATGAATACTTAAAACAAAAAAAAAAAAGAAAAAATCTTTCCCAAAGTCAAAGCCATCAAAATGCAGGCAGGCCATACGCCACCAAGGGCAGGCACATGCAGCAAAGCTTGCCAAAATTGATCCCCACTGAAGTCCAAAACAGAAAAGAAGGACCTACAAACACGCTGGAATGGAGACAGCATCAAAGGAATTGCAATTGGAGGAGAAAAAAAGAAAATTTTGGAAATTTAGTGACTCTAAGAAAATGGCCTGGGTTTATATCAGGTGCAGTGCAAAGGACCAAAAGATGCCAAAACTAAGCTCACAGATGTTGCAAAAGCAGGGGAGAAAGTCAAGGAGGAAGACACAACTTAGGGAGCAAGATATGAGGGACATGGCATGAATACTTAAAATAATAAAAAAAAAAAAGAAAAAATCTTTCCCAAAGTCAAAGCCATCAAAATGCAGGTAGGCCATACGCCAGCAAGTGCAGGCACATGCAGCAAACTTTGCCAAAATTGATCCCCACTGAAGGCCAAAAAAGAAAAGAAGGACTTACAAACACGCTGGAATGGAGACAACATCAAAGATTTGCAATTGGAGGAGAAAAAAAGAAAATTTGGGAAATTTAGTGACTCTTAGAAAGTGGCCTGGGGTTTTAGCAGGTGCAGTGCAAAGGACCAAAAGGTGCCAAAACTAAGCTCACAGATGTTGCAAAAGCAGAGGAAAAAGTCAAGGAGGAAGACACAACTTAGGGGGAAAGATATGAGGGACATGGCATGAATACTTAAAACAAAAAAAAAAAAAAATAGAAAAAATCTTTCCCAAAGTCAAAGGCATCAAAATGCAGGCAGGCCATACGCCAGCAAGTGCAGGCACATGCAGCAAAGCTTGCCAAAATTGATCCCCACTGAAGGCCAAAACAGAAAAGAAGGACTTACAAACACGCTGGAAAGGAGTCAACATCAAAGGAATTGCAATTGGAGGAGAAAAAAAGAAAATTTGGGAAATTTAGTGACTCTAGGAAAATGCCCTGTGTTTATATCAGGTGCATTGCAAAGGACCAAAAGATGCCAAAACTAAGCTCACAGATGTTGCAAAAGCAGAGGAAAAAGTCAAGGAGGAAGACACAACTTAGGGGGAAAGATATGAGGGACATGGCATGAATACTTAAAACAAAAAAAAAAAAAAATAGAAAAAATCTTTCCCAAAGTCAAAGGCATCAAAATGCAGGCAGGCCATACGCCAGCAAGTGCAGGCACATGCAGCAAAGCTTGCCAAAATTGATCCCCACTGAAGGCCAAAACAGAAAAGAAGGACCTACAAACACGCTGGAAAGGAGTCAACATCAAAGGAATTGCAATTGGAGGAGAAAAAAAGAAAATTTGGGAAATTTAGTGACTCTCGGAAAATGCCCTGGGTTTATATCAGGTGCATTGCAAAGGACCAAAAGATGCCAAAACTAAGCTCACAGATGTTGCAAAAGCAGGGGAAAAAGTCAAGGAGGAAGACACAACTTAGGGGGCAAGATGTGAGGGACATGGCATGAATACTTACAATAATAAAAAAAAAAATAGAAAAAATCTTTCCCAAAGTCAAAGGCATCAAAATGCAGGCAGGCCATACGCCAGCAAGTGCAGGCACATGCAGCAAAGCTTGCCAAAATTGATCCCCACTGAAGGCCAAAACAGAAAAGAAGGACTTACAAACACGCTGGAATGGAGACAACATGAAAGGAATTCAATTTCTATGAGAAAAAAAGAAAATTTGGGTAAGTTAGTGATTCTAAGAAAATGACCTGTGTTTATATCAGGTGCAGTGCAAAGGACCAAAAGATGCCAAAACTAAGCTTACAGATGTTGCAAAAGCAGGGGAAAAGTCAAGGAGGAAGACACAATTAAGGGGGCAAGATATGAGGGACATGGCATGAACACTTCAGAAAACAACCAAAAAAAGAAAAAAATCTTTCCCAATGTCAAAGCCATCAAAAGGCATGGCCTGCCATCAAGTGCAGGGACATGCACCAAAGATTCCTCTATTGGTCCCCATTGAAATCGCAAGATTCCTTTTCCCTTCCCGAAAGGAAATGAAATTTCCCTTCGGGAAGGGAAAATGAATCTTGCGGATCCCAAAAGAAAGGCTTACAAACACTCTGGAAAGGAGATAGGTTAAAATGAAATGCAATTGAAAAAAGCAGAAAATCGGGAATTTTCGTCTCTTCAAAAAATAGGCTGTGAGGAAATCAGCTGCATTGCAAAGGACCAAAAGGTGCCAAAACTAAGCTCACAGATGTTGCAAAAGCAGGGGAAAAAGTCAAGGAGGAAGACACAACTTAGGGGGAAAGATATGAGGGACATGGCATGAATACTTACAATAATAAAAAAAAAAAAAAAAGAAAAAATCTTTCCCAAAGTCAAAGCCATCAAAATGCAGGCAGGCCATACGCCACCAAGAGCAGGCACATGCAGAAAAGCTTGCCAAAATTGATCCCCACTGAAGGCCAAAACAGAAAAGAAGGACCTACAAACACGCTGGAATGGAGACAACATCAAAGATTTGCAATTGGAGGAGAAAAAAAGAAAATTTGGGAAATTTAATGACTCTTAGAAAGTGGCCTGGGGTTTTATCAGGTGCAGTGCAAAGGACCAAAATGTTCCAAAACTAAGCTCACAGATGTTGCAAAAGCAGAGGAAAAAGTCAAGGAGGAAGACACAACTTAGGGCGAAAGATATGAGGGACATGGCATGAATACTTAAAAAAAAAAAAAAAAAAAAAAAAAAGAAAAAATCTTTCCCAAAGTCAAAGCCATCAAAATGCAGGCAGGCCATACGCCACCAAGGGCAGGCACATGCAGCAAAGCTTGCCAAAATTGATCCCCACTGAAGGCCAAAACAGAAAAGAAGGACCTACAAACACGCTGGAAAGGAGTCAACATCAAAGGAATTGCAATTGGAGGAGAAAAAAAGAAAATTTGGGAAATTTAGTGACTCTAAGAAAATGGCCTGGGTTTATATCAGGTGCAGTGCAAAGGACCAAAAGATGCCAAAACTAAGCTCACAGATGTTGCAAAAGCAGGGGAAAAAGTCAAGGAGGAAGACACAACTTAGGGGGCAAGATATGAGGGACATGGCATGAACACTTCAGAAAACAACCAAAAAAAGAAAAAAATCTTTCCCAATGTCAAAGCCATCAAAAGGCATGGCCTGCCATCAAGTGCAGGGACATGCACCAAAGATTCCTCTATTGGTCCCCATTGAAATCGCAGGATTCCTTTTCCCTTCCCGAAAGGATATTTCAATTTCTTTCGGGAAGGGAAAAGGAATCTTGCGGAACCCAAAAGAAAGGCTTACAAACACTCTGGAAAGGAGATAGGTTAAAATGAAATGCAATTGAAAAAAGCAGAAAATCGGGAATTTTCGTCTCTACAAAAAATATGCTGTGAGGAAATCAGCTGCATTGCAAAGGACCAAAAGATGCCAAAACTAAGCTCACAGATGTTGCAAAAGCAGGGGAAAAAGTCAAGGAGGAAGACACAACTTAGGGGGCAAGATATGAGGGACATGGCATGAATACTTAAAACAAAAAAAAAAAAGAAAAATCTTTACCAAAGTCAAAGCCATCAAAATGCAGGCAGGCCATACGCCACCAAGGGCAGGCACATGCAGCAAAGCTTGCCAAAATTGATCCCCACTGAAGTCCAAAACAGAAAAGAAGGACCTACAAACACGCTGGAATGGAGACAGCATCAAAGGAATTGCAATTGGAGGAGAAAAAAAGAAAATTTTGGAAATTTAGTGACTCTAAGAAAATGGCCTGGGTTTATATCAGGTGCAGTGCAAAGGACCAAAAGATGCCAAAACTAAGCTCACAGATGTTGCAAAAGCAGGGGAGAAAGTCAAGGAGGAAGACACAACTTAGGGAGCAAGATATGAGGGACATGGCATGAATACTTACAATAATAAAAAAAAAAATAGAAAAAATCTTTCCCAAAGTCAAAGGCATCAAAATGCAGGCAGGCCATACGCCAGCAAGTGCAGGCACATGCAGCAAAGCTTGCCAAAATTGATCCCCACTGAAGGCCAAAACAGAAAAGAAGGACTTACAAACACGCTGGAATGGAGACAACATGAAAGGAATCCAATTTCTATGAGAAAAAAAGAAAATTTGGGTAAGTTAGTGATTCTAAGAAAATGACCTGTGTTTATATCAGGTGCAGTGCAAAGGACCAAAAGATGCCAAAACTAAGCTCACAGATGTTGCAAAAGCAGGGGAAAAAGTCAAGGAGGAAGACACAACATAGGGAGCAAGATATGAGGGACATGGCATGAATACTTAAAATATTAAAAAAAAAAATTAAGAAAAAATCTATCCCAAAGTCAAAGCCATCAAAATGCAGGCACGCCATACGCCAGCAAGTGCAGGCACATGCAGCAAAGCTTGCCAAAATTGATCCCCACTGAAGGCCAAAACAGAAAAGAAGGACTTACAAACACGCTGGAATGGAGACAGCATCAAAGGAATTGCAATTGGAGGAGAAAAAAATGAAATTTGGGAAATTTAATGACTCTTAGAAAGTGGCCTGGGGTTTTAGCAGGTGCAGTGGAAAGGACCAAAAGATGCCAAAACTAAGCTCACAGATGTTGCAAATGCAGGCGAAAAAGTCAAGGAGGAAGACACAACTTAGGGGGCAAGATATGAGGGACATGGCATGAACACTTCAGAAAACAACCAAAAAAAGAAAAAAATCTTTCCCTAAGTCAAAGCCATCAAAAGGCATGGCCTGCCATCAAGTGCAGGGACATGCACCAAAGATTCCTCTATTGGTCCCCATTGAAATCGCAAGATTCCTTTTCCCTTCCCGAAAGGAAATTTCATTTCCTTTCGGGAAGGGAAAAGGAATCTTGCGAATGCCAAAAGAAAGGCTTACAAACACTCTGGAAAGGAGATAGGTTCAAATGAAATGCAATTGAAAAAAGCAGAAAATCGGGAATTTTAGTCTCTTCAAAAAATAGGCTGTGAGGAAATCAGCTGCATTGCAAAGGACAAAAAGGTGCGAAAACTAAGCTCACAGATGTTGCAAAAGCAGGGGAAAAAGCCAAGGAGGAAGACACAACTTAGGGGGCAAGGTGTGAGGGACATGGCATGAATACTTAAAACAAAAAAAAAAAACAATGAAAAAATCTTTCCCAAAGTCAAAGACATCAAAATGCAGGCAGGCCATACGCCACCAAGGGCAGGCACATGCAGCAAAGCTTGCCAAAATTGATCCCCACTGAAGGCCAAAACAGAAAAGAAGGACTTGCAAACATGCTGGAATGGAGACAACATGAAAGGAATTCAATTTCTATGAGAAAAAAAGTAAATTTGGGTAAGTTAGTGATTCTAAGAAAATGGCCTGGGTTTATATCAGGTGCAGTGCAAAGGACCAAAAGATGCCAAAACTAAGCTCACAGATGTTGCAAAAGCAGGGGAAAAGTCAAGGAGGAAGACACAACTTAGGGGGCAAGATATGAGGGACATGGCATGAATACTTAAATCAAACAAACAAAAAAAAATAGAAAAAATCTTTCCCAAAGTCAAAGCCATCAAAAGGCATGGCCTGCCATCAAGTGCAGGGACATGCACCAAAGATTCCTCTATTGGTCCCCATTGAAATCGCAAGATTCCTTTTCCCTTCCCGAAAGGAAATGAAATTTCCTTTCGGGAAGGGAAAAGGAATCTTGCGAATCCCAAAAGAAAGGCTTACAAACACTCTGGAAAGGAGATAGGTTTAAATGAAATGCAATTGAAAAAAGCAGAAAATCGGGAATTTTAGTCTCTTCAAAAAATAGGCTGTGAGGAAATCTGCTGCATTGCAAAGGACCAAAAGGTGCCAAAACTAAGCTCACAGATGTTGCAAAAGCAGGGGAAAAAGTCAAGGAGGAAGACACAGCTTAGGGGGCAAGATATGAGGGACATGGCACGAATACTTAAAATAATAAAAAAAAAAAAAAAAAAAAATCATTCCCAAAGTCAAAGCCATCAAAATGCAGGCAGGCCATACCCCACCAAGGGCAGGCACATGCAGCAAAGCTTGCCAAAATTGATCCCCACTGAAGGCCAAAACAGAAAAGAAGGACCTACAAACACGCTGGAATGGAGACAGCTTCAAAGGAATTGCAATTGGAGGAGAAAAAAGAAAATTTGGGAAATTTAGTGACTCTAAGAAAATGGCCTGGGTTTATATCAGGTGCAGTGCAAAGGACCAAAAGGTGCCAAAACTAAGCTCACAGATGTTGCAAAAGCAGGGGAAAAAGTCAAGGAGGAAGACACAACTTAGGGGGCAAGATATGAGGGACATGGCATGAATACTTACAATAATAAAAAAAAAAAAAAGAAAAAATCTTTCCCAAAGTCAAAGCCATCAAAATGCAGGCAGGCCATACGCCACCAAGGGCAGGCACATGCAGCAAAGCTTGCCAAAATTGATCCCCACTGAAGGCCAAAACAGAAAAGAAGGACCTACAAACACGCTGGAATGGAGACAGCATCAAAGGAATTGCAATTGGAGGAGAAAAAAAAAGAAAATTGGGAAATTTAGTGACTCTAAGAAAATGGCCTGGGTTTATATCAGGTGCAGTGAAAAGCCCAAAAGGTGCAAAAACTAAGCTCACAGATGTTGCAAAAGCAGGGGAAAAAGTCAAGGAGGAAGACACAACTTAGGGGGCAAGATATGAGGGACATGGCATGAATACTTAAAATACTAAAAAAAAAAAAAAGAAAAAATCTTTCCCAAAGTCAAAGCCATCAAAATGCACGCAGGCCATACGCCACCAAGGGCAGGCACATGTAGCAAAGCTTTCCAAAATTGATCCCCACTGAAGGCCAAAACAGAAAAGAAGGACTTACAAACACGCTGGAATGGAGACAACATGAAAGGAATTCAATTTCTATGAGAAAAAAAGAAAATTTGGGATATTTAATGACTCTTAGAAGGTGGCCAGGGGTTTTAGGAGGTTCAGTGCAAAGGACTAAAAGATGCCAAAACTAAGCTCACAGATGTTGCAAAAGCAGGGGAAAAAGTCAAGGAGGAAGACACAACTTAGGGGGCAAGATATGAGGGACATGGCATGAACACTTCAGAAAACAACCAAAAAAAGAAAAAAATCTTTCCCAAAGTCAAAGCCATCAAAAGGCATGGCCTGCCATCAAGTGCAGGGACATGCACCAAAGATTCCTCTATTGGTCCCCATTGAAATCGCAAGATTCCTTTTCCCTTCCCGAAAGGAAAGGAAATTTCCTTTCGGGAAGGGAAAAGGAATCTTGCGAATGCCAAAAGAAAGGCTTACAAACACTCTGGAAAGGAGATAGGTTCAAATGAAATGCAATTGAAAAAAGCAGAAAATCGGGAATTTTAGTCTCTTCAAAAAATAGGCTGTGAGGAAATCTGCTGCATTGCAAAGGACCAAAAGGTGCCAAAACTAAGCTCACAGATGTTGCAAAAGCAGGGGAAAAAGTCAAGGAGGAAGACACAACATAGGGAGCAAGATATGAGGGACATGGCATGAATACATAAAGCAAAACAAAATAAAAATGAAAAAAATCCTTTCCAAAGTCAAAGCCATCAAAATGCAGGCAGGCCATACGCCACCAAGGGCAGGCACATGCAGCAAAGCTTGCCAAAATTGATCCCCACTGAAGGCCAAAACAGAAAAGAAGGACCTACAAACACGCTGGAATGGAGACACCATCAAAGCAATTGAAATTGGAGGAGAAAAAAAGAAAAGTTGGGAAATTTAATGACTCTTAGAAAGTGGCCTGGGGTTTTAGCAGGTGCAGTGCAAAGGACCAAAAGATGCCAAAACTAAGCTCACAGATGTTGCAAAAGCAGGGGAAAAAGTCAAGGATGAAGACACAACATAGGGAGCAAGATATGAGGGACATGGCATGAATACATAAAGCAAAACAAAAAAAAAATGAAAAAAATCCTTTCCAAAGTCAAAGCCATCAAAATGCAGGCAGGCCATACGCCACCAAGGGCAGGCACATGCAGGAAAGCTTGCCAAAAATGATCCCCACTGAAGGCCAAAACAGAAAAGAAGGACCTACAAACACGCTGGAAAGGAGTCAACAACAAAGGAATTGCAATTAGAGGAGAAAAAAAGAAAATATGGGAAATTTAGTGACTCTCTAGAAAGTGGCCTGGGCTTTTATCAGGTGCAGTGAAAAGGAACAAAAGATGCCAAAACTAAGCTCACAGATGTTGCAAAAGCAGGGGAAAAAGTCAAGGAGGAAGACACAACTTAGGAGGCAAGATATGAGGGACATGGCATGAATACTTACAATAATAAAAAAAAAAAAAAGAAAAAATCTTTCCCAAAGTCAAAGCCATCAAAATGCAGGCAGGCCATACGCCAGCAAGAGCAGGCACATGCAGAAAAGCTTGCCAAAATTGATCCCCACTGAAGGCCAAAACAGAAAAGAAGGACCTACAAACACGCTGGAATGGAGACAACATCAAAGATTTGCAATTGGAGGAGAATAAAAGAAAATTTGGGAAATGTAATGACTATTAGAAAGTGGCCTGGGGTTTTATCAGGTGCAGTGCAAAGGACCAAAATGTTCCAAAACTAAGCTCACAGATGTTGCAAAAGCAGAGGAAAAAGTCAAGGAGGAAGACACAACTTAGGGGGAAAGATATGAGGGACATGGCATGAATACTTAAAACAAACAAAAAAAAAAAAAAAAAAAAGAAAAAATCTTTCCCAAAGTCAAAGGCATCAAAATGCAGGCAGGCCATACGCCACCAAGGACAGGCACATGCAGCAAAGCTTGCCAAAATTGATCCCCACTGAAGGCCAAAACAGAAAAGAAGGACCTACAAACACGCTGGAAAGGAGTCAACATCAAAGGAATTGCAATTGGAGGAGAAAAAAAGAAAATTTGGGAAATTTAGTGACTCTAAGAAAGTGGCCGGTGTTTATATCAGGTGCATTGCAAAGGACCAAAAGGTGCAAAAACTAAGCTCACAGATGTTGCAATAGCAGGGGGTAAAGTGAAGGAGGAAGACACAACTTAGGGGGCAAGGTGTGAGGGACATGGCATGAATACCTAAAACAGAAAAAAAAAAAAAAAAAAAAAAGAAAAAATAATACCAAAGTCAAAGCCATCAAAATGCAGGCAGGCCATATGCCAGCAAGGGCAGGCACATGCAGCAAATCTTGCCAAAATTGATCCCCACTGAAGGCCAAAACAGAAAAGAAGGACCTACAAACACGCTGGAAAGGAGTCAACATAAAAGGAACTGCAATTGGAGGAGAAAAAAGAAAATTTGGGAAATTTAGTGACTCTAAGGAAATGGCCCGGGGTTTTATCAGGTGCAGTGCAAAGGACCAAAAGGTGCCAAAACTAAGCTCACAGATGTTGCAAATGCAGGCGAAAAAGTCAAGGAGGAAGACACAACTTAGGGGGCAAGATATGAGGGACATGGCATGAACACTTCAGAAAACAACCAAAAAAAGAAAAAAATCTTTCCCAAAGTCAAAGCCATCAAAAGGCATGGCCTGCCATCAAGTGCAGGGACATGCACCAAAGATTCCTCTATTGGTCCCCATTGAAATCGCAAGATTCCTTTTCCCTTCCCGAAAGGAAATGAAATTTCCTTTCGGGAAGGGAAAAGGAATCTTGCGAATGCCAAAAGAAAGGCTTACAAACACTCTGGAAAGGAGATAGGTTCAAATGAAATGCAATTGAAAAAAGCAGAAAATCGGGAATTTTCGTCTCTACAAAAAACAGGCAGTGAGGAAATCAGCTGCATTGCAAAGGACCAAAAGGTGCCAAAACTAAGCTCACAGATGTTGCAAAAGCAGAGGAAAAAGTCAAGGAGGAAGACACAACAGGGGGCAAGATATGAGGGACATGGCATGAATACTTAAAATATAAAAAAAAAAAAAAGAAAAAAATCTTTCCCAAAGTCAAAGCCATCAAAATGCAGGCAGGCCATACGCCACCAAGGGCAGGCACATGCAGCAAAGCTTGCCAAAATTGATCCCCACTGAAGTCCAAAACAGAAAAGAAGGACCTACAAACACGCTGGAAAAGAGTCAACATCAAAGGAATTGCAATTGGAGGAGAAAAAAAGAAAATTTGGGAAATTTAGTGACTCTAAGAAAATTGCCTGGGTTTATATCAGGTGCAGTGCAAAGGACCAAAAGATGCCAAAACTAAGCTCACAGATGTTGCAAAAGCAGGGGAAAAAGTGAAGGAGGAAGACACAACTTAGGGGGCAAGATGTGAGGGACATGGCATGAATACTTCAAATAATAAAAAAAAAAAAAAAGAAACAATCTTTCCCAAAGTCAAAGCCATCAAAATGCAGGCAGGCCATATGCCACCAAGGGCAGGCACATGCAGCAAAGCTTGCCAAAATTGATCCCCACTGAAGGCCAAAACAGAAAAGAAGGACTTACAAACACGCTGGAATGGAGACAGCATCAAAGGAATTGCAATTGGAGGAGAAAAAAAGGAAATTTGGGAAATTTTATGACTCTTAGAAAGTGGCCTGGGGTTTTAGCAGGTGCAGTGCAAAGGACCAAAAGATGCCAAAACTAAGCTTACAGATGTTGCAAAAGCAGGGGAAAAAGTCAAGGAGGAAGACACAATTAAGGGGGCAAGATATGAGGGACATGGCATGAACACTTCAGAAAACAACCAAAAAAAGAAAAAAATCTTTCCCAATGTCAAAGCCATCAAAAGGCATGGCCTGCCATCAAGTGCAGGGACATGCACCAAAGATTCCTCTATTGGTCCCCATTGAAATCGCAAGATTCCTTTTCCCTTCCCGAAAGGAAATGAAATTTCCCTTCGGGAAGGGAAAATGAATCTTGCGGATCCCAAAAGAAAGGCTTACAAACACTCTGGAAAGGAGATAGGTTAAAATGAAATGCAATT
The DNA here is from genome assembly GCA_021963965.1 of Artemisiospiza belli. Taxonomy (NCBI): domain Eukaryota; kingdom Metazoa; phylum Chordata; class Aves; order Passeriformes; family Passerellidae; genus Artemisiospiza; species Artemisiospiza belli. The sequence goes on along the minus strand of JAKDEW010000214.1, from coordinate 489,478 downwards.
GAAAAAAGCAGAAAATCGGGAATTTTAGTCTCTTCAAAAAATAGGCTGTGAGGAAATCAGCTGCATTGCAAAGGACCAAAAGATGCCAAAACTAAGCTCACAGATGTTGCAAAAGCAGGGGAAAAAGTCAAGGATGAAGACACAACATAGGGAGCAAGATATGAGGGACATGGCATGAATACATAAAGCAAAACAAAAAAAAAATGAAAAAAATCCTTTCCAAAGTCAAAGCCATCAAAATGCAGGCAGGCCATACGCCACCAAGGGCAGGCACATGCAGGAAAGCTTGCCAAAAATGATCCCCACTGAAGGCCAAAACAGAAAAGAAGGACCTACAAACACGCTGGAAAGGAGTCAACAACAAAGGAATTGCAATTAGAGGAGAAAAAAAGAAAATATGGGAAATTTAGTGACTCTCTAGAAAGTGGCCTGGGCTTTTATCAGGTGCAGTGAAAAGGAACAAAAGATGCCAAAACTAAGCTCACAGATGTTGCAAAAGCAGGGGAAAAAGTCAAGGAGGAAGACACAACTTAGGAGGCAAGATATGAGGGACATGGCATGAATACTTACAATAATAAAAAAAAAAAAAAGAAAAAATCTTTCCCAAAGTCAAAGCCATCAAAATGCAGGCAGGCCATACGCCAGCAAGAGCAGGCACATGCAGAAAAGCTTGCCAAAATTGATCCCCACTGAAGGCCAAAACAGAAAAGAAGGACCTACAAACACGCTGGAATGGAGACAACATCAAAGATTTGCAATTGGAGGAGAATAAAAGAAAATTTGGGAAATGTAATGACTATTAGAAAGTGGCCTGGGGTTTTATCAGGTGCAGTGCAAAGGACCAAAATGTTCCAAAACTAAGCTCACAGATGTTGCAAAAGCAGAGGAAAAAGTCAAGGAGGAAGACACAACTTAGGGGGAAAGATATGAGGGACATGGCATGAATACTTAAAACAAACAAAAAAAAAAAAAAAAAAAGAAAAAATCTTTCCCAAAGTCAAAGGCATCAAAATGCAGGCAGGCCATACGCCACCAAGGACAGGCACATGCAGCAAAGCTTGCCAAAATTGATCCCCACTGAAGGCCAAAACAGAAAAGAAGGACCTACAAACACGCTGGAAAGGAGTCAACATCAAAGGAATTGCAATTGGAGGAGAAAAAAAGAAAATTTGGGAAATTTAGTGACTCTAAGAAAGTGGCCGGTGTTTATATCAGGTGCATTGCAAAGGACCAAAAGGTGCAAAAACTAAGCTCACAGATGTTGCAATAGCAGGGGGTAAAGTGAAGGAGGAAGACACAACTTAGGGGGCAAGGTGTGAGGGACATGGCATGAATACCTAAAACAGAAAAAAAAAAAAAAAAAAAAAAGAAAAAATAATACCAAAGTCAAAGCCATCAAAATGCAGGCAGGCCATATGCCAGCAAGGGCAGGCACATGCAGCAAATCTTGCCAAAATTGATCCCCACTGAAGGCCAAAACAGAAAAGAAGGACCTACAAACACGCTGGAAAGGAGTCAACATAAAAGGAACTGCAATTGGAGGAGAAAAAAGAAAATTTGGGAAATTTAGTGACTCTAAGGAAATGGCCCGGGGTTTTATCAGGTGCAGTGCAAAGGACCAAAAGGTGCCAAAACTAAGCTCACAGATGTTGCAAATGCAGGCGAAAAAGTCAAGGAGGAAGACACAACTTAGGGGGCAAGATATGAGGGACATGGCATGAACACTTCAGAAAACAACCAAAAAAAGAAAAAAATCTTTCCCAAAGTCAAAGCCATCAAAAGGCATGGCCTGCCATCAAGTGCAGGGACATGCACCAAAGATTCCTCTATTGGTCCCCATTGAAATCGCAAGATTCCTTTTCCCTTCCCGAAAGGAAATGAAATTTCCTTTCGGGAAGGGAAAAGGAATCTTGCGAATGCCAAAAGAAAGGCTTACAAACACTCTGGAAAGGAGATAGGTTCAAATGAAATGCAATTGAAAAAAGCAGAAAATCGGGAATTTTCGTCTCTACAAAAAACAGGCAGTGAGGAAATCAGCTGCATTGCAAAGGACCAAAAGGTGCCAAAACTAAGCTCACAGATGTTGCAAAAGCAGAGGAAAAAGTCAAGGAGGAAGACACAACAGGGGGCAAGATATGAGGGACATGGCATGAATACTTAAAATATAAAAAAAAAAAAAAGAAAAAAATCTTTCCCAAAGTCAAAGCCATCAAAATGCAGGCAGGCCATACGCCACCAAGGGCAGGCACATGCAGCAAAGCTTGCCAAAATTGATCCCCACTGAAGTCCAAAACAGAAAAGAAGGACCTACAAACACGCTGGAAAAGAGTCAACATCAAAGGAATTGCAATTGGAGGAGAAAAAAAGAAAATTTGGGAAATTTAGTGACTCTAAGAAAATTGCCTGGGTTTATATCAGGTGCAGTGCAAAGGACCAAAAGATGCCAAAACTAAGCTCACAGATGTTGCAAAAGCAGGGGAAAAAGTGAAGGAGGAAGACACAACTTAGGGGGCAAGATGTGAGGGACATGGCATGAATACTTCAAATAATAAAAAAAAAAAAAAAGAAACAATCTTTCCCAAAGTCAAAGCCATCAAAATGCAGGCAGGCCATATGCCACCAAGGGCAGGCACATGCAGCAAAGCTTGCCAAAATTGATCCCCACTGAAGGCCAAAACAGAAAAGAAGGACTTACAAACACGCTGGAATGGAGACAGCATCAAAGGAATTGCAATTGGAGGAGAAAAAAAGGAAATTTGGGAAATTTTATGACTCATAGAAAGTGGCCTGGGGTTTTAGCAGGTGCAGTGCAAAGGACCAAAAGATGCCAAAACTAAGCTCACAGATGTTGCAAAAGCAGGGGAAAAAGTCAAGGAGGAAGACACAATTAAGGGGGCAAGATATGAGGGACATGGCATGAACACTTCAGAAAACAACCAAAAAAAGAAAAAAATCTTTCCCAAAGTCAAAGCCATCAAAAGGCATGGCCTGCCATCAAGTGCAGGGACATGCACCAAAGATTCCTCTATTGGTCCCCATTGAAATCGCAAGATTCCTTTTCCCTTCCCGAAACGAAATGAAATTTCCTTTCGGGAAGGGAAAAGGAATCTTGCGGATCCGAAAAGAAAGGCTTACAAACACTCTGGAAAGGAGATAGGTTCAAATGAAATGCAATTGAAAAAAGCAGAAAATCGGGAATTTTAGTCTCTTCAAAAAATAGGCTGTGAGGAAATCAGCTGCATTGCAAAGGACCAAAAGATGCCAAAACTAAGCTCACAGATGTTGCAAAAGCAGGGGAAAAAGTCAAGGAGGAAGACACAACATAGGGAGCAAGATATGAGGGACATGGCATGAATACATAAAGCAAAACAAAATAAAAATGAAAAAAATCCTTTCCAAAGTCAAAGCCATCAAAATGCAGGCAGGCCATACGCCACCAAGGGCAGGCACATGCAGCAAAGCTTGCCAAAAATGATCCCCACTGAAGGCCAAAACAGAAAAGAAGGACCTACAAACACGCTGGAAAGGAGTCAACAACAAAGGAATTGCAATTAGAGGAGAAAAAAAGAAAATATGGGAAATTTAGTGACTCTCTAGAAAGTGGCCTTGGCTTTTATCAGGTGCAGTGAAAAGGAACAAAAGATGCCAAAACTAAGCTCACAGATTTTGCAAAAGCAGGGGAAAAAGTCAAGGAGGAAGACACAACTTAGGAGGCAAGATATGAGGGACATGGCATGAATACTTACAATAATAAAAAAAAAAAAAAGAAAAAATCTTTCCCAAAGTCAAAGCCATCAAAATGCAGGCAGGCCATACACCAGCAAGAGCAGGCACATGCAGAAAAGCTTGCCAAAATTGATCCCCACTGAAGGCCAAAACAGAAAAGAAGGACCTACAAACACGCTGGAATGGAGACAACATCAAAGATTTGCAATTGGAGGAGAATAAAAGAAAATTTGGGAAATGTAATGACTATTAGAAAGTGGCCTGGGGTTTTATCAGGTGCAGTGCAAAGGACCAAAATGTTCCAAAACTAAGCTCACAGATGTTGCAAAAGCAGAGGAAAAAGTCAAGGAGGAAGACACAACTTAGGGGGAAAGATATGAGGGACATGGCATGAATACTTAAAACAAACAAAAAAAAAAAAAAAAAAAAGAAAAAATCTTTCCCAAAGTCAAAGCCATCAAAATGCAGGCAGGCCATACGCCACCAAGGACAGGCACATGCAGCAAAGCTTGCCAAAATTGATCCCCACTGAAGGCCAAAACAGAAAAGAAGGACCTACAAACACGCTGGAAAGGAGTCAACATCAAAGGAATTGCAATTGGAGGAGAAAAAAAGAAAATTTGGGAAATTTAGTGACTCTAAGAAAGTGGCCGGCGTTTATATCAGGTGCATTGCAAAGGACCAAAAGGTGCAAAAACTAAGCTCACAGATGTTGCAATAGCAGGGGGTAAAGTCAAGGAGGAAGACACAACTTAGGGGGCAAGGTGTGAGGGACATGGCATGAATACCTAAAACAGAAAAAAAAAAAAAAAAAAAAAAAGAAAAAATAATACCAAAGTCAAAGCCATCAAAATGCAGGCAGGCCATATGCCAGCAAGGGCAGGCACATGCAGCAAATCTTGCCAAAATTGATCCCCACTGAAGGCCAAAACAGAAAAGAAGGACCTACAAACACGCTGGAAAGGAGTCAACATAAAAGGAACTGCAATTGGAGGAGAAAAAAGAAAATTTGGGAAATTTAGTGACTCTAAGAAAATGGCCCGGGGTTTTATCAGGTGCAGTGCAAAGGACCAAAAGGTGCCAAAACTAAGCTCACAGATGTTGCAAATGCAGGCGAAAAAGTCAAGGAGGAAGACACAACTTAGGGGGCAAGATATGAGGGACATGGCATGAACACTTCAGAAAACAACCAAAAAAAGAAAAAAATCTTTCCCAAAGTCAAAGCCATCAAAAGGCATGGCCTGCCATCAAGTGCAGGGACATGCACCAAAGATTCCTCTATTGGTCCCCATTGAAATCGCAAGATTCCTTTTCCCTTCCCGAAAGGAAATGAAATTTCCTTTCGGGAAGGGAAAAGGAATCTTGCGAATGCCAAAAGAAAGGCTTACAAACACTCTGGAAAGGAGATAGGTTCAAATGAAATGCAATTGAAAAAAGCAGAAAATCGGGAATTTTCGTCTCTACAAAAAACAGGCAGTGAGGAAATCAGCTGCATTGCAAAGGACCAAAAGGTGCCAAAACTAAGCTCACAGATGTTGCAAAAGCAGAGGAAAAAGTCAAGGAGGAAGACACAACAGGGGGCAAGATATGAGGGACATGGCATGAATACTTAAAATATAAAAAAAAAAAAAAGAAAAAAATCTTTCCCAAAGTCAAAGCCATCAAAATGCAGGCAGGCCATACGCCACCAAGGGCAGGCACATGCAGCAAAGCTTGCCAAAATTGATCCCCACTGAAGTCCAAAACAGAAAAGAAGGACCTACAAACACGCTGGAAAAGAGTCAACATCAAAGGAATTGCAATTGGAGGAGAAAAAAAGAAAATTTGGGAAATTTAGTGACTCTAAGAAAATTGCCTGGGTTTATATCAGGTGCAGTGCAAAGGACCAAATGGTGCCAAAACTAAGCTCACAGATGTTGCAAAAGCAGGGGAAAAAGTGAAGGAGGAAGACACAACTTAGGGGGCAAGATGTGAGGGACATGGCATGAATACTTCAAATAATAAAAAAAAAAAAAAAGAAACAATCTTTCCCAAAGTCAAAGCCATCAAAATGCAGGCAGGCCATATGCCACCAAGGGCAGGCACATGCAGCAAAGCTTGCCAAAATTGATCCCCACTGAAGGCCAAAACAGAAAAGAAGGACTTACAAACACGCTGGAATGGAGACAGCATCAAAGGAATTGCAATTGGAGGAGAAAAAAAGGAAATTTGGGAAATTTTATGACTCTTAGAAAGTGGCCTGGGGTTTTAGCAGGTGCAGTGCAAAGGACCAAAAGATGCCAAAACTAAGCTCACAGATGTTGCAAAAGCAGGGGAAAAAGTCAAGGAGGAAGACACAATTAAGGGGGCAAGATATGAGGGACATGGCATGAACACTTCAGAAAACAACCAAAAAAAGAAAAAAATCTTTCCCAAAGTCAAAGCCATCAAAAGGCATGGCCTGCCATCAAGTGCAGGGACATGCACCAAAGATTCCTCTATTGGTCCCCATTGAAATCGCAAGATTCCTTTTCCCTTCCCGAAAGGAAATTTCATTTCCTTTCGGGAAGGGAAAAGGAATCTTGCGGATCCGAAAAGAAAGGCTTACAAACACTCTGGAAAGGAGATAGGTTCAAATGAAATGCAATTGAAAAAAGCAGAAAATCGGGAATTTTAGTCTCTTCAAAAAATAGGCTGTGAGGAAATCAGCTGCATTGCAAAGGACCAAAAGATGCCAAAACTAAGCTCACAGATGTTGCAAAAGCAGGGGAAAAAGTCAAGGAGGAAGACACAACTTAGGGGGCAAGATATGAGGGACATGGCAGGAATATTTAAAATATTAAAAAAAAAAAAAGAAAAAATCTTTCCCAAAGTCAAAGGCATCAAAATGCAGGCAGGCCATACGTTACCAAGGGCAGGCACATGCAGCAAAGCTTGCCAAAATTGATCCCCACTGAAGGCCAAAACAGAAAAGAAGGACCTAGAAACACGCTGGAAAGGAGTCAACATCAATGAAATTGCAATTGGAGGAGAAAAAAAGAGAATTTTGGAAATTTAGTGACTCTAAGAAAATGGCCTGGGTTTATATCAGGTGCATTGCAAAGGACCAAAAGATGCCAAAACTAAGCTCACAGATGTTGCAAAAGCAGGGGAAAAAGTCAAGGAGGAAGAAACAACTTAGGGGGCAAGATATGAGGGACATGGCATGAACACTTCAGAAAACAACCAAAAAAAGAAAAAAATCTTTCCCAAAGTCAAAGCCATCAAAAGGCATGGCCTGCCATCAAGTGCAGGGACATGCACCAAAGATTCCTCTATTGGTCCCCATTGAAATCGCAAGATTCCTTTTCCCTTCCCGAAAGGAAATTTCATTTCCTTTCGGGAAGGGAAAAGGAATCTTGCGGAACCCAAAAGAAAGGCTTACAAACACTCTGGAAAGGAGATAGGTTAAAATGAAATGCAATTGAAAAAAGCAGAAAATCGGGAATTTTCGTCTCTACAAAAAACAGGCAGTGAGGAAATCAGCTGCATTGCAAAGGACCAAAAGGTGCCAAAACTAAGCTCACAGATGTTGCAAATCAGAGGAAAAAGTCAAGGAGGAAGACACAACTTAGGGGGAAAGATATGAGGGACATGGCATGAATACTTAAAACAAAAAAAAAAAAAAATAGAAAAAATCTTTCCCAAAGTCAAAGGCATCAAAATGCAGGCAGGCCATACGCCAGCAAGTGCAGGCACATGCAGCAAAGCTTGCCAAAATTGATCCCCACTGAAGGCCAAAACAGAAAAGAAGGACCTACAAACACGCTGGAAAGGAGTCAACATCAAAGGAATTGCAATTGGAGGAGAAAAAAAGAAAATTTGGGAAATTTAGTGACTCTAGGAAAATGCCCTGTGTTTATATCAGGTGCATTGCAAAGGACCAAAAGATGCCAAAACTAAGCTCACAGGTGTTGCAAAAGCAGGGGAAAAAGTCAAGGAGGAAGACACAACTTAGGGGGCAAGATGTGAGGGACATGGCATGAATACTTAAAATAATAAAAAAAAAAATAGAAAAAATCTTTCCCAAAGTCAAAGCCATCAAAATGCAGGCAGGCCATACGCCAGCAAGTGCAGGCACATGCAGCAAAGCTTGCCAAAATTGATCCCCACTGAAGGCCAAAACAGAAAAGAAGGACTTACAAACACGCTGGAATGGAGACAACATGAAAGGAATTCAATTTCTATGAGAAAAAAAGAAAATTTGGGTAAGTTAGTGATTCTAAGAAAATGACCTGTGTTTATATCAGGTGCAGTGCAAAGGACCAAAAGATGCCAAAACTAAGCTCACAGATGTTGCAAAAGCAGGGGAAAAGTCAAGGAGGAAGACACAATTAAGGGGGCAAGATATGAGGGACATGGCATGAACACTTCAGAAAACAACCAAAAAAAGAAAAAATCTTTCCCAAAGTCAAAGCCATCAAAAGGCATGGCCTGCCATCAAGTGCAGGGACATGCACCAAAGATTCCTCTATTGGTCCCCATTGAAATCGCAAGATTCCTTTTCCCTTCCCGAAAGGAAATGAAATTTCCCTTCGGGAAGGGAAAATGAATCTTGCGGATCCCAAAAGAAAGGCTTACAAACACTCTGGAAAGGAGATAGGTTAAAATGAAATGCAATTGAAAAAAGCAGAAAATCGGGAATTTTCGTCTCTTCAAAAAATAGGCTGTGAGGAAATCAGCTGCATTGCAAAGGACCAAAAGGTGCCAAAACTAAGCTCACAGATGTTGCAAAAGCAGGGGAAAAAGTCAAGGAGGAAGACACAACTTAGGGGGAAAGATATGAGGGACATGGCATGAATACTTACAATAATAAAAAAAAAAAAAAGAAAAAATCTTTCCCAAAGTCAAAGCCATCAAAATGCAGGCAGGCCATACGCCACCAAGAGCAGGCACATGCAGAAAAGCTTGCCAAAATTGATCCCCACTGAAGGCCAAAACAGAAAAGAAGGACCTACAAACACGGTGGAATGGAGACAACATCAAAGATTTGCAATTGGAGGAGAAAAAAAGAAAATTTGGGAAATTTAATGACTCTTAGAAAGTGGCCTGGGGTTTTATCAGGTGCAGTGCAAAGGACCAAAATGTTCCAAAACTAAGCTCACAGATGTTGCAAAAGCAGAGGAAAAAGTCAAGGAGGAAGACACAACTTAGGAGGCAAGATATGAGGGACATGGCATGAATACTTAAAAAAAAAAAAAAAAAAAAAAAAAAAGAAAAAATCTTTCCCAAAGTCAAAGCCATCAAAATGCAGGCAGGCCATACGCCACCAAGGGCAGGCACATGTAGCAAAGCTTGCCAAAATTGATCCCCACTGAAGGCCAAAACAGAAAAGAAGGACCTACAAACACGCTGGAAAGGAGTCAACATCAAAGGAATTGCAATTGGAGGAGAAAAAAAGAAAATTTGGGAAATTTAGTGACTCTAAGAAAATGGCCTGGGTTTATATCAGGTGCAGTGCAAAGGACCAAAAGATGCCAAAACTAAGCTCACAGATGTTGCAAAAGCAGGGGAAAAAGTCAAGGAGGAAGACACAACTTAGGGGGCAAGATATGAGGGACATGGCATGAACACTTCAGAAAACAACCAAAAAAAGAAAAAAATCTTTCCCAATGTCAAAGCCATCAAAAGGCATGGCCTGCCATCAAGTGCAGGGACATGCACCAAAGATTCCTCTATTGGTCCCCATTGAAATCGCAGGATTCCTTTTCCCTTCCCGAAAGGATATTTCAATTTCTTTCGGGAAGGGAAAAGGAATCTTGCGGAACCCAAAAGAAAGGCTTACAAACACTCTGGAAAGGAGATAGGTTAAAATGAAATGCAATTGAAAAAAGCAGAAAATCGGGAATTTTCGTCTCTACAAAAAATATGCTGTGAGGAAATCAGCTGCATTGCAAAGGACCAAAAGATGCCAAAACTAAGCTCACAGATGTTGCAAAAGCAGGGGAAAAAGTCAAGGAGGAAGACACAACTTAGGGGGCAAGATATGAGGGACATGGCATGAATACTTAAAACAAAAAAAAAAAAGAAAAAATCTTTCCCAAAGTCAAAGCCATCAAAATGCAGGCAGGCCATACGCCACCAAGGGCAGGCACATGCAGCAAAGCTTGCCAAAATTGATCCCCACTGAAGTCCAAAACAGAAAAGAAGGACCTACAAACACGCTGGAATGGAGACAGCATCAAAGGAATTGCAATTGGAGGAGAAAAAAAGAAAATTTTGGAAATTTAGTGATTCTAAGAAAATGGCCTGGGTTTATATCAGGTGCAGTGCAAAGGACCAAAAGATGCCAAAACTAAGCTCACAGATGTTGCAAAAGCAGGGGAGAAAGTCAAGGAGGAAGACACAACTTAGGGAGCAAGATATGAGGGACATGGCATGAATACTTAAAATAATAAAAAAAAAAAAGAAAAAATCTTTCCCAAAGTCAAAGCCATCAAAATGCAGGTAGGCCATACGCCAGCAAGTGCAGGCACATGCAGCAAACTTTGCCAAAATTGATCCCCACTGAAGGCCAAAAAAGAAAAGAAGGACTTACAAACACGCTGGAATGGAGACAACATCAAAGATTTGCAATTGGAGGAGAAAAAAAGAAAATTTGGGAAATTTAATGACTCTTAGAAAGTGGCCTGGGGTTTTAGCAGGTGCAGTGCAAAGGACCAAAAGGTGCCAAAACTAAGCTCACAGATGTTGCAAATCAGAGGAAAAAGTCAAGGAGGAAGACACAACTTAGGGGGAAAGATATGAGGGACATGGCATGAATACTTAAAACAAAAAAAAAAGAAAATAGAAAAAATCTTTCCCAAAGTCAAAGGCATCAAAATGCAGGCAGACCATACGCCTGCAAGTGCAGGCACATGCAGCAAAGCTTGCCAAAATTGATCCCCACTGAAGGCCAAAACAGAAAAGAAGGACCTACAAACACGCTGGAAAGGAGTCAACATCAAAGGAATTGCAATTGGAGGAGAAAAAAAGAAAATTTGGGAAATTTAGTGACTCTAGGAAAATGCCCTGGGTTTATATCAGGTGCATTGCAAAGGACCAAAAGATGCCAAAACTAAGCTCACAGATGTTGCAAAAGCAGGGGAAAAAGTCAAGGAGGAAGACACAACTTAGGGGGCAAGATGTGAGGGACATGGCATGAATACTTAAAATAAAAAAAAAAAAAATAGAAAAAATCTTTCCCAAAGTCAAAGGCATCAAAATGCAGGCAGGCCATACGCCACCAAGTGCAGGCACATGCAGCAAAGCTTGCCAAAATTGATCCCCACTGAAGGCCAAAACAGAAAAGAAGGACTTACAAACACGCTGGAATGGAGACAACATGAAAGGAATTCAATTTCTATGAGAAAAAAAGAAAATTTGGGTAAGTTAGTGATTCTAAGAAAATGACCTGTGTTTATATCAGGTGCAGTGCAAAGGACCAAAAGATGCCAAAACTAAGCTCACAGATGTTGCAAAAGCAGGGGAAAAGTCAAGGAGGAAGACACAATTAAGGGGGCAAGATATGAGGGACATGGCATGAACACTTCAGAAAACAACCAAAAAAAGAAAAAATCTTTCCCAAAGTCAAAGCCATCAAAAGGCATGGCCTGCCATCAAGTGCAGGGACATGCACCAAAGATTCCTCTATTGGTCCCCATTGAAATCGCAAGATTCCTTTTCCCTTCCCGAAAGGAAATGAAATTTCCCTTCGGGAAGGGAAAATGAATCTTGCGGATCCCAAAAGAAAGGCTTACAAACACTCTGGAAAGGAGATAGGTTAAAATGAAATGCAATTGAAAAAAGCAGAAAATCGGGAATTTTCGTCTCTTCAAAAAATAGGCTGTGAGGAAATCAGCTGCATTGCAAAGGACCAAAAGGTGCCAAAACTAAGCTCACAGATGTTGCAAAAGCAGGGGAAAAAGTCAAGGAGGAAGACACAACTTAGGGGGAAAGATATGAGGGACATGGCATGAATACTTACAATAATAAAAAAAAAAAAAAAAAGAAAAAATCTTTCCCAAAGTCAAAGCCATCAAAATGCAGGCAGGCCATACGCCACCAAGAGCAGGCACATGCAGAAAAGCTTGCCAAAATTGATCCCCACTGAAGGCCAAAACAGAAAAGAAGGACCTAGAAACACGCTGGAAAGGAGTCAACATCAATGGAATTGAAATTGGAGGAGAAAAAAAGAGAATTTTGGAAATTTAGTGACTCTAAGAAAATGGCCTGGGTTTATATCAGGTGCAGTGCAAAGGACCAAAAGATGCCAAAACTAAGCTCACAGATGTTTCAAAAGCAGGGGGAAAAAGTCAAGGAGGAAGACACAACTTAGGGGGAAAGATATGAGGGACATGGCATGAATACTTACAATAATAAAAAAAAAAAAAAGAAAAAATCTTTCCCAAAGTCAAAGCCATCAAAATGCAGGCAGGCCATACGCCAGCAAGAGCAGGCACATGCAGAAAAGCTTGCCAAAATTGATCCCCACTGAAGGCCAAAACAGAAAAGAAGGACCTACAAACACGCTGGAATGGAGACAACATCAAAGATTTGCAATTGGAGGAGAAAAAAAGAAAATTTGGGAAATGTAATGACTATTAGAAAGTGGCCTGGGGTTTTATCAGGTGCAGTGCAAAGGACCAAAATGTTCCAAAACTAAGCTCACAGATGTTGCAAAAGCAGAGGAAAAAGTCAAGGAGGAAGACACAACTTAGGGCGAAAAATATGAGGGACATGGCATGAATACTTAAAACAAACAAAAAAAAAAAAAAAAGAAAAAATCTTTCCCAAAGTCAAAGCCATCAAAATGCAGGCAGGCCATACGCCACCAAGGGCAGGCACATGCAGCAAAGCTTGCCAAAATTGATCCCCACTGAAGGCCAAAACAGAAAAGAAGGACCTACAAACACGCTGGAAAGGAGTCAACATCAAAGGAATTGCAATTGGAGGAGAAAAAAAGAGAATTTTGGAAATTTAGTGACTCTAAGAAAATGGCCTGGGTTTATATCAGGTGCAGTGCAAAGGACCAAAAGGTGCCAAAACTAAGCTCACAGATGTTGCAAAAGCAGGGGAAAAAGTCAAGGAGGAAGACACAACTTAGGGGGAAAGATATGAGGGACATGGCATGAACACTTCAGAAAACAACCAAAAAAAGAAAAAAATCTTTCCCAATGTCAAAGCCATCAAAAGGCATGGCCTGCCATCAAGTGCAGGGACATGCACCAAAGATTCCTCTATTGGTCCCCATTGAAATCGCAGGATTCCTTTTCCCTTCCCGAAAGGAAATTTCATTTTCTTTCGGGAAGGGAAAAGGAATCTTGCGGAACCCAAAAGAAAGGCTTACAAACACTCTGGAAAGGAGATAGGTTCAAATGAAATGCAATTGAAAAAAGCAGAAAATCGGGAATTTTCGTCTCTACAAAAAATATGCTGTGAGGAAATCAGCTGCATTGCAAAGGACCAAAAGGTGCCAAAACTAAGCTCACAGATGTTGCAAAAGCAGAGGAAAAAGTCAAGGAGGAAGACACAACTTAGGAGGCAAGATATGAGGGACATGGCATGAATACTTAAACCAAAAAAAAAAAAAAATAGAAAAAATCTTTCCCAAAGTCAAAGGCATCAAAATGCAGGCAGGCCATACGCCAGCAAGTGCAGGCACATGCAGCAAAGCTTGCCAAAATTGATCCCCACTGAAGGCCAAAACAGAAAAGAAGGACCTACAAACACGCTGGAAAGGAGTCAACATCAAAGGAATTGCAATTGGAGGAGAAAAAAAGAAAATTTGGGAAATTTAGTGACTCTAGGAAAATGCCCTGTGTTTATATCAGGTGCATTGCAAAGGACCAAAAGATGCCAAAACTAAGCTCACAGATGTTGCAAAAGCAGGGGAAAAAGTCAAGGAGGAAGACACAACTTAGGGGGCAAGATGTGAGGGACATGGCATGAATACTTACAATAATAAAAAAAAAAATAGAAAAAATCTTTCCCAAAGTCAAAGCCATCAAAATGCACGCAGGCCATACGCCAGCAAGTGCAGGCACATGCAGCAAAGCTTGCCAAAATTGATCCCCACTGAAGGCCAAAACAGAAAAGAAGGACTTACAAACACGCTGGAATGGAGACAACATGAAAGGAATTCAATTTCTATGAGAAAAAAAGAAAATTTGGGTAAGTTAGTGATTCTAAGAAAATGACCTGTGTTTATATCAGGTGCAGTGCAAAGGACCAAAAGATGCCAAAACTAAGCTCACAGATGTTGCAAAAGCAGGGGAAAAGTCAAGGAGGAAGACACAATTAAGGGGGCAAGATATGAGGGACATGGCATGAACACTTCAGAAAACAACCAAAAAAAGAAAAAAATCTTTCCCAAAGTCAAAGCCATCAAAAGGCATGGCCTGCCATCAAGTGCAGGGACATGCACCAAAGATTCCTCTATTGGTCCCCATTGAAATCGCAAGATTCCTTTTCCCTTCCCGAAAGGAAATGAAATTTCCCTTCGGGAAGGGAAAATGAATCTTGCGGATCCCAAAAGAAAGGCTTACAAACACTCTGGAAAGGAGAGAGGTTAAAATGAAATGCAATTGAAAAAAGCAGAAAATCGGGAATTTTCGTCTCTTCAAAAAATAGGCTGTGAGGAAATCAGCTGCATTGCAAAGGACCAAAAGGTGCTAAAACTAAGCTCACAGATGTTGCAAAAGCAGGGGAAAAAGTCAAGGAGGAAGACACAACTTAGGGGGAAAGATATGAGGGACATGGCATGAATACTTACAATAATAAAAAAAAAAAAAAGAAAAAATCTTTCCCAAAGTCAAAGCCATCAAAATGCAGGCAGGCCATACGCCTGCAAGAGCAGGCACATGCAGCAAAGCTTGCCAAATTTCATCCCCACTGAAGGCCAAAACAGAAAAGAAGGACCTACAAACACGCTGGAATGGAGACAACATCAAAGATTTGCAATTGGAGGAGAAAAAAAGAAAATTTGGGAAATGTAATGACTATTAGAAAGTGGCCTGGGGTTTTATCAGGTGCAGTGCAAAGGACCAAAATGTTCCAAAACTAAGCTCACAGATGTTGCAAAAGCAGAGGAAAAAGTCAAGGAGGAAGACACAACTTAGGGCGAAAGATATGAGGGACATGGCATGAATACTTAAAACAAACAAAAAAAAAAAAAAAAAAGAAAAAATCTTTCCCAAAGTCAAAGCCATCAAAATGCAGGCAGGCCATACGCCACCAAGGGCAGGCACATGCAGCAAAGCTTGCCAAAATTGATCCCCACTGATGGCCAAAACAGAAAAGAAGGACCGACAAACACGCTGGAAAGGAGCCAACATCAAAGGAATTGCAATTGGAGGAGAAAAAAAGAAAATTTTGGAAATTTAGTGACTCTAAGAAAATGGCCTAGGTTTATATCAGGTGCATTGCAAAGGACCAAAAGGTGCAAAAACTAAGCTCACAGATGTTGCAAAAGCAGGGGGTAAAGTGAAGGAGGAAGACACAACTTAGGGAGCAAGATATGAGGGACATGGCATGAATACCTAAAAGAGAAAAAAAAAAAAAAAGAAAAAATCTATCACAAAGTCAAAGCCATCAAAATGCAGGCAGGCCATACGCCACCAAGGGCAGGCACATGCAGCAAAGCTTGCCAAAATTGATCCCCACTGAAGGCCAAAACAGAAAAGAAGGACCTACAAACACGCTGGAATGGAGACAGCATCAAAGGAATTGCAATTGGAGGAGAAAAAAAGAAAATTTTGGAAATTTAGTGACTCTAAGAAAATGGCCTGGGTTTATATCAGGTGCAGTGCAAAGGACCAAAAGATGCCAAAACTAAGCTCACAGATGTTGCAAAAGCAGGGGAGAAAGTCAAGGAGGAAGACACAACTTAGGGCGAAAGATATGAGGGACATGGCATGAATACTTAAAACAAACAAAAAAAAAAAAAAAAGAAAAAATCTTTCCCAAAGTCAAAGCCATCAAAATGCAGGTAGGCCATACGCCAGCAAGTGCAGGCACATGCAGCAAAGCTTGCCAAAATTGATCCCCGCTGAAGGCCAAAACAGAAAAGAAGGACCTACAAACACGCTGGAATGGAGACAACATCAAAGATTTGCAATTGGAGGAGAAAAAAAGAAAATTTGGGAAATTTAATGACTCTTAGAAAGTGGCCTGGGGTTTTAGCAGGTGCAGTGCAAAGGACCAAAAGGTGCCAAAACTAAGCTCACAGATGTTGCAAAAGCAGAGGAAAAAGTCAAGGAGGAAGACACAACTTAGGAGGCAAGATATGAGGGACATCGCATGAATACTTAAAACAAAAAAAAAAAAAAAATAGAAAAATTCTTTCCCAAAGTCAAAGCCATCAAAATGCAGGCAGGCCATACACCACCAAGGGCAGGCACATGCAGCAAAGCTTGCCAAAATTGATCCCCACTGAAGGCCAAAACAGAAAAGAAGGACCTACAAACACGCTGGAAAGGAGTCAACATCAAAGGAATTGCAATTGGAGGAGAAAAAAAGAAAATTTTGGAAATTTAGTGACTCTAAGAAAATGGCCTGGGTTTATATCAGGTGCAGTGCAAAGGACCAAAAGATGCCAAAACTAAGCTCACAGATGTTGCAAAAGCAGGGGAAAAAGCCAAGGAGGAAGACACAACTTAGGGCGAAAGATATGAGGGACATGGCATGAATACTTAAAACAAACAAAAAAAAAAAAAAAGAAAAAATCTTTCCCAAAGTCAAAGCCATCAAAATGCAGGCAGGCCATACGCCACCAAGGGCAGGCACATGCAGCAAAGCTTGCCAAAATTGATCCCCACTGAAGGCCAAAACAGAAAAGAAGGACCTACAAACACGCTGGAAAGGAGTCAACATCAAAGGAATTGCAATTGGAGGAGAAAAAAAGAGAATTTTGGAAATTTAGTGACTCTAAGAAAATGGCCTGGGTTTATATCAGGTGCAGTGCATAGGACCAAAAGAGGCCAAACCTAAGCTCACAGATGTTGCAAAAGCAGGGGAAAAAGTCAAGGAGGAAGACACAACTTAGGGGGCAAGATATGAGGGACATGGCATGAACACTTCAGAAAACAACCAAAAAAAGAAAAAAATCTTTCCCAATGTCAAAGCCATCAAAAGGCATGGCCTGCCATCAAGTGCAGGGACATGCACCAAAGATTCCTCTATTGGTCCCCATTGAAATCGCAGGATTCCTTTTCCCTTCCCGAAAGGAAATTTCATTTTCTTTCGGGAAGGGAAAAGGAATCTTGCGGAACCCAAAAGAAAGGCTTACAAACACTCTGGAAAGGAGATAGGTTAAAATGAAATGCAATTGAAAAAAGCAGAAAATCGGGAATTTTCGTCTCTACAAAAAATATGCTGTGAGGAAATCAGCTGCATTGCAAAGGACCAAAAGGTGCCAAAACTAAGCTCACAGATGTTGCAAAAGCAGGGGAAAAAGTCAAGGAGGAAGACACAACTTAGGGGGCAAGATATGAGGGACATGGCATGAATAGTTAAAACAAAAAAAAAAAAGAAAAAATCTATCACAAAGTCAAAGCCATCAAAATGCAGGCAGGCCATACGCCACCAAGGGCAGGCACATGCAGCAAAGCTTGCCAAAATTGATCCCCACTGAAGGCCAAAACAGAAAAGAAGGACCTACAAACACGCTGGAATGGAGACAGCATCAAAGTAATTGCAATTGGAGGAGAAAAAAAGAAAATTTTGGAAATTTAGTGACTCTAAGAAAATGGCCTGGGTTTATATCAGGTGCAGTGCAAAGGACCAAAAGGTGCCAAAACTAAGCTCACAGATGTTGCAAAAGCAGGGGAGAAAGTCAAGGAGGAAGACACAACTTAGGGCGAAAGATATGAGGGACATGGCATGAATACTTAAAACAAACAAAAAAAAAAAAAAAAGAAAAAATCTTTCCCAAAGTCAAAGCCATCAAAATGCAGGTAGGCCATACGCCAGCAAGTGCAGGCACATGCAGCAAAGCTTGCCAAAATTGATCCCCACTGAAGGCCAAAAAAGAAAAGAAGGACTTACAAACACGCTGGAATGGAGACAACATCAAAGATTTGCAATTGGAGGAGAAAAAAAGAAAATTTGGGAAATTTAATGACTCTTAGAAAGTGGCCTGGGGTTTTAGCAGGTGCAGTGCAAAGGACCAAAAGGTGCCAAAACTAAGCTCACAGATGTTGCAAAAGCAGAGGAAAAAGTCAAGGAGGAAGACACAACTTAGGAGGCAAGATATGAGGGACATCGCATGAATACTTAAAACAAAAAAAAAAAAAAAATAGAAAAATTCTTTCCCAAAGTCAAAGCCATCAAAATGCAGGCAGGCCATACACCACCAAGGGCAGGCACATGCAGCAAAGCTTGCCAAAATTGATCCCCACTGAAGGCCAAAACAGAAAAGAAGGACCTACAAACACGCTGGAAAGGAGTCAACATCAAAGGAATTGCAATTGGAGGAGAAAAAAAGAAAATTTTGGAAATTTAGTGACTCTAAGAAAATGGCCTGGGTTTATATCAGGTGCAGTGCAAAGGACCAAAAGATGCCAAAACTAAGCTCACAGATGTTGCAAAAGCAGGGGAAAAAGCCAAGGAGGAAGACACAACTTAGGGCGAAAGATATGAGGGACATGGCATGAATACTTAAAACAAACAAAAAAAAAAAAAAAGAAAAAATCTTTCCCAAAGTCAAAGCCATCAAAATGCAGGCAGGCCATACGCCACCAAGGGCAGGCACATGCAGCAAAGCTTGCCAAAATTGATCCCCACTGAAGGCCAAAACAGAAAAGAAGGACCTACAAACACGCTGGAAAGGAGTCAACATCAAAGGAATTGCAATTGGAGGAGAAAAAAAGAGAATTTTGGAAATTTAGTGACTCTAAGAAAATGGCCTGGGTTTATATCAGGTGCAGTGCATAGGACCAAAAGAGGCCAAACCTAAGCTCACAGATGTTGCAAAAGCAGGGGAAAAAGTCAAGGAGGAAGACACAACTTAGGGGGCAAGATATGAGGGACATGGCATGAACACTTCAGAAAACAACCAAAAAAAGAAAAAAATCTTTCCCAATGTCAAAGCCATCAAAAGGCATGGCCTGCCATCAAGTGCAGGGACATGCACCAAAGATTCCTCTATTGGTCCCCATTGAAATCGCAGGATTCCTTTTCCCTTCCCGAAAGGAAATTTCATTTTCTTTCGGGAAGGGAAAAGGAATCTTGCGGAACCCAAAAGAAAGGCTTACAAACACTCTGGAAAGGAGATAGGTTAAAATGAAATGCAATTGAAAAAAGCAGAAAATCGGGAATTTTCGTCTCTACAAAAAATATGCTGTGAGGAAATCAGCTGCATTGCAAAGGACCAAAAGGTGCCAAAACTAAGCTCACAGATGTTGCAAAAGCAGGGGAAAAAGTCAAGGAGGAAGACACAACTTAGGGGGCAAGATATGAGGGACATGGCATGAATACTTAAAACAAAAAAAAAAAAGAAAAAATCTTTCCCAAAGTCAAAGCCATCAAAATGCAGGCAGGCCATACGCCACCAAGGGCAGGCACATGCAGCAAAGCTTGCCAAAATTGATCCCCACTGAAGGCCAAAACAGAAAAGAAGGACCTACAAACACGCTGGAATGGAGACAGCATCAAAGGAATTGCAATTGGAGGAGAAAAAAAGAAAATTTTGGAAATTTAGTGACTCTAAGAAAATGGCCTGGGTTTATATCAGGTGCAGTGCAAAGGACCAAAAGATGCCAAAACTAAGCTCACAGATGTTGCAAAAGCAGGGGAGAAAGTCAAGGAGGAAGACACAACTTAGGGAGCAAGATATGAGGGACATGGCATGAATACTTAAAATAATAAAAAAAAAAAAGAAAAAATTTTCCCAAAGTCAAAGCCATCAAAATGCAGGCACGCCATACGCCAGCAAGTGCAGGCACATGCAGCAAAGCTTGCCAAAATTGATCCCCACTGAAGGCCAAAACAGAAAAGAAGGACTTACAAACACGCTGGAATGGAGACAGCATCAAAGGAATTGCAATTGGAGGAGAAAAAAAGGAAATTTGGGAAATTTAATGACTCTTAGAAAGTGGCCTGGGGTTTTAGCAGGTGCAGTGCAAAGGACCAAAAGATGCCAAAACTAAGCTCACAGATGTTGCAAAAGCAGGGGATAAAGTCAAGGAGGAAGACAGAACTTAGGGGGCAAGATATGAGGGACATGGCATGAACACTTCAGAAAACAACCAAAAAAAGAAAAAAATCTTTCCCAAAGTCAAAGCCATCAAAAGGCATGGCCTGCCATCAAGTGCAGGGACATGCACCAAAGATTCCTCTATTGATCCCCATTGAAATCGCAAGATTCCTTTTCCCTTCCCGAAAGGAAATTTCATTTCCTTTCGGAAAGGGAAAAGGTATCTTGCGAATGCCAAAAGAAAGGTTTACAAACACTCTGGAAAGGAGATAGGTTCAAATGAAATGCAATTGAAAAAAGCAGAAAATCGGGAATTTTAGTCTCTTCAAAAAATAGGCTGTGAGGAAATCAGCTGCATTGCAAAGGACAAAAAGGTGCGAAAACTAAGCTCACAGATGTTGCAAAAGCAGGGGAAAAAGTCAAGGAGGAAGACACAACTTAGGGGGCAAGGTGTGAGGGACATGGCATGAATACTTAAAACAAAAAAAAAAACCAATGAAAAAATCTTTACCAAAGTCAAAGACATCAAAATGCAGGCAGGCCATACGCCACCAAGGGCAGGCACATGCAGCAAAGCTTGCCAAAATTGATCCCCACTGAAGGCCAAAACAGAAAAGAAGGACTTGCAAACACGCTGGAATGGAGACAACATGAAAGGAATTCAATTTCTATGAGAAAAAAAGAAAATTTGGGTAAGTTAGTGATTCTAAGAAAATGGCCTGGGTTTATATCAGGTGCAGTGCAAAGGACCAAAAGATGCGAAAACTAAGCTCACAGATGTTGCAAAAGCAGGGGAAAAAGTCAAGGAGGAAGACACAACTCAGGGGGCAAGATATGAGGGACATGGCATGAATACTTAAATCAAACAAACAAAAAAAAATAGAAAAAATCTTTCCCAAAGTCAAAGCCATCAAAAGGCATGGCCTGCCATCAAGTGCAGGGACATGCACCAAAGATTCCTCTATTGGTCCCCATTGAAATCGCAAGATTCCTTTTCCCTTCCCGAAAGGAAATGAAATTTCCCTTCGGGAAGGGAAAATGAATCTTGCGGATCCCAAAAGAAAGGCTTACAAACACTCTGGAAAGGAGATAGGTTAAAATGAAATGCAATTGAAAAAAGCAGAAAATCGGGAATTTTAGTCTCTTCAAAAAATAGGCTGTGAGGAAATCAGCTGCATTGCAAAGGACCAAAAGATGCCAAACCTAAGCTCACAGATGTTGCAAAAGCAGGGGAAAAAGTCAAGGAGGAAGACACAACTTAGGGGGCAAGATATGAGGGACATGGCATGAATACTTAAAACAAAAAAAAAAAAAAGAAAAAAATCTTTCCCAAAGTCAAAGCCATCAAAATGCAGGCAGGCCATACACCACCAAGGGCAGGCACATGCAGCAAAGCTTGCCAAAATTGATCCCCACTGAAGGCCAAAACAGAAAAGAAGGACTTACAAACACGCTGGAAAGGAGTCAACATCAAAGGAATTGCAATTGGAGGAGAAAAAAAGATAATTTTGGAAATTTAGTGACTCTAAGAAAATGGCCTGGGTTTATATCAGGTGCATTGCAAAGGACCAAAAGGTGCCAAAACTAAGCTCACAGATGTTGCAAAAGCAGGGGAAAAAGTCAAGGAGGAAGACACAACTTAGGGAGCAAGATATGAGGGACATGGCACGAATACTTAAAAAAATAAAAAAAAAAAAAGAAAAAATCTTTCCCAAAGTCAAAGCCATCAAAATGCAGGCAGGCCTTACGCCACCAAGGGCAGGCACATGCAGCAAAGCTTGCCAAAACTGATCCCCACTGAAGGCCAAAATAGAAAAGAAGGACCTACAAACACGCTGGAAAGGAGTCATCATCAAAGGAATTGCAACTGGAGGAGAAAAAAAGAAAATTTGGGAAATTTAGTGACTCTAAGAAAATGGCCTGGGTTTATATCAGGTGCAGTGCCAAGGACCAAAAGATGCAAAAACTAAGCTCACAGATGCTGCAAAAGCAGGGGAAAAAGTCAAGGAGGAAGACACAACTTAGGGGGCAAGATATGAGGGACATGGCATGAATACTTCAAATAATAAAAAAAAAATAAAAATAAAAAATCTTTCCCAAAGTCAAAGCCATCAAAATGCAGGCAGGCCATACGCTAACAAGGGCAGGCACATGCAGCAAAGCTTGCCAAAATTGATACCCACTGAAGGCCAAAACAGAAAAGAAGGACCTACAAACACGCTGGAATGGAGACAACATCAAAGGAATTGCAATTGGAGGAGAAAAAAAAAAATTTGGGAAATTTAGTGACTCTAAGAAAATGGCCCGGTGTTTTATCAGGTGCACTGCAAAGGAACAAAAGGTGCCAAAACTAAGCTCACAGATGTTGCAAAAGCAGAGGAAAAAGTCAAGGAGGAAGACACAACTTAGGGGGCAAGATATGAGGGACATGGCAAGAATACTTAAAACAAAAAAAAAAAAGAAAAAATCTTTCCCAAAGTCAAAGCCATCAAAATGCAGGCAGGCCATACGCCACCAAGGGCAGGCACATGCAGCAAAGCTTGCCAAAATTGATCCCCACTGAAGGCCAAAACAGAAAAGAAGGACTTACAAACACGCTGGAATGGAGACAGCATCAAAGGAATTGCAATTGGAGGAGAAAAAAAAAAATTGGGAAATTTAGTGACTCTAAGAAAATGGCCTGGGTTTATATCAGGTGCAGTGAAAAGCCAAAAATGTGCCAAAACTAAGCTCACAGATGTTGCAAAAGCAGGGGAAAACGTCAAGGAGGAAGACACAACTTAGGGGGAAAGATATGAGGGACATGGCATGAATACTTAAAATACTAAAAAAAAAAAAAAGAAAAAATCTTTCCCAAAGTCAAAGCCATCAAAATGCAGGCAGGCCATACGCCACCAAGGGCAGGCACATGTAGCAAAGCTTGCCAAAATTGATCCCCACTGAAGGCCAAAACAGAAAAGAAGGACTTACAAACACGCTGGAATGGAGACAACATGAAAGGAATTCAATTTCTATGTGAAAAAAAGAAAATTTGGGAAATTTAATGACTCTTAGAAGGTGGCCAGGGGTTTTAGGAGGTTCAGTGCAAAGGACTAAAAGATGCCAAAACTAAGCTCACAGATGTTGCAAAAGCAGGGGAAAAAGTCAAGGAGGAAGACACAACTTAGGGGGCAAGATATGAGGAACATGGCATGAATACTTAAAACAAAAAAAAAAAAAAGAAAAAAATCTTTCCCAAAGTCAAAGCCATCAAAATGCAGGCACGCCATACACCACCAAGGGCAGGCACATGCAGCAAAGCTTGCCAAAATTGATCCCCACTGAAGGCCAAAACAGAAAAGAAGGACTTACAAACACGCTGGAATGGAGACAGCATCAAAGGAATTGCAATTGGAGGAGAAAAAAAGAAAATTTGGGAAATTTAATGACTCTTAGAAAGTGACCTGGGGTTTTAGCAGGTGCAGTGCAAAGGACCAAAAGGTGCCAAAACTAAGCTCACAGATGTTGCAAAAGCAGGGGAAAAGGTCAAGGAGGAAGACACAACTTAGGGAGCAAGGTATGAGGGACATGGCATGAACACTTCAGAAAACAACCAAAAAAAGAAAAAAATCTTTCCCAAAGTCAAAGCCATCAAAAGGCATGGTCTGCCATCAAGTGCAGGGACATGCACCAAAGATTCCTCTATTGGTCCCCATTGAAATCGCAAGATTCCTTTTCCCTTCCCGAAAGGAAATGAAATTTCCTTTCGTGAAGGGAAAAGGAATCTTGCGAATCCCAAAAGAAAGGCTTACAAACACTCTGGAAAGGAGATAGGTTCAAATGAAATGCAATTGAAAACAGCAGAAAATCGGGAATTTTAGTCTCTTCAAAAAATAGGCTGTGAGGAAATCAGCTGCATTGCAAAGGACCAAAAGATGCCAAACCTAAGCTCACAGATGTTGCAAAAGCAGGGGAAAAAGTCAAGGAGGAAGACACAACTTAGGGGGCAAGATATGAGGGACATGGCATGAATACTTAAAACAAAAAAAAAAAAAAGAAAAAAATCTTTCCCAAAGTCAAAGCCATCAAAATGCAGGCAGGCCATACGCCAGCAAGGGCAGGCACATGCAGCAAAGCTTGCCAAAATTGATCCCCACTGAAGGCCAAAACAGAAAAGAAGGACTTACAAACACGCTGGAAAGGAGTCAACATCAAAGGAATTGCAATTGGAGGAGAAAAAAAGAAAATTTTGGAAATTTAGTGACTCTAAGAAAATGGCCTAGGTTTATATCAGGTGCATTGCAAAGGACCAAAAGGTGCCAAAACTAAGCTCACAGATGTTGCAAAAGCAGGGGAAAAAGTCAAGGAGGAAGACACAACTTAGGGAGCAAGATATGAGGGACATGGCACGAATACTTAAAAAAATAAAAAAAAAAAAAGAAAAAATCTTTCCCAAAGTCAAAGCCATCAAAATGCAGGCAGGCCTTACGCCACCAAGGGCAGGCACATGCAGCAAAGCTTGCCAAAACTGATCCCCACTGAAGGCCAAAATAGAAAAGAAGGACCTACAAACACGCTGGAAAGGAGTCATCATCAAAGGAATTGCAATTGGAGGAGAAAAAAAGAAAATTTGGGAAATTTAGTGACTCTAAGAAAATGGCCTGGGTTTATATCAGGTGCAGTGCAAAGGACCAAAAGATGCCAAAACTAAGCTCACAGATGTTGCAAAAGCAGGGGAGAAAGTCAAGGAGGAAGACACAACTTAGGGAGCAAGATATGAGGGACATGGCATGAATACTTAAAATAATAAAAAAAAAAAAGAAAAAATTTTCCCAAAGTCAAAGCCATCAAAATGCAGGCACGCCATACGCCAGCAAGTGCAGGCACATGCAGCAAAGCTTGCCAAAATTGATCCCCACTGAAGGCCAAAACAGAAAAGAAGGACTTACAAACACGCTGGAATGGAGACAGCATCAAAGGAATTGCAATTGGAGGAGAAAAAAAGGAAATTTGGGAAATTTAATGACTCTTAGAAAGTGGCCTGGGGTTTTAGCAGGTGCAGTGCAAAGGACCAAAAGATGCCAAAACTAAGCTCACAGATGTTGCAAAAGCATGGGATAAAGTCAAGGAGGAAGACAGAACTTAGGGGGCAAGATATGAGGGACATGGCATGAACACTTCAGAAAACAACCAAAAAAAGAAAAAAATCTTTCCCAAAGTCAAAGCCATCAAAAGGCATGGCCTGCCATCAAGTGCAGGGACATGCACCAAAGATTCCTCTATTGATCCCCATTGAAATCGCAAGATTCCTTTTCCCTTCCCGAAAGGAAATTTCATTTCCTTTCGGAAAGGGAAAAGGTATCTTGCGAATGCCAAAAGAAAGGCTTACAAACACTCTGGAAAGGAGATAGGTTCAAATGAAATGCAATTGAAAAAAGCAGAAAATCGGGAATTTTAGTCTCTTCAAAAAATAGGCTGTGAGGAAATCAGCTGCATTGCAAAGGACAAAAAGGTGCGAAAACTAAGCTCACAGATGTTGCAAAAGCAGAGGAAAAAGTCAAGGAGGAAGACACAACTTAGGGGGCAAGGTGTGAGGGACATGGCATGAATACTTAAAACAAAAAAAAAAAACAATGAAAAAATCTTTACCAAAGTCAAAGACATCAAAATGCAGGCAGGCCATACGCCACCAAGGGCAGGCACATGCAGCAAAGCTTGCCAAAATTGATCCCCACTGAAGGCCAAAACAGAAAAGAAGGACTTGCAAACACGCTGGAATGGAGACAACATGAAAGGAATTCAATTTCTATGAGAAAAAAAGAAAATTTGGGTAAGTTAGTGATTCTAAGAAAATGGCCTGGGTTTATATCAGGTGCAGTGCAAAGGACCAAAAGATGCCAAAACTAAGCTCACAGATGTTGCAAAAGCAGGGGAAAAAGTCAAGGAGGAAGACACAACTCAGGGGGCAAGATATGAGGGACATGGCATGAATACTTAAATCAAACAAACAAAAAAAAATAGAAAAAATCTTTCCCAAAGTCAAAGCCATCAAAAGGCATGGCCTGCCATCAAGTGCAGGGACATGCACCAAAGATTCCTCTATTGGTCCCCATTGAAATCGCAAGATTCCTTTTCCCTTCCCGAAAGGAAATGAAATTTCCTTTCGTGAAGGGAAAAGGAATCTTGCGAATCCCAAAAGAAAGGCTTACAAACACTCTGGAAAGGAGATAGGTTCAAATGAAATGCAATTGAAAAAAGCAGAAAATCGGGAATTTTAGTCTCTTCAAAAAATAGGCTGTGAGGAAATCAGCTGCATTGCAAAGGACCAAAAGATGCCAAACCTAAGCTCACAGATGTTGCAAAAGCAGGGGAAAAAGTCAAGGAGGAAGACACAACTTAGGGGGCAAGATATGAGGGACATGGCATGAATACTTAAAACAAAAAAAAAAAAAAGAAACAATCTTTCCCAAAGTCAAAGCCATCAAAATGCAGGCAGGCCATACGCCACCAAGGGCAGGCACATGCAGCAAAGCTTGCCAAAATTGATCCCCACTGAAGGCCAAAACAGAAAAGAAGGACTTACAAACACGCTGGAAAGGAGTCAACATCAAAGGAATTGCAATTGGAGGAGAAAAAAAGATAATTTTGGAAATTTAGTGACTCTAAGAAAATGGCCTGGGTTTATATCAGGTGCATTGCAAAGGACCAAAAGGTGCCAAAACTAAGCTCACAGATGTTGCAAAAGCAGGGGAAAAAGTCAAGGAAGAAGACACAACTTAGGGAGCAAGATATGAGGGACATGGCACGAATACTTAAAAAAATAAAAAAAAAAAAAGAAAAAATCTTTCCCAAAGTCAAAGCCATCAAAATGCAGGCAGGCCTTACGCCACCAAGGGCAGGCACATGCAGCAAAGCTTGCCAAAACTGATCCCCACTGAAGGCCAAAATAGAAAAGAAGGACCTACAAACACGCTGGAAAGGAGTCATCATCAAAGGAATTGCAACTGGAGGAGAAAAAAAGAAAATTTGGGAAATTTAGTGACTCTAAGAAAATGGCCTGGGTTTATATCAGGTGCAGTGCCAAGGACCAAAAGATGCAAAAACTAAGCTCACAGATGCTGCAAAAGCAGGGGAAAAAGTCAAGGAGGAAGACACAACTTAGGGGGCAAGATATGAGGGACATGGCATGAATACTTCAAATAATAAAAAAAAAAAAAAATAAAAAATCTTTCCCAAAGTCAAAGCCATCAAAATGCAGGCAGGCCATACGCTAACAAGGGCAGGCACATGCAGCAAAGCTTGCCAAAATTGATCCCCACTGAAGGCCAAAACAGAAAAGAAGGACCTACAAACACGCTGGAATGGAGACAACATCAAAGGAATTGCAATTGGAGGAGAAAAAAAAAAATTTGGGAAATTTAGTGACTCTAAGAAAATGGCCCGGTGTTTTATCAGGTGCACTGCAAAGGAACAAAAGGTGCCAAAACTAAGCTCACAGATGTTGCAAAAGCAGAGGAAAAAGTCAAGGAGGAAGACACAACTTAGGGGGCAAGATATGAGGGACATGGCAAGAATACTTAAAACAAAAAAAAAAAAAAGAAAAAATCTTTCCCAAAGTCAAAGCCATCAAAATGCAGGCAGGCCATACGCCACCAAGGGCAGGCACATGCAGCAAAGCTTGCCAAAATTGATCCCCACTGAAGGCCAAAACAGAAAAGAAGGACTTACAAACACGCTGGAATGGAGACAGCATCAAAGGAATTGCAATTGGAGGAGAAAAAAAAAAAATTGGGAAATTTAGTGACTCTAAGAAAATGGCCTGGGTTTATATCAGGTGCAGTGAAAAGCCAAAAATGTGCCAAAACTAAGCTCACAGATGTTGCAAAAGCAGGGGAAAACGTCAAGGAGGAAGACACAACTTAGGGGGCAAGATATGAGGGACATGGCATGAATACTTAAAATACTAAAAAAAAAAAAAAGAAAAAATCTTTCCCAAAGTCAAAGCCATCAAAATGCAGGCAGGCCATACGCCACCAAGGGCAGGCACATGTAGCAAAGCTTGCCAAAATTGATCCCCACTGAAGGCCAAAAC
This sequence comes from Artemisiospiza belli, assembly GCA_021963965.1. NCBI lineage: Eukaryota > Metazoa > Chordata > Aves > Passeriformes > Passerellidae > Artemisiospiza > Artemisiospiza belli. Next base: position 461,489 of record JAKDEW010000214.1, on the reverse strand, counting down.
AGAAAAGAAGGACTTACAAACACGCTGGAATGGAGACAACATGAAAGGAATTCAATTTCTATGAGAAAAAAAGAAAATTTGGGAAATTTAATGACTCTTAGAAGGTGGCCAGGGGTTTTAGGAGGTTCAGTGCAAAGGACTAAAAGATGCCAAAACTAAGCTCACAGATGTTGCAAAAGCAGGGGAAAAAGTCAAGGAGGAAGACACAACTTAGGGGGCAAGATATGAGGAACATGGCATGAACACTTAAAACAAAAAAAAAAAAAAGAAAAAAATCTTTCCCAAAGTCAAAGCCATCAAAATGCAGGCAGGCCATACACCACCAAGGGCAGGCACATGCAGCAAAGCTTGCCAAAATTGATCCCCACTGAAGGCCAAAACAGAAAAGAAGGACTTACAAACACGCTGGAATGGAGACAGCATCAAAGGAATTGCAATTGGAGGAGAAAAAAAGAAAATTTGGGAAATTTAATGACTCTTAGAAAGTGACCTGGGGTTTTAGCAGGTGCAGTGCAAAGGACCAAAAGATGCCAAAACTAAGCTCACAGATGTTGCAAAAGCAGGGGAAAAGGTCAAGGAGGAAGACACAACTTAGGGAGCAAGGTATGAGGGACATGGCATGAACACTTCAGAAAACAACCAAAAAAAGAAAAAAATCTTTCCCAAAGTCAAAGCCATCAAAAGGCATGGCCTGCCATCAAGTGCAGGGACATGCACCAAAGATTCCTCTATTGGTCCCCATTGAAATCGCAAGATTGCTTTTCCCTTCCCGAAAGGAAATGAAATTTCCTTTCGTGAAGGGAAAAGGAATCTTGCGAATCCCAAAAGAAAGGCTTACAAACACTCTGGAAAGGAGATAGGTTCAAATGAAATGCAATTGAAAAAAGCAGAAAATCGGGAATTTTAGTCTCTTCAAAAAATAGGCTGTGAGGAAATCAGCTGCATTGCAAAGGACCAAAAGATGCCAAACCTAAGCTCACAGATGTTGCAAAAGCAGGGGAAAAAGTCAAGGAGGAAGACACAACTTAGGGGGCAAGATATGAGGGACATGGCATGAATACTTAAAACAAAAAAAAAAAAAAGAAAAAAATCTTTCCCAAAGTCAAAGCCATCAAAATGCAGGCAGGCCATACACCACCAAGGGCAGGCACATGCAGCAAAGCTTGCCAAAATTGATCCCCACTGAAGGCCAAAACAGAAAAGAAGGACTTACAAACACGCTGGAAAGGAGTCAACATCAAAGGAATTGCAATTGAAGGAGAAAAAAAGAAAATTTTGGAAATTTAGTGACTCTAAGAAAATGGCCTAGGTTTATATCAGGTGCATTGCAAAGGACCAAAAGGTGCCAAAACTAAGCTCACAGATGTTGCAAAAGCAGGGGAAAAAGTCAAGGAGGAAGACACAACTTAGGGAGCAAGATATGAGGGACATGGCACGAATACTTAAAAAAATAAAAAAAAAAAAAGAAAAAATCTTTCCCAAAGTCAAAGCCATCAAAATGCAGGCAGGCCTTACGCCACCAAGGGCAGGCACATGCAGCAAAGCTTGCCAAAACTGATCCCCACTGAAGGCCAAAATAGAAAAGAAGGACCTACAAACACGCTGGAAAGGAGTCATCATCAAAGGAATTGCAATTGGAGGAGAAAAAAAGAAAATTTGGGAAATTTAGTGACTCTAAGAAAATGGCCTAGGTTTATATCAGGTGCAGTGCCAAGGACCAAAAGATGCAAAAACTAAGCTCAAAGATGCTGCAAAAGCAGGGGAAAAAGTCAAGGAGGAAGACACAACTTAGGGGGCAAGATATGAGGGACATGGCATGAATACTTCAAATAATAAAAAAAAATAAAAATAAAAAATCTTTCCCAAAGTCAAAGCCATCAAAATGCAGGCAGGCCATACGCTAACAAGGGCAGGCACATGCAGCAAAGCTTGCCAAAATTGATCCCCACTGAAGGCCAAAACAGAAAAGAAGGACCTACAAACACGCTGGAATGGAGACAACATCAAAGGAATTGCAATTGGAGGAGAAAAAAAAAAATTTGGGAAATTTAGTGACTCTAAGAAAATGGCCCGGTGTTTTATCAGGTGCACTGCAAAGGAACAAAAGGTGCCCAAACTAAGCTCACAGATGTTGCAAAAGCAGAGGAAAAAGTCAAGGAGGAAGACACAACTTAGGGGCCAAGACATGAGGGACATGGCAAGAATACTTAAAACAAAAAAAAAAAAGAAAAAATCTTTCCCAAAGTCAAAGCCATCAAAATGCAGGCAGGCCATACGCCACCAAGGGCAGGCACATGCAGCAAAGCTTGCAAAAATTGATCCCCACTGAAGGCCAAAACAGAAAAGAAGGACTTACAAACACGCTGGAATGGAGACAGCATCAAAGGAATTGCAATTGGAGGAGAAAAAAAAAAAATTGGGAAATTTAGTGACTCTAAGAAAATGGCCTGGGTTTATATCAGGTGCAGTGAAAAGCCCAAAAGGTGCCAAAACTAAGCTCACAGATGTTGCAAAAGCAGGGGAAAACGTCAAGGAGGAAGACACAACTTAGGCGGCAAGATATGAGGGACATGGCATGAATACTTAAAATACTAAAAAAAAAAAAAAGAAAAAAATCTTTCCCAAAGTCAAAGCCATCAAAATGCACGCAGGCCATACGCCACCAAGGGCAGGCACATGTAGCAAAGCTTGCCAAAATTGATCCCCACTGAAGGCCAAAACAGAAAAGAAGGACTTACAAACACGCTGGAATGGAGACAACATGAAAGGAATTCAATTTCTATGTGAAAAAAAGAAAATTTGGGAAATTTAATGACTCTTAGAAGGTGGCCAGGGGTTTTAGGAGGTTCAGTGCAAAGGACTAAAAGATGCCAAAACTAAGCTCACAGATGTTGCAAAAGCAGGGGAAAAAGTCAAGGAGGAAGACACAACTTAGGGGGCAAGATATGAGGGACATGGCATGAATACTTAAAATATTAAAAAAAAAAAAAGAAAAAATCTTTCCCAAAGTCAAAGCCATCAAAATGCAGGCAGGCCATACGCCACCAAGGGCAGGCACATGCAGCAAAGCTTGCCAAAATTGATCCCCACTGAAGGCCAAAACAGAAAAGAAGGACTTACAAACACGCTGGAATGGAGACAACATCAAAGATTTGCAATTGGAGGAGAAAAAAAGAAAATTTGGGAAATGTAATGACTCTTAGAAAGTGGCCTGGGGTTTTAGCAGGTGCAGTGCAAAGGACCAAAAGGTGCCAAAACTAAGCTCACAGATGTTGCAAAAGCAGAGGGAAAAGTCAAGGAGGAAGACACAACTTAGGAGGCAAGATATGAGGGACATGGCATGAATACTTAAAACAAAAAAAAAAAAAAATAGAAAAAATCTTTCCCAAAGTCAAAGGCATCAAAATGCAGGCAGGCCATACGCCAGCAAGTGCAGGCACATGCAGCAAAGCTTGCCAAAATTGATCCCCACTGAAGGCCAAAACAGAAAAGAAGGACCTACAAACACGCTGGAAAGGCGTCAACATCAAAGGAATTGCAATTGGAGGAGAAAAAAAGAAAATTTGGGAAATTTAGTGACTCTAAGAAAATGGCCTGGGTTTATATCAGGTGCAGTGCAAAGGACCAAAAGATGCCAAAACTAAGCTCACAGATGTTGCAAAAGCAGGGGAAAAAGTCAAGGAGGAAGACACAACTTAGGGGGCAAGGTGTGAGGGACATGACATGAATACTTAAAATATTAAAAAAAAAAAAAGAAAAAGTCTTTCCCAAAGTCAAAGCCATCAAAATGCAGGCAGGCCATACGCCACCAAGGGCAGGCACATGCAGCAAAGCTTGCCAAAATTGATCCCCACTGAAGGCCAAAACAGAAAAGAAGGACCTACAAACACGCTGGAATGGAGACAGCATCAAAGGAATTGCAATTGGAGGAGAAAAAAGAAAATTTGGGAAATTTAGTGACTCTAAGAAAATGGCCTGGGTTTATATCAGGTGCAGTGCAAAGGACCAAAAGGTGCCAAAACTAAGCTCACAGATGTTGCAAAAGCAGGGGAAAAAGTCAAGGAGGAAGACACAACTTAGGGGGAAAGATATGAGGGACATGGCATGAATACTTACAATAATAAAAAAAAAAAAAAGAAAAAATCTTTCCCAAAGTCAAAGCCATCAAAATGCAGGCAGGCCATACGCCAGCAAGAGCAGGCACATGCAGCAAAGCTTGCCAAAATTGATCCCCACTGAAGGCCAAAACAGAAAAGAAGGACCTACAAACACGCTGGAATGGAGACAACATCAAAGATTTGCAATTGGAGGAGAAAAAAAGAAAATTTGGGAAATGTAATGACTATTAGAAAGTGGCCTGGGGTTTTATCAGGTGCAGTGCAAAGGACCAAAATGTTCCAAAACTAAGCTCACAGATGTTGCAAAAGCAGAGGAAAAAGTCAAGGAGGAAGACACAACTTAGGGCGAAAGATATGAGGGACATGGCATGAATAATAAAAACAAACAAAAAAAAAAAAAAAAGAAAAAATCTTTCCCAAAGTCAAAGCCATCAAAATGCAGGCAGGCCATACGCCACCAAGGGCAGGCACATGCAGCAAAGCTTGCCAAAATTGATCCCCACTGAAGGCCAAAACAGAAAAGAAGGACCTACAAACACGCTGGAAAGGAGTCAACATCAAAGGAATTGCAATTGGAGGAGAAAAAAAGAAAATTTGGGAAATTGAGTGACTCTAAGAAAATGGCCGGCGTTTATATCAGGTGCATTGCAAAGGACCAAAAGGTGCAAAAACTAAGCTCACAGATGTTGCAAAAGCAGGGGGTAAAGTGAAGGAGGAAGACACAACTTAGGGAGCAAGATATGAGGGACATGGCATGAATACCTAAAACAGAAAAAAAAAAAAAGAAAAAATCTTTCCCAAAGTCAAAGGCATCAAAATGCAGGCAGGCCATACGCCAGCAAGTGCAGGCACATGCAGCAAAGCTTGCCAAAATTGATCCCCACTGAAGGCCAAAACAGAAAAGAAGGACTTACAAACACGCTGGAATGGAGACAACATGAAAGGAATTCAATTTCTATGAGAAAAAAAGAAAATTTGGGTAAGTTAGTGATTCTAAGAAAATGGCCTGTGTTTATATCAGGTGCAGTGCAAAGGACCAAAAGATGCCAAAACTAAGCTCACAGATGTTGCACAAGCAGGGGAAAAGTCAAGGAGGAAGACACAACTTAGGGAGCAAGATATGAGGGACATGGCATGAACACTTCAGAAAACAACCAAAAAAAGAAAAAAATCTTTCCCAAAGTCAAAGCCATCAAAAGGCATGGCCTGCCATCAAGTGCAGGGACATGCACCAAAGATTCCTCTATTGGTCCCCATTGAAATCGAAAGATTCCTTTTCCCTTCCCGAAAGGAAATGAAATTTCCCTTCGGGAAGGGAAAAGGAATCTTGCGGATCCCAAAAGAAAGGCTTACAAACACTCTGGAAAGGAGATAGGTTCAAATGAAATGCAATTGAAAAAAGCAGAAAATCGGGAATTTTAGTCTCTTCAAAAAATAGGCTGTGAGGAAATCAGCTGCATTGCAAAGGACCAAAAGGTGCCAAAACTAAGCTCACAGATGTTGCAAAAGCAGGGGAAAAAGTCAAGGAGGAAGACACAGGTTAGGGGGCAAGATATGAGGGACATGGCACGAATACTTAAAATAATAAAAAAAAAAAAAAAGAAAAAATCATTCCCAAAGTCAAAGCCATCAAAATGCAGGCAGGCCATACGCCAGCAAGGGCAGGCACATGAAGCAAAGCTTGCCAAAATTGATCCCCACTGAAGGCCAAAACAGAAAAGAAGGACCTACAAACACGCTGGAATGGAGACAGCATCAAAGGAATTGCAATTGGAGGAGAAAAAAGAAATTTTGGGAAATTTAGTGACTCTAAGAAAATGGCCTGGGGTTTTATCAGGTGCAGTGCAAAGGACCAAAAGGTGCCAAAACTAAGCTCACAGATGTTGCAAAAGCAGGGGAAAAAGTCAAGGAGGAAGACACAATTTAGGGAGCAAGATATGAGGGACATGGCATAAATACTTACAATAATAAAAAAAAAAAAAAGAAAAAATCTTTCCCAAAGTCAAAGCCATCAAAATGCAGGCAGGCCATACGCCAGCAAGAGCAGGCACATGCAGAAAAGCTTGCCAAAATTGATCCCCACTGAAGGCCAAAACAGAAAAGAAGGACCTACAAACATGCTGGAATGGAGACAGCATCAAAGGAATTGCAATTGGAGGAGAAAAAAAGAAAATTTGGGAAATGTAATGACTATTAGAAAGTGGCCTGGGGTTTTATCAGGTGCAGTGCAAAGGACCAAAATGTTCCAAAACTAAGCTCACAGATGTTGCAAAAGCAGGGGAAAAAGTCAAGGAGGAAGACACAACTTAGGGAGCAAGATATGAGGGACATGGCATGAACACTTCAGAAAACAACCAAAAAAAGAAAAAAATCTTTCCCAAAGTCAAAGCCGTCAAAAGGCATGGCCTGCCATCAAGTGCAGGGACATGCACCAAAGATTCCTCTATTGGTCCCCATTGAAATCGCAAGATTCCTTTTCCCTTCCCGAAAGGAAATGAAATTTCCTTTCGGGAAGGGAAAAGGAATCTTGCGAATCCCAAAAGAAAGGCTTACAAACACTCTGGAAAGGAGATAGGTTCAAATGAAATGCAATTGAAAAAAGCAGAAAATCGGGAATTTTAGTCTCTTCAAAAAATAGGCTGTGAGGAAATCAGCTGCATTGCAAAGGACCAAAAGATGCCAAACCTAAGCTCACAGATGTTGCAAAAGCAGGGGAAAAAGTCAAGGAGGAAGACACAACTTAGGGAGCAAGATATGAGGGACATGGCATGAATACTTAAAATATTAAAAAAAAAAATTAAGAAAAAATCTATCCCAAAGTCAAAGCCATCAAAATGCAGGCACGCCATACGCCAGCAAGTGCAGGCACATGCAGCAAAGCTTGCCAAAATTGATCCCCACTGAAGGCCAAAACAGAAAAGAAGGACTTACAAACACGCTGGAATGGAGACAGCATCAAAGGAATTGCAATTGGAGGAGAAAAAAAGAAAATTTGGGAAATTTAATGACTCTTAGAAAGTGGCCTGGGGTTTTAGCAGGTGCATTGCAAAGGACCAAAAGATGCCAAAACTAAGCTCACAGATGTTGCAAAAGCAGGGGAAAAAGTCAAGGAGGAAGACACAACTTAGGGAGCAAGATATGAGGGACATGGCACGAATACTTAAAAAAATAAAAAAAAAAAAAAGAAAAAATCTTTCCCAAAGTCAAAGCCATCAAAATGCAGGCAGGCCTTACGCCACCAAGGGCAGGCACATGCAGCAAAGCTTGCCAAAACTGATCCCCACTGAAGGCCAAAATAGAAAAGAAGGACCTACAAACACGCTGGAAAGGAGTCAACATCAAAGGAATTGCAACTGGAGGAGAAAAAAAGAAAATTTTGGAAATTTAGTGACTCTAAGAAAATGGCCTGGGTTTATATCAGGTGCAGTGCCAAGGACCAAAAGATGCAAAAACTAAGCTCACAGATGCTGCAAAAGCAGGGGAAAAAGTCAAGGAGGAAGACACAATTTAGGGGGCAAGATATGAGGGACATGGCATGAATACTTCAAATAATAATAAAAAAAAAAAAGAAAAAATCTTTCCCAAAGTCAAAGCCATCAAAATGCAGGCAGGCCATACGCTAACAAGGGCAGGCACATGCAGCAAAGCTTGCCAGAATTGATCCTCACTGAAGGCCAAAACAGAAAAGAAGGACTTGCAAACACGCTGGAATGGAGACAACATCAAAGGAATTGCAAATGGAGGAGAAAAAAAAAAATTTGGGAAATTTAGTGACTCTAAGAAAATGGCCCAGTGTTTTATCAGGTGCACTGCAAAGGAACAAAAGGTGCCAAAACTAAGCTCACAGATGTTGCAAAAGCAGAGGAAAAAGTGAAGGAGGAAGACACAACTTAGGGGGCAAGGTGTGAGGGACATGACATGAATACTTAAAATATTAAAAAAAAAAAAAAGAAAAAGTCTTTCCCAAAGTCAAAGCCATCAAAATGCAGGCAGGCCATACGCCAGCAAGTGCAGGCACATGCAGCAAAGCTTGCCAAAATTGATCCCCACTGAAGGCCAAAACAGAAAAGAAGGACCTACAAACACGCTGGAAAGGAGTCAACATCAAAGGAATTGCAATTGGAGGAGAAAAAAAGAAAATTTGGGAAATTTAGTGACTCTAAGAAAATGGCCTGGGTTTATATCAGGTGCATTGCAAAGCACCAAAAGGTGCCAAAACTAAGCTCACAGATGTTGCAAAAGCAGGGGAAAAAGTCAAGGAGGAAGACACAACTTAGGGAGCAAGATATGAGGGACATGGCATGAATACTTAAAATATTAAAAAAAAAAATTAAGAAAAAATCTATCCCAAAGTCAAAGCCATCAAAATGCAGGCACGCCATACGCCAGCAAGTGCAGGCACATGCAGCAAAGCTTGCCAAAATTGATCCCCACTGAAGGCCAAAACAGAAAAGAAGGACTTACAAACACGCTGGAATGGAGACAGCATCAAAGGAATTGCAATTGGAGGAGAAAAAAAGAAAATTTGGGAAATTTAATGACTCTTAGAAAGTGGCCTGGGGTTTTAGCAGGTGCAGTGCAAAGGACCAAAAGATGCCAAAACTAAGCTCACAGATGCTGCAAAAGCAGGGGAAAAAGTCAAGGAGGAAGACACAACTTAGGGAGCAAGATATGAGGGACATGGCACGAATACTTAAAAAAATAAAAAAAAAAAAAGAAAAAATCTTTCCCAAAGTCAAAGCCATCAAAATGCAGGCAGGCCTTACGCCACCAAGGGCAGGCACATGCAGCAAAGCTTGCCAAAACTGATCCCCACTGAAGGCCAAAATAGAAAAGAAGGACCTACAAACACGCTGGAAAGGAGTCAACATCAAAGGAATTGCAACTGGAGGAGAAAAAAAGAAAATTTGGGAAATTTAGTGACTCTAAGAAAATGGCCTGGGTTTATATCAGGTGCAGTGCCAAGGACCAAAAGTTGCAAAAACTAAGCTCACAGATGCTGCAAAAGCAGGGGAAAAAGTCAAGGAGGAAGACACAACTTAGGGGGCAAGATATGAGGGACATGGCATGAATACATCAAATAATAAAAAAAAAATAAAATAAAAAATCTTTCCCAAAGTCAAAGCCATCAAAATGCAGGCAGGCCATACGCTAACAAGGGCAGGCACATGCAGCAAAGCTTGCCAGAATTGATCCTCACTGAAGGCCAAAACAGAAAAGAAGGACTTGCAAACACGCTGCAATGGAGACAACATCAAAGGAATTGCAAATGGAGGAGAAAAAAAAAAATTTGGGAAATTTAGTGACTCTAAGAAAATGGCCTGGGTTTATATCAGGTGCAGTGCCAAGGACCAAAAGATGCAAAAACTAAGCTCACAGATGTTGCAAAAGCAGAGGAAAAAGTCAAGGAGGAAGACACAACTTAGGGCGAAAGATATGAGGGACATGGCATGAATACTTAAAACAAACAAAAAAAAAAAAAAAGAAAAAATATTTCCCAAAGTCAAAGCCATCAAAATGCAGGCAGGCCATACGCCAGCAAGGGCAGGCACATGCAGCAAAGCTTGCCAAAATTGATCCCCACTGAAGGCCAAAACAGAAAAGAAGGACCTACAAACATGCTGGAATGGAGACAGCATCAAAGGAATTGCAATTGGAGGAGAAAAAAAGAAAATTTGGGAAATGTAATGACTATTAGAAAGTGGCCTGGGGTTTTATCAGGTGCAGTGCAAAGGACCAAAATGTTCCAAAACTAAGCTCACAGATGTTGCAAAAGCAGGGGAAAAAGTCAAGGAGGAAGACACAACTTAGGGAGCAAGATATGAGGGACATGGCATGAACACTTCAGAAAACAACCAAAAAAAGAAAAAAATCTTTCCCAAAGTCAAAGCCGTCAAAAGGCATGGCCTGCCATCAAGTGCAGGGACATGCACCAAAGATTCCTCTATTGGTCCCCATTGAAATCGCAAGATTCCTTTTCCCTTCCCGAAAGGAAATGAAATTTCCTTTCGGGAAGGGAAAAGGAATCTTGCGAATCCCAAAAGAAAGGCTTACAAACACTCTGGAAAGGAGATAGGTTCAAATGAAATGCAATTGAAAAAAGCAGAAAATCGGGAATTTTAGTCTCTTCAAAAAATAGGCTGTGAGGAAATCAGCTGCATTGCAAAGGACCAAAAGATGCCAAACCTAAGCTCACAGATGTTGCAAAAGCAGGGGAAAAAGTCAAGGAGGAAGACACAACTTAGGGGGCAAGATATGAGGGACATGGCATGAATACTTAAAACAAAAAAAAAAAAAAAGAAAAAAATCTTTCCCAAAGTCAAAGCCATCAAAATGCAGGCAGGCCATACACCACCAAAGGCAGGCACATGCAGCAAAGCTTGCCAAAATTGATCCCCACTGAAGGCCAAAACAGAAAAGAAGGACTTACAAACACGCTGGAAAGGAGTCAACATCAAAGGAATTGCAATTGGAGGAGAAAAAAAGAAAATTTGGGAAATTTAGTGACTCTAAGAAAATGGCCTGGGTTTATATCAGGTGCATTGCAAAGCAGCAAAAGGTGCCAAAACTAAGCTCACAGATGTTGCAAAAGCAGGGGAAAAAGTCAAGGAGGAAGACACAACTTAGGGAGCAAGATATGAGGGACATGGCATGAATACTTAAAATATTAAAAAAAAAAATTAAGAAAAAATCTATCCCAAAGTCAAAGCCATCAAAATGCAGGCACGCCATACGCCAGCAAGTGCAGGCACATGCAGCAAAGCTTGCCAAAATTGATCCCCACTGAAGGCCAAAACAGAAAAGAAGGACCTACAAACACGCTGGAATGGAGACAGCATCAAAGGAATTGCAATTGGAGGAGAAAAAAAGAAAATTTGGGAAATTTAATGACTCTTAGAAAGTGGCCTGGGGTTTTAGCAGGTGCAGTGGAAAGGACCAAAATGTTCCAAAACTAAGCTCACAGATGTTGCAAATGCAGGCGAAAAAGTCAAGGAGGAAGACACAACTTAGGGGGCAAGAAATGAGGGACATGGCATGAACACTTCAGAAAACAACCAAAAAAAGAAAAAAATCTTTCCCAAAGTCAAAGCCATCAAAAGGCATGGCCTGCCATCAAGTGCAGGGACATGCACCAAAGATTCCTCTATTGGTCCCCATTGAAATCGCAAGATTCCTTTTCCCTTCCCGAAAGGAAATTTCATTTCCTTTCGGAAAGGGAAAAGGTATCTTGCGAATGCCAAAAGAAAGGCTTACAAACACTCTGGAAAGGAGATAGGTTCAAATGAAATGCAATTGAAAAAAGCAGAAAATCGGGAATTTTAGTCTCTTCAAAAAATAGGCTGTGAGGAAATCAGCTGCATTGCAAAGGACAAAAAGATGCAAAAACTAAGCTCACAGATGTTGCAAAAGCAGGGGAAAAAGTCAAGGAGGAAGACACAACTTAGGGGGCAAGATATGAGGGACATGGCATGAATACTTACAATAATAAAAAAAAAAAAAAGAAAAAAATCTTTCCCAAAGTCAAAGCCATCAAAAGGCATGGCCTGCCATCAAGTGCAGGGACATGCACCAAAGATTCCTCTATTGGTCCCCACTGAAATCGCAAGATTCCTTTTCCCTTCCCGAAAGGAAATTTCATTTCCTTTCGGAAAGGGAAAAGGTATCTTGCGAATGCCAAAAGAAAGGCTTACAAACACTCTGGAAAGGAGATAGGTTCAAATGAAATGCAATTGAAAAAAGCAGAAAATCGGGAATTTTAGTCTCTTCAAAAAATAGGCTGTGAGGAAATCAGCTGCATTGCAAAGGACCAAAAGATGCCAAACCTAAGCTCACAGATGTTGCAAAAGCAGGGGAAAAAGTCAAGGAGGAAGACACAACTTAGGGGGCAAGATATGAGGGACATGGCATGAATACTTAAAACAAAAAAAAAAAAAAGAAAAAAATCTTTCCCAAAGTCAAAGCCATCAAAATGCAGGCAGGCCATACACCACCAAGGGCAGGCACATGCAGCAAAGCTTGCCAAAATTGATCCCCACTGAAGGCCAAAACAGAAAAGAAGGACTTACAAACACGCTGGAAAGGAGTCAACATCAAAGGAATTGCAATTGGAGGAGAAAAAAAGAAAATTTTGGAAATTTAGTGACTCTAAGGAAATGGCCTAGGTTTATATCAGGTGCATTGCAAAGGACCAAAAGGTGCCAAAACTAAGCTCACAGATGTTGCAAAAGCAGGGGAAAAAGTCAAGGAGGAAGACACAACTTAGGGAGCAAGATATGAGGGACATGGCACGAATACTTAAAAAAATAAAAAAAAAAAAAGAAAAAATCTTTCCCAAAGTCAAAGCCATCAAAATGCAGGCAGGCCTTACGCCACCAAGGGCAGGCACATGCAGCAAAGCTTGCCAAAACTGATCCCCACTGAAGGCCAAAATAGAAAAGAAGGACCTACAAACACGCTGGAAAGGAGTCAACATCAAAGGAATTGCAACTGGAGGAGAAAAAAAGAAAATTTGGGAAATTTAGTGACTCTAAGAAAATGGCCTGGGTTTATATCAGGTGCAGTGCCAAGGACCAAAAGTTGCAAAAACTAAGCTCACAGATGCTGCAAAAGCAGGGGAAAAAGTCAAGGAGGAAGACACAACTTAGGGGGCAAGATATGAGGGACATGGCATGAATACTTCAAATAATAAAAAAAAAAAAAATAAAAAATCTTTCCCAAAGTCAAAGCCATCAAAATGCAGGCAGGCCATACGCTAACAAGGGCAGGCACATGCAGCAAAGCTTGCCAGAATTGATCCTCACTGAAGGCCAAAACAGAAAAGAAGGACTTGCAAACACGCTGCAATGGAGACAACATCAAAGGAATTGCAAATGGAGGAGAAAAAAAAAAATTTGGGAAATTTAGTGACTCTAAGAAAATGGCCTGGGTTTATATCAGGTGCAGTGCCAAGGACCAAAAGATGCAAAAACTAAGCTCACAGATGTTGCAAAAGCAGGGGAAAAAGTCAAGGAGGAAGACACAACTTAGGGGGCAAGGTGTGAGGGACATGACATGAATACTTAAAATATTAAAAAAAAAAAAAGAAAAAGTCTTTCCCAAAGTCAAAGCCATCAAAATGCAGGCAGGCCATACGCCAGCAAGGGCAGGCACATGCAGCAAAGCTTGCCAAAATTGATCCCCACTGAAGGCCAAAACAGAAAAGAAGGACCTACAAACACGCTGGAATGGAGACAGCATCAAAGGAATTGCAATTGGAGGAGAAAAAAGAAAATTTGGGAAATTTAGTGACTCTAAGAAAATGGCCTGGGTTTATATCAGGTGCAGTGCCAAGGACCAAAAGTTGCCAAAACTAAGCTCACAGATGTTGCAAAAGCAGGGGAAAAAGTCAAGGAGGAAGACACAACTTAGGGAGCAAGATATGAGGGACATGGCATGAATACTTACAATAATAAAAAAAAAAAAAAGAAAAAATCTTTCCCAAAGTCAAAGCCATCAAAATGCAGGCAGGCCATACGCCAGCAAGAGCAGGCACATGCAGAAAAGCTTGCCAAAATTGATCCCCACTGAAGGCCAAAACAGAAAAGAAGGACCTACAAACATGCTGGAATGGAGACAGCATCAAAGGAATTGCAATTGGAGGAGAAAAAAAGAAAATTTGGGAAATGTAATGACTATTAGAAAGTGGCCTGGGGTTTTATCAGGTGCAGTGCAAAGGACCAAAATGTTCCAAAACTAAGCTCACAGATGTTGCAAAAGCAGAGGAAAAAGTCAAGGAGGAAGACACAACTTAGGGCGAAAGATATGAGGGACATGGCATGAATACTTAAACAAAAAAAAAAAAAAAAAGAAAAAATCTTTCCCAAAGTCAAAGCCATCAAAATGCAGGCAGGCCATACGCCAGCAAGTGCAGGCACATGCAGCAAAGCTTGCCAAAATTGATCCCCACTGAAGGCCAAAACAGAAAAGAAGGACCTACAAACACGCTGGAAAGGAGTCAACATCAAAGGAATTGCAAGTGGAGGAGAAAAAAAGAAAATTTGGGAAATATAGTGACTCTAAGAAAATGCCTGGCGTTTATATCAGGTGCATTGCAAAGGACCAAAAGGTGCCAAAACTAAGCTCACAGATGTTGCAAAAGCAGGGGGTAAAGTCAAGGAGGAAGACACAACTTAGGGAGCAAGATATGAGGGACATGGCATGAATACTTAAAATATTAAAAAAAAAAATTAAGAAAAAATCTATCCCAAAGTCAAAGCCATCAAAATGCAGGCAGGCCATACGCCAGCAAGTGCAGGCACATGCAGCAAAGCTTGCCAAAATTGATCCCATCTGAAGGCCAAAACAGAAAAGAAGGACCTACAAACACGCTGGAATGGAGACAACATCAAAGGAATTGCAATTGGAGGAGAAAAAAAGAAAATTTGGGAAATTTAATGACTCTTAGAAAGTGGCCTGGGGTTTTAGCAGGTGCAGTGCAAAGGACCAAAAGATGCCAAAACTAAGCTCACAGATGTTGCAAAAGCAGGGGAAAAAGTCAAGGAGGAAGACACAACTTAGGGAGCAAGATATGAGGGACATGGCATGAACACTTCAGAAAACAACCAAAAAAAGAAAAAAATCTTTCCCAAAGTCAAAGCCATCAAAAGGCATGGCCTGCCATCAAGTGCAGGGACATGCACCAAAGATTCCTCTATTGGTCCCCATTGAAATCGCAAGATTCCTTTTCCCTTCCCGAAAGGAAATGAAATTTCCTTTCGGGAAGGGAAAAGGAATCTTGCGAATCCCAAAAGAAAGGCTTACAAACACTCTGGAAAGGAGATAGGTTCAAATGAAATGCAATTGAAAAAAGCAGAAAATCGGGAATTTTAGTCTCTTCAAAAAATAGGCTGTGAGGAAATCAGCTGCATTGCAAAGGACCAAAAGATGCCAAACCTAAGCTCACAGATGTTGCAAAAGCAGGGGAAAAAGTCAAGGAGGAAGACACAACTTAGGGGGCAAGATATGAGGGACATGGCATGAATACTTAAAACAAAAAAAAAAAAAAAGAAAAAAATCTTTCCCAAAGTCAAAGCCATCAAAATGCAGGCAGGCCATACACCACCAAAGGCAGGCACATGCAGCAAAGCTTGCCAAAATTGATCCCCACTGAAGGCCAAAACAGAAAAGAAGGACTTACAAACACGCTGGAAAGGAGTCAACATCAAAAAAATTGCAATTGGAGGAGAAAAAAGAAAATTTTGGAAATTTAGTGACTCTAAGAAAATGGCCTGGGTTTATATCAGGTGCATTGCAAAGGACCAAAAGGTGCCAAAACTAAGCTCACAGATGTTGCAAAAGCAGGGGAAAAAGTCAAGGAGGAAGACACAACTTAGGGAGCAAGATATGAGGGACATGGCACGAATACTTAAAAAAATAAAAAAAAAAAAAGAAAAAATCTTTCCCAAAGTCAAAGCCATCAAAATGCAGGCAGGCCTTACGCCACCAAGGGCAGGCACATGCAGCAAAGCTTGCCAAAACTGATCCCCACTGAAGGCCAAAATAGAAAAGAAGGACCTACAAACACGCTGGAAAGGAGTCAACATCAAAGGAATTGCAACTGGAGGAGAAAAAAAGAAAATTTGGGAAATTTAGTGACTCTAAGAAAATGGCCTGGGTTTATATCAGGTGCAGTGCCAAGGACCAAAAGATGCAAAAACTAAGCTCACAGATGCTGCAAAAGCAGGGGAAAAAGTCAAGGAGGAAGACACAACTTAGGGGGCAAGATATGAGGGACATGGCATGAATACTTCAAATAATAATAAAAAAAAAAAAGAAAAAATCTTTCCCAAAGTCAAAGCCATCAAAATGCAGGCAGGCCATACGCTAACAAGGGCAGGCACATGCAGCAAAGCTTGCCAGAAGTGATCCTCACTGAAGGCCAAAACAGAAAAGAAGGACTTGCAAACACGCTGGAATGGAGACAACATCAAAGGAATTGCAAATGGAGGAGAAAAAAAAAAAAATTGGGAAATTTAGTGACTCTAAGAAAATGGCCCAGTGTTTTATCAGGTGCACTGCAAAGGAACAAAAGGTGCCAAAACTAAGCTCACAGATGTTGCAAAAGCAGAGGAAAAAGTCAAGGAGGAAGACACAACTTAGGGCGAAAGATATGAGGGACATGGCATGAATACTTAAAACAAACAAAAAAAAAAAAAAAGAAAAAATCTTTCCCAAAGTCAAAGCCATCAAAATGCAGGCAGGCCATACGCCAGCAAGTGCAGGCACATGCAGCAAAGCTTGCCAAAATTGATCCCCACTGAAGGCCAAAACAGAAAAGAAGGACCTACAAACACGCTGGAAAGGAGTCAACATCAAAGGAATTGCAACTGGAGGAGAAAAAAAGAAAATTTGGGAAATACAGTGACTCTAAGAAAATGCCTGGCGTTTATATCAGGTGCATTGCAAAGGACCAAAAGGTGCCAAAACTAAGCTCACAGATGTTGCAAAAGCAGGGGGTAAAGTCAAGGAGGAAGACACAACTTAGGGAGCAAGATATGAGGGACATGGCATGAATACTTAAAATATTAAAAAAAAAAATTAAGAAAAAATCTATCCCAAAGTCAAAGCCATCAAAATGCAGGCAGGCCATACGCCAGCAAGTGCAGGCACATGCAGCAAAGCTTGCCAAAATTGATCCCATCTGAAGGCCAAAACAGAAAAGAAGGACCTACAAACACGCTGGAATGGAGACAACATCAAAGGAATTGCAATTGGAGGAGAAAAAAAGAAAATTTGGGAAATTTAATGACTCTTAGAAAGTGACCTGGGGTTTTAGCAGGTGCAGTGCAAAGGACCAAAAGATGCCAAAACTAAGCTCACAGATGTTGCAAAAGCAGGGGAAAAAGTCAAGGAGGAAGACACAACTTAGGGAGCAAGATATGAGGGACATGGCATGAACACTTCAGAAAACAACCAAAAAAAGAAAAAAATCTTTCCCAAAGTCAAAGCCATCAAAAGGCATGGCCTGCCATCAAGTGCAGGGACATGCACCAAAGATTCCTCTATTGGTCCCCATTGAAATCGCAAGATTCCTTTTCCCTTCCCGAAAGGAAATGAAATTTCCTTTCGGGAAGGGAAAAGGAATCTTGCGAATCCCAAAAGAAAGGCTTACAAACACTCTGGAAAGGAGATAGGTTAAAATGAAATGCAATTGAAAAAAGCAGAAAATCGGGAATTTTAGTCTCTTCAAAAAATAGGCTGTGAGGGAATCAGCTGCATTGCAAAGGACCAAAAGATGCCAAACCTAAGCTCACAGATGTTGCAAAAGCAGGGGAAAAAGTCAAGGAGGAAGACACAACTTAGGGGGCAAGATATGAGGGACATGGCATGAATACTTAAAACAAAAAAAAAAAAAAGAAAAAAATCTTTCCCAAAGTCAAAGCCATCAAAATGCAGGCAGGCCATACACCACCAAAGGCAGGCACATGCAGCAAAGCTTGCCAAAATTGATCCCCACTGAAGGCCAAAACAGAAAAGAAGGACTTACAAACACGCTGGAAAGGAGTCAACATCAAAAAAATTGCAATTGGAGGAGAAAAAAAGAAAATTTTGGAAATTTAGTGACTCTAAGAAAATGGCCTGGGTTTATATCAGGTGCATTGCAAAGGACCAAAAGGTGCCAAAACTAAGCTCACAGATGTTGCAAAAGCAGGGGAAAAAGTCAAGGAGGAAGACACAACTTAGGGAGCAAGATATGAGGGACATGGCACGAATACTTAAAAAAATAAAAAAAAAAAAAGAAAAAATCTATCCCAAAGTCAAAGCCATCAAAATGCAGGCAGGCCTTACGCCACCAAGGGCAGGCACATGCAGCAAAGCTTGCCAAAACTGATCCCCACTGAAGGCCAAAATAGAAAAGAAGGACCTACAAACACGCTGGAAAGGAGTCAACATCAAAGGAATTGCAACTGGAGGAGAAAAAAAGAAAATTTGGGAAATTTAGTGACTCTAAGAAAATGGCCTGGGTTTATATCAGGTGCAGTGCCAAGGACCAAAAGATGCAAAAACTAAGCTCACAGATGCTGCAAAAGCAGGGGAAAAAGTCAAGGAGGAAGACACAACTTAGGGGGCAAGATATGAGGGACATGGCATGAATACTTCAAATAATAATAAAAAAAAAAAAGAAAAAATCTTTCCCAAAGTCAAAGCCATCAAAATGCAGGCAGGCCATACGCTAACAAGGGCAGGCACATGCAGCAAAGCTTGCCAGAAGTGATCCTCACTGAAGGCCAAAACAGAAAAGAAGGACTTGCAAACACGCTGCAATGGAGACAACATCAAAGGAATTGCAAATGGAGGAGAAAAAAAAAAATTTGGGAAATTTAGTGACTCTAAGAAAATGGCCCAGTGTTTTATCAGGTGCACTGCAAAGGAACAAAAGGTGCCAAAACTAAGCTCACAGATGTTGCAAAAGCAGAGGAAAAAGTCAAGGAGGAAGACACAACTTAGGGCGAAAGATATGAGGGACATGGCATGAATACTTAAAACAAACAAAAAAAAAAAAAAAGAAAAAATCTTTCCCAAAGTCAAAGCCATCAAAATGCAGGCAGGCCATACGCCAGCAAGTACAGGCACATGCAGCAAAGCTTGCCAAAATTGATCCCCACTGAAGGCCAAAACAGAAAAGAAGGACCTACAAACACGCTGGAAAGGAGTCAACATCAAAGGAATTGCAACTGGAGGAGAAAAAAAGAAAATTTGGGAAATATAGTGACTCTAAGAAAATGCCTGGCGTTTATATCAGGTGCATTGCAAAGGACCAAAAGGTGCCAAAACTAAGCTCACAGATGTTGCAAAAGCAGGGGGTAAAGTCAAGGAGGAAGACACAACTTAGGGAGCAAGATATGAGGGACATGGCATGAATACTTAAAATATTAAAAAAAAAAATTAAGAAAAAATCTATCCCAAAGTCAAAGCCATCAAAATGCAGGCAGGCCATACGCCAGCAAGTGCAGGCACATGCAGCAAAGCTTGCCAAAATTGATCCCATCTGAAGGCCAAAACAGAAAAGAAGGACCTACAAACACGCTGGAATGGAGACAACATCAAAGGAATTGCAATTGGAGGAGAAAAAAAGAAAATTTGGGAAATTTAATGACTCTTAGAAAGTGACCTGGGGTTTTAGCAGGTGCAGTGCAAAGGACCAAAAGATGCCAAAACTAAGCTCACAGATGTTGCAAAAGCAGGGGAAAAAGTCAAGGAGGAAGACACAACTTAGGGAGCAAGATATGAGGGACATGGCATGAACACTTCAGAAAACAACCAAAAAAAGAAAAAAATCTTTCCCAAAGTCAAAGCCATCAAAAGGCATGGCCTGCCATCAAGTGCAGGGACATGCACCAAAGATTCCTCTATTGGTCCCCATTGAAATCGCAAGATTCCTTTTCCCTTCCCGAAAGGAAATGAAATTTCCTTTCGGGAAGGGAAAAGGAATCTTGCGAATCCCAAAAGAAAGGCTTACAAACACTCTGGAAAGGAGATAGGTTCAAATGAAATGCAATTGAAAAAAGCAGAAAATCGGGAATTTTAGTCTCTTCAAAAAATAGGCTGTGAGGAAATCAGCTGCATTGCAAAGGACCAAAAGATGCCAAACCTAAGCTCACAGATGTTGCAAAAGCAGGGGAAAAAGTCAAGGAGGAAGACACAACTTAGGGGGCAAGATATGAGGGACATGGCATGAATACTTAAAACAAAAAAAAAAAAAAGAAAAAAATCTTTCCCAAAGTCAAAGCCATCAAAATGCAGGCAGGCCATACACCACCAAAGGCAGGCACATGCAGCAAAGCTTGCCAAAATTGATCCCCACTGAAGGCCAAAACAGAAAAGAAGGACTTACAAACACGCTGGAAAGGAGTCAACATCAAAAAAATTGCAATTGGAGGAGAAAAAAAGAAAATTTTAAAAATTTAGTGACTCTAAGAAAATGGCCTGGGTTTATATCAGGTGCATTGCAAAGGACCAAAAGGTGCCAAAACTAAGCTCACAGATGTTGCAAAAGCAGGGGAAAAAGTCAAGGAGGAAGACACAACTTAGGGAGCAAGATATGAGGGACATGGCACGAATATTTAAAAAATAAAAAAAAAAAAAGAAAAAATCTTTCCCAAAGTCAAAGCCATCAAAATGCAGGCAGGCCTTACGCCACCAAGGGCAGGCACATGCAGCAAAGCTTGCCAAAACTGATCCCCACTGAAGGCCAAAATAGAAAAGAAGGACCTACAAACACGCTGGAAAGGAGTCAACATCAAAGGAATTGCAACTGGAGGAGAAAAAAAGAAAATTTGGGAAATTTAGTGACTCTAAGAAAATGGCCTGGGTTTATATCAGGTGCAGTGCCAAGGACCAAAAGATGCAAAAACTAAGCTCACAGATGCTGCAAAAGCAGGGGAAAAAGTCAAGGAGGAAGACACAACTTAGGGGCCAAGATATGAGGGACATGGCATGAATACTTCAAATAATAATAAAAAAAAAAAAGAAAAAATCTTTCCCAAAGTCAAAGCCATCAAAATGCAGGCAGGCCATACGCTAACAAGGGCAGGCACATGCAGCAAAGCTTGCCAGAAGTGATCCTCACTGAAGGCCAAAACAGAAAAGAAGGACTTGCAAACACGCTGGAATGGAGACAACATCAAAGGAATTGCAAATGGAGGAGAAAAAAAAAAATTTGGGAAATTTAGTGACTCTAAGAAAATGGCCCAGTGTTTTATCAGGTGCACTGCAAAGGAACAAAAGGTGCCAAAACTAAGCTCACAGATGTTGCAAAAGCAGAGGAAAAAGTCAAGGAGGAAGACACAACTTAGGGGGCAAGGTGTGAGGGACATGACATGAATACTTAAAATACTAAAAAAAAAAAAAGAAAAAGTCTTTCCCAAAGTCAAAGCCATCAAAATGCAGGCAGGCCATACGCCAGCAAGTGCAGGCACATGCAGCAAAGCTTGCCAAAATTGATCCCCACTGAAGGCCAAAACAGAAAAGAAGGACCTACAAACACGCTGGAAAGGAGTCAACATCAAAGGAATTGCAATTGGAGGAGAAAAAAAGAAAATTTGGGAAATTTAGTGACTCTAAGAAAATGGCCTGGGTTTATATCAGGTGCATTGCAAAGCACCAAAAGGTGCCAAAACTAAGCTCACAGATGTTGCAAAAGCAGGGGAAAAAGTCAAGGAGGAAGACACAACTTAGGGAGCAAGATATGAGGGACATGGCATGAATACTTAAAATATTAAAAAAAAAAATTAAGAAAAAATCTATCCCAAAGTCAAAGCCATCAAAATGCAGGCACGCCATACGCCAGCAAGTGCAGGCACATGCAGCAAAGCTTGCCAAAATTGATCCCCACTGAAGGCCAAAACAGAAAAGAAGGACTTACAAACACGCTGGAATGGAGACAGCATCAAAGGAATTGCAATTGGAGGAGGAAAAAAGGAAATTTGGGAAATTTAATGACTCTTAGAAAGTGGCCTGGGGTTTTAGCAGGTGCAGTGCAAAGGACCAAAAGATGCCAAAACTAAGCTCACAGATGTTGCAAAAGCAGGGGAAAAAGTCAAGGAGGAAGACACAACTTAGGGAGCAAGATATGAGGGACATGGCATGAACACTTCAGAAAACAACCAAAAAAAGAAAAAAATCTTTCCCAAAGTCAAAGCCATCAAAAGGCATGGCCTGCCATCAAGTGCAGGGACATGCACCAAAGATTCCTCTATTGGTCCCCATTGAAATCGCAAGATTCCTTTTCCCTTCCCGAAAGGAAATTTCATTTCCTTTCGGGAAGGGAAAAGGTATCTTGCGAATGCCAAAAGAAAGGCTTACAAACACTCTGGAAAGGAGATAGGTTCAAATGAAATGCAATTGAAAAAAGCAGAAAATCGGGAATTTTAGTCTCTTCAAAAAATAGGCTGTGAGGAAATCAGCTGCATTGCAAAGGACAAAAAGATGCAAAAACTAAGCTCACAGATGTTGCAAAAGCAGGGGAAAAAGTCAAGGAGGAAGACACAACTTAGGGGGCAAGATATGAGGGACATGGCATGAATACTTACAATAATAAAAAAAAAAAAAAGAAAAAAATCTTTCCCAAAGTCAAAGCCATCAAAAGGCATGGCCTGCCATCAAGTGCAGGGACATGCACCAAAGATTCCTCTATTGGTCCCCACTGAAATCGCAAGATTCCTTTTCCCTTCCCGAAAGGAAATGAAATTTCCTTTCGGGAAGGGAAAAGGAATCTTGCGAATCCCAAAAGAAAGGCTTACAAACACTCTGGAAAGGAGATAGGTTCAAATGAAATGCAATTGAAAAAAGCAGAAAATCGGGAATTTTAGCCTCTTCAAAAAATAGGCTGTGAGGAAATCAGCTGCATTGCAAAGGACCAAAAGATGCCAAACCTAAGCTCACAGATGTTGCAAAAGCAGGGGAAAAAGTCAAGGAGGAAGACACAACTTAGGGGGCAAGATATGAGGGACATGGCATGAATACTTAAAACAAAAAAAAAAAGAAGAAAAAAATCTTTCCCAAAGTCAAAGCCATCAAAATGCAGGCAGGCCATACACCACCAAAGGCAGGCACATGCAGCAAAGCTTGCCAAAATTGATCCCCACTGAAGGCCAAAACAGAAAAGAAGGACTTACAAACACGCTAGAAAGGAGTCAACATCAAAGGAATTGCAATTGGAGGAGAAAAAAAGAAAATTTTGGAAATTTAGTGACTCTAAGAAAATGGCCTGGGTTTATATCAGGTGCATTGCAAAGGACCAAAAGGTGCCAAAACTAAGCTCACAGATGTTGCAAAATCAGGGGAAAAAGTCAAGGAGGAAGACACAACTTAGGGAGCAAGATATGAGGGACATGGCACGAATACTTAAAAAAATAAAAAAAAAAAAAGAAAAAATCTTTCCCAAAGTCAAAGCCATCAAAATGCAGGCAGGCCTTACGCCACCAAGGGCAGGCACATGCAGCAAAGCTTGCCAAAACTGATCCCCACTGAAGGCCAAAATAGAAAAGAAGGACCTACAAACACGCTGGAAAGGAGTCAACATCAAAGGAATTGCAACTGGAGGAGAAAAAAAGAAAATTTGGGAAATTTAGTGACTCTAAGAAAATGGCCTGGGTTTATATCAGGTGCAGTGCCAAGGACCAAAAGTTGCAAAAACTAAGCTCACAGATGCTGCAAAAGCAGGGGAAAAAGTCAAGGAGGAAGACACAACTTAGGGAGCAAGATATGAGGGACATGGCATGAATACTTCAAATAATAAAAAAAAAAAAAAAATAAAAAATCTTTCCCAAAGTCAAAGCCATCAAAATGCAGGCAGGCCTTACGCTAACAAGGGCAGGCACATGCAGCAAAGCTTGCCAGAATTGATCCTCACTGAAGGCCAAAACAGAAAAGAAGGACTTGCAAACACGCTGCAATGGAGACAACATCAAAGGAATTGCAAATGGAGGAGAAAAAAAAAAATTTGGGAAATTTAGTGACTCTAAGAAAATAGCCCAGTGTTTTATCAGGTGCACTGCAAAGGAACAAAAGGTGCCAAAACTAAGCTCACAGATGTTGCAAAAGCAGGGGAAAAAGTCAAGGAGGAAGACACAACTTAGGGGGCAAGGTGTGAGGGACATGACATGAATACTTAAAATATTAAAAAAAAAAAAAGAAAAAGTCTTTCCCAAAGTCAAAGCCATCAAAATGCAGGCAGGCCATACGCCACCAAGGGCAGGCACATGCAGCAAAGCTTGCCAAAATTGATCCCCACTGAAGGCCAAAACAGAAAAGAAGGACCTACAAACACGCTGGAAAGGAGTCAACATCAAAGGAATTGCAATTGGAGGAGAAAAAATGAAAATTTGGGAAATTTAGTGACTCTAAGAAAATGGCCTGTGTTTATATCAGGTGCATTGCAAAGCACCAAAAGGTGCCAAAACTAAGCTCACAGATGTTGCAAAAGCAGGGGAAAAAGTCAAGGAGGAAGACACAACTTAGGGAGCAAGATATGAGGGACATGGCATGAATACTTAAAATATTAAAAAAAAAAATTAAGAAAAAATCTATCCCAAAGTCAAAGCCATCAAAATGCAGGCACGCCATACGCCAGCAAGTGCAGGCACATGCAGCAAAGCTTGCCAAAATTGATCCCCACTGAAGGCCAAAACAGAAAAGAAGGACTTACAAACACGCTGGAATGGAGACAGCATCAAAGGAATTGCAATTGGAGGAGAAAAAAAGAAAATTTGGGAAATTTAATGACTCTTAGAAAGTGGCCTGGGGTTTTAGCAGGTGCAGTGCAAAGGACCAAAAGATGCCAAAACTAAGCTCACAGATGTTGCAAAAGCAGGGGAAAAAGTCAAGGAGGAAGACACAACTTAGGGAGCAAGATATGAGGGACATGGCATGAACACTTCAGAAAACAACCAAAAAAAGAAAAAAATCTTTCCCAAAGTCAAAGCCATCAAAAGGCATGGCCTGCCATCAAGTGCAGGGACATGCACCAAAGATTCCTCTATTGGTCCCCATTGAAATCGCAAGATTCCTTTTCCCTTCCCGAAAGGAAATTTCATTTCCTTTCGGGAAGGGAAAAGGTATCTTGCGAATGCCAAAAGAAAGGCTTACAAACACTCTGGAAAGGAGATAGGTTCAAATGAAATGCAATTGAAAAAAGCAGAAAATCGGGAATTTTAGTCTCTTCAAAAAATAGGCTGTGAGGAAATCAGCTGCATTGCAAAGGACAAAAAGATGCAAAAACTAAGCTCACAGATGTTGCAAAAGCAGGGGAAAAAGTCAAGGAGGAAGACACAACTTAGGGGGCAAGATATGAGGGACATGGCATGAATACTTACAATAATAAAAAAAAAAAAAAGAAAAAAATCTTTCCCAAAGTCAAAGCCATCAAAAGGCATGG
The DNA here is from genome assembly GCA_021963965.1 of Artemisiospiza belli. Lineage (NCBI taxonomy): Eukaryota > Metazoa > Chordata > Aves > Passeriformes > Passerellidae > Artemisiospiza > Artemisiospiza belli. The sequence continues at coordinate 436,454 of JAKDEW010000214.1, read as the reverse complement.
CCTGCCATCAAGTGCAGGGACATGCACCAAAGATTCCTCTATTGGTCCCCACTGAAATCGCAAGATTCCTTTTCCCTTCCCGAAAGGAAATGAAATTTCCTTTCGGAAAGGGAAAAGGAATCTTGCGAATCCCAAAAGAAAGGCTTACAAACACTCTGGAAAGGAGATAGGTTCAAATGAAATGCAATTGAAAAAAGCAGAAAATCGGGAATTTTAGCCTCTTCAAAAAATAGGCTGTGAGGAAATCAGCTGCATTGCAAAGGACCAAAAGATGCCAAACCTAAGCTCACAGATGTTGCAAAAGCAGGGGAAAAAGTCAAGGAGGAAGACACAACTTAGGGGGCAAGATATGAGGGACATGGCATGAATACTTAAAACAAAAAAAAAAAAAAGAAAAAAATCTTTCCCAAAGTCAAAGCCATCAAAATGCAGGCAGGCCATACACCACCAAGGGCAGGCACATGCAGCAAAGCTTGCCAAAATTGATCCCCACTGAAGGCCAAAACAGAAAAGAAGGACTTACAAACACGCTGGAAAGGAGTAACATCAAAGGAATTGCAATTGGAGGAGAAAAAAAGAAAATTTTGGAAATTTAGTGACTCTAAGAAAATGGCCTGGGTTTATATCAGGTGCATTGCAAAGGACCAAAAGGTGCCAAAACTAAGCTCACAGATGTTGCAAAAGCAGGGGAAAAAAGTCAAGGAGGAAGACACAACTTAGGGAGCAAGATATGAGGGACATGGCACGAATACTTAAAATAATAAAAAAAAAAAAAGAAAAAATCTTTCCCAAAGTCAAAGCCATCAAAATGCAGGCAGGCCTTACGCCACCAAGGGCAGGCACATGCAGCAAAGCTTGCCAAAACTGATCCCCACTGAAGGCCAAAATAGAAAAGAAGGACCTACAAACACGCTGGAAAGGAGTCAACATCAAAGGAATTGCAACTGGAGGAGAAAAAAAGAAAATTTGGGAAATTTAGTGACTCTAAGAAAATGGCCTGGGTTTATATCAGGTGCAGTGCCAAGGACCAAAAGTTGCAAAAACTAAGCTCACAGATGCTGCAAAAGCAGGGGAAAAAGTCAAGGAGGAAGACACAATTTAGGGGGCAAGATATGAGGGACATGGCATGAATACTTCAAATAATAAAAAAAAAAAAAATAAAAAATCTTTCCCAAAGTCAAAGCCATCAAAATGCAGGCAGGCCATACGCTAACAAGGGCAGGCACATGCAGCAAAGCTTGCCAGAATTGATCCTCACTGAAGGCCAAAACAGAAAAGAAGGACTTGCAAACACGCTGCAATGGAGACAACATCAAAGGAATTGCAAATGGAGGAGAAAAAAAAAAATTTGGGAAATTTAGTGACTCTAAGAAAATAGCCCAGTGTTTTATCAGGTGCACTGCAAAGGAACAAAAGGTGCCAAAACTAAGCTCACAGATGTTGCAAAAGCAGGGGAAAAAGTCAAGGAGGAAGACACAACTTAGGGGGCAAGGTGTGAGGGACATGACATGAATACTTAAAATATTAAAAAAAAATTAAGAAAAAATCTTTCCCAAAGTCAAAGCCATCAAAATGCAGGCAGGCCATACGCCAGCAAGGGCAGGCACATGCAGCAAAGCTTGCCAAAATTGATCCCCACTGAAGGCCAAAACAGAAAAGAAGGACCTACAAACACGCTGGAAAGGAGTCAACATCAAAGGAATTGCAATTGGAGGAGAAAAAAAGAAAATTTGGGAAATTTAGTGACTCTAAGAAAATGGCCTGTGTTTATATCAGGTGCATTGCAAAGCACCAAAAGGTGCCAAAACTAAGCTCACAGATGTTGCAAAAGCAGGGGAAAAAGTCAAGGAGGAAGACACAACTTAGGGAGCAAGATATGAGGGACATGGCATGAATACTTAAAATATTAAAAAAAAAAATTAAGAAAAAATCTATCCCAAAGTCAAAGCCATCAAAATGCAGGCACGCCATACGCCAGCAAGTGCAGGCACATGCAGCAAAGCTTGCCAAAATTGATCCCCACTGAAGGCCAAAACAGAAAAGAAGGACTTACAAACACGCTGGAATGGAGACAGCATCAAAGGAATTGCAATTGGAGGAGAAAAAAAGAAAATTTGGGAAATTTAATGACTCTTAGAAAGTGGCCTGGGGTTTTAGCAGGTGCAGTGCAAAGGACCAAAAGATGCCAAAACTAAGCTCACAGATGTTGCAAAAGCAGGGGAAAAAGTCAAGGAGGAAGACACAACTTAGGGAGCAAGATATGAGGGACATGGCATGAACACTTCAGAAAACAACCAAAAAAAGAAAAAAATCTTTCCCAAAGTCAAAGCCATCAAAAGGCATGGCCTGCCATCAAGTGCAGGGACATGCACCAAAGATTCCTCTATTGGTCCCCATTGAAATCGCAAGATTCCTTTTCCCTTCCCGAAAGGAAATTTCATTTCCTTTCGGGAAGGGAAAAGGTATCTTGCGAATGCCAAAAGAAAGGCTTACAAACACTCTGGAAAGGAGATAGGTTCAAATGAAATGCAATTGAAAAAAGCAGAAAATCGGGAATTTTAGTCTCTTCAAAAAATAGGCTGTGAGGAAATCAGCTGCATTGCAAAGGACAAAAAGATGCAAAAACTAAGCTCACAGATGTTGCAAAAGCAGGGGAAAAAGTCAAGGAGGAAGACACAACTTAGGGGGCAAGATATGAGGGACATGGCATGAATACTTACAATAATAAAAAAAAAAAAAAGAAAAAAATCTTTCCCAAAGTCAAAGCCATCAAAAGGCATGGCCTGCCATCAAGTGCAGGGACATGCACCAAAGATTCCTCTATTGGTCCCCACTGAAATCGCAAGATTCCTTTTCCCTTCCCGAAAGGAAATGAAATTTCCTTTCGGGAAGGGAAAAGGAATCTTGCGAATCCCAAAAGAAAGGCTTACAAACACTCTGGAAAGGAGATAGGTTCAAATGAAATGCAATTGAAAAAAGCAGAAAATCGGGAATTTTAGCCTCTTCAAAAAATAGGCTGTGAGGAAATCAGCTGCATTGCAAAGGACCAAAAGATGCCAAACCTAAGCTCACAGATGTTGCAAAAGCAGGGGAAAAAGTCAAGGAGGAAGACACAACTTAGGGGGCAAGATATGAGGGACATGGCATGAATACTTAAAACAAAAAAAAAAAAAAGAAAAAAATCTTTCCCAAAGTCAAAGCCATCAAAATGCAGGCAGGCCATACACCACCAAGGGCAGGCACATGCAGCAAAGCTTGCCAAAATTGATCCCCACTGAAGGCCAAAACAGAAAAGAAGGACTTACAAACACGCTGGAAAGGAGTCAACATCAAAGGAATTGCAATTGGAGGAGAAAAAAAGAAAATTTTGGAAATTTAGTGACTCTAAGAAAATGGCCTGTGTTTATATCAGGTGCATTGCAAAGGACCAAAAGGTGCCAAAACTAAGCTCACAGATGTTGCAAAAGCAGGGGAAAAAGTCAAGGAGGAAGACACAACTTAGGGAGCAAGATATGAGGGACATGGCACGAATACTTAAAAAAATAAAAAAAAAAAAAGAAAAAATCTTTCCCAAAGTCAAAGCCATCAAAATGCAGGCAGGCCTTACGCCACCAAGGGCAGGCACATGCAGCAAAGCTTGCCAAAACTGATCCCCACTGAAGGCCAAAATAGAAAAGAAGGACCTACAAACACGCTGGAAAGGAGTCAACATCAAAGGAATTGCAACTGGAGGAGAAAAAAAGAAAATTTGGGAAATTTAGTGACTCTAAGAAAATGGCCTGGGTTTATATCAGGTGCAGTGCCAAGGACCAAAAGTAGCAAAAAATAAACTCACAGATGCTGCAAAAGCAGGGGAAAAAGTCAAGGAGGAAGACACAACTTAGGGGGCAAGATATGAGGGACATGGCATGAATACTTCAAATAATAAAAAAAAAAAAAAGAAAAAATCTTTCCCAAAGTCAAAGCCATCAAAATGCAGGCAGGCCATACGCTAACAAGGGCAGGCACATGCAGCAAAGCTTGCCAGAATTGATCCTCACTGAAGGCCAAAACAGAAAAGAAGGACTTGCAAACACGCTGCAATGGAGACAACATCAAAGGAATTGCAAATGGAGGAGAAAAAAAAAAATTTGGGAAATTTAATGACTCTAAGAAAATAGCCAAGTGTTTTATCAGGTGCACTGCAAAGGAACAAAAGGTGCCAAAACTAAGCTCACAGATGTTGCGAAAGCAGGGGAAAAAGTCAAGGAGGAAGACACAACTTAGGGGGCAAGGTGTGAGGGACATGACATGAATACTTAAAATATTAAAAAAAAAAAAAGAAAAAGTCTTTCCCAAAGTCAAAGCCATCACAATGCAGGCTGGCCATACGCCAGCAAGGGCAGGCACATGCAGCAAAGCTTGCCAAAATTGATCCCCACTGAAGGCCAAAACAGAAAAGAAGGACCTACAAACACGCTGGAAAGGAGTCAACATCAAAGGAATTGCAATTGGAGGAGAAAAAAAGAAAATTTGGGAAATTTAGTGACTCTAAGAAAATGGCCTGTGTTTATATCAGGTGCATTGCAAAGCACCAAAAGGTGCCAAAACTAAGCTCACAGATGTTGCAAAAGCAGGGGAAAAAGTCAAGGAGGAAGACACAACTTAGGGAGCAAGATATGAGGGACATGGCATGAATACTTAAAATATTAAAAAAAAAAATTAAGAAAAAATCTATCCCAAAGTCAAAGCCATCAAAATGCAGGCACGCAATACGCCAGCAAGTGCAGGCACATGCAGCAAAGCTTGCCAAAATTGATCCCCACTGAAGGCCAAAACAGAAAAGAAGGACCTACAAACACGCTGGAAAGGAGTCAACATCAAAGGAATTGCAATTGGAGGAGAAAAAAAGAAAATTTGGGAAATTTAGTGACTCTAAGAAAATGGCCTGTGTTTATATCAGGTGCATTGCAAAGCACCAAAAGGTGCCAAAACTAAGCTCACAGATGTTGCAAAAGCAGGGGAAAAAGTCAAGGAGGAAGACACAACTTAGGGAGCAAGATATGAGGGACATGGCATGAATACTTAAAATATTAAAAAAAAAAATTAAGAAAAAATCTATCCCAAAGTCAAAGCCATCAAAATGCAGGCACGCCATACGCCAGCAAGTGCAGGCACATGCAGCAAAGCTTGCCAAAATTGATCCCCACTGAAGGCCAAAACAGAAAAGAAGGACTTACAAACACGCTGGAATGGAGACAGCATCAAAGGAATTGCAATTGGAGGAGAAAAAAAGAAAATTTGGGAAATTCAATGACTCTTAGAAAGTGGCCTGGGGTTTTAGCAGGTGCAGTGCAAAGGACCAAAAGATGCCAAAACTAAGCTCACAGATGTTGCAAAAGCAGGGGAAAAAGTCAAGGAGGAAGACACAACTTAGGGAGCAAGATATGAGGGACATGGCATGAACACTTCAGAAAACAACCAAAAAAAGAAAAAAAGCTTTCCCAAAGTCAAAGCCATCAAAAGGCATGGCCTGCCATCAAGTGCAGGGACATGCACCAAAGATTCCTCTATTGGTCCCCATTGAAATCGCAAGATTCCTTTTCCCTTCCCGAAAGGAAATTTCATTTCCTTTCGGGAAGGGAAAAGGTATCTTGCGAATGCCAAAAGAAAGGCTTACAAACACTCTGGAAAGGAGATAGGTTCAAATGAAATGCAATTGAAAAAAGCAGAAAATCGGGAATTTTAGTCTCTTCAAAAAATAGGCTGTGAGGAAATCAGCTGCATTGCAAAGGACAAAAAGATGCAAAAACTAAGCTCACAGATGTTGCAAAAGCAGGGGAAAAAGTCAAGGAGGAAGACACAACTTAGGGGGCAAGATATGAGGGACATGGCATGAATACTTACAATAATAAAAAAAAAAAAAAGAAAAAAATCTTTCCCAAAGTCAAAGCCATCAAAAGGCATGGCCTGCCATCAAGTGCAGGGACATGCACCAAAGATTCCTCTATTGGTCCCCACTGAAATCGCAAGATTCCTTTTCCCTTCCCGAAAGGAAATGAAATTTCCTTTCGGGAAGGGAAAAGGAATCTTGCGAATCCCAAAAGAAAGGCTTACAAACACTCTGGAAAGGAGATAGGTTCAAATGAAATGCAATTGAAAAAAGCAGAAAATCGGGAATTTTAGCCTCTTCAAAAAATAGGCTGTGAGGAAATCAGCTGCATTGCAAAGGACCAAAAGATGCCAAACCTAAGCTCACAGATGTTGCAAAAGCAGGGGAAAAAGTCAAGGAGGAAGACACAACTTAGGGGGCAAGATATGAGGGACATGGCATGAATACTTAAAACAAAAAAAAAAAAAAGAAAAAAATCTTTCCCAAAGTCAAAGCCATCAAAATGCAGGCAGGCCATACACCACCAAGGGCAGGCACATGCAGCAAAGCTTGCCAAAATTGATCCCCACTGAAGGCCAAAACAGAAAAGAAGGACTTACAAACACGCTGGAAAGGAGTCAACATCAAAGGAATTGCAACTGGAGGAGAAAAAAAGAAAATTTGGGAAATTTAGTGACTCTAAGAAAATGGCCTGGGTTTATATCAGGTGCAGTGCCAAGGACCAAAAGTTGCAAAAACTAAGCTCACAGATGCTGCAAAAGCAGGGGAAAAAGTCAAGGAGGAAGACACAACTTAGGGGGCAAGATATGAGGGACATGGCATGAATACTTCAAATAATAAAAAAAAAAAAAATAAAAAATCTTTCCCAAAGTCAAAGCCATCAAAATGCAGGCAGGCCATACGCTAACAAGGGCAGGCACATGCAGCAAAGCTTGCCAGAATTGATCCTCACTGAAGGCCAAAACAGAAAAGAAGGACTTGCAAACACGCTGCAATGGAGACAACATCAAAGGAATTGCAAATGGAGGAGAAAAAAAAAAATTTGGGAAATTTAGTGACTCTAAGAAAATAGCCCAGTGTTTTATCAGGTGCACTGCAAAGGAACAAAAGGTGCCAAAACTAAGCTCACAGATGTTGCAAAAGCAGGGGAAAAAGTCAAGGAGGAAGACACAACTTAGGGGGCAAGGTGTGAGGGACATGACATGAATACTTAAAATATTAAAAAAAAAAAAAGAAAAAGTCTTTCCCAAAGTCAAAGCCATCAAAATGCAGGCAGGCCATACGCCAGCAAGGGCAGCCACATGCAGCAAAGCTTGCCAAAATTGATCCCCACTGAAGGCCAAAACAGAAAAGAAGGACCTACAAACACGCTGGAAAGGAGTCAACATCAAAGGAATTGCAATTGGAGGAGAAAAAAAGAAAATTTGGGAAATTTAGTGACTCTAAGAAAATGGCCTGTGTTTATATCAGGTGCATTGCAAAGCACCAAAAGGTGCCAAAACTAAGCTCACAGATGTTGCAAAAGCAGGGGAAAAAGTCAAGGAGGAAGACACAACTTAGGGAGCAAGATATGAGGGACATGGCATGAATACTTAAAATATTAAAAAAAAAAATTAAGAAAAAATCTATCCCAAAGTCAAAGCCATCAAAATGCAGGCACGCCATACGCCAGCAAGTGCAGGCACATGCAGCAAAGCTTGCCAAAATTGATCCCCACTGAAGGCCAAAACAGAAAAGAAGGACTTGCAAACACGCTGGAATGGAGACAACATCAAAGGAATTGCAATTGGAGGAGAAAAAAAGAAAATTTGGGAAATTTAGTGACTCTCTAGAAAATGGCCCAGTGTTTTATCAGGTGCACTGCAAAGGAACAAAAGGTGCCAAAACTAAGCTCACAGATGTTGCAAAAGCAGAGGAAAAAGTCAAGGAGGAAGACACAACTTAGGGGGCAAGGTGTGAGGGACATGACATGAATACTTAAAATATTAAAAAAAAAAAAAGAAAAAGTCTTTCCCAAAGTCAAAGCCATCAAAATGCAGGCAGGCCATACGCCAGCAAGTGCAGGCACATGCAGCAAAGCTTGCCAAAATTGATCCCCACTGAAGGCCAAAACAGAAAAGAAGGACCTACAAACACGCTGGAAAGGAGTCAACATCAAAGGAATTGCAATTGGAGGAGAAAAAAAGAAAATTTGGGAAATTTAGTGACTCTAAGAAAATGGCCTGTGTTTATATCAGGTGCATTGCAAAGCACCAAAAGGTGCCAAAACTAAGCTCACAGATGTTGCAAAAGCAGGGGAAAAAGTCAAGGAGGAAGACACAACTTAGGGAGCAAGATATGAGGGACATGGCATGAATACTTAAAATATTAAAAAAAAAAATTAAGAAAAAATCTATCCCAAAGTCAAAGCCATCAAAATGCAGGCACGCCATACGCCAGCAAGTGCAGGCACATGCAGCAAAGCTTGCCAAAATTGATCCCCACTGAAGGCCAAAACAGAAAAGAAGGACTTACAAACACGCTGGAATGGAGACAGCATCAAAGGAATTGCAATTGGAGGAGAAAAAAAGAAAATTTGGGAAATTTAATGACTCTTAGAAAGTGGCCTGGGGTTTTAGCAGGTGCAGTGCAAAGGACCAAAAGATGCCAAAACTAAGCTCACAGATGTTGCAAAAGCAGGGGAAAAAGTCAAGGAGGAAGACACAACTTAGGGAGCAAGATATGAGGGACATGGCATGAACACTTCAGAAAACAACCAAAAAAAGAAAAAAATCTTTCCCAAAGTCAAAGCCATCAAAAGGCATGGCCTGCCATCAAGTGCAGGGACATGCACCAAAGATTCCTCTATTGGTCCCCATTGAAATCGCAAGATTCCTTTTCCCTTCCCGAAAGGAAATTTCATTTCCTTTCGGGAAGGGAAAAGGTATCTTGCGAATGCCAAAAGAAAGGCTTACAAACACTCTGGAAAGGAGATAGGTTCAAATGAAATGCAATTGAAAAAAGCAGAAAATCGGGAATTTTAGTCTCTTCAAAAAATAGGCTGTGAGGAAATCAGCTGCATTGCAAAGGACAAAAAGATGCAAAAACTAAGCTCACAGATGTTGCAAAAGCAGGGGAAAAAGTCAAGGAGGAAGACACAACTTAGGGGGCAAGATATGAGGGACATGGCATGAATACTTACAATAATAAAAAAAAAAAAAAGAAAAAAATCTTTCCCAAAGTCAAAGCCATCAAAAGGCATGGCCTGCCATCAAGTGCAGGGACATGCACCAAAGATTCCTCTATTGGTCCCCACTGAAATCGCAAGATTCCTTTTCCCTTCCCGAAAGGAAATGAAATTTCCTTTCGGGAAGGGAAAAGGAATCTTGCGAATCCCAAAAGAAAGGCTTACAAACACTCTGGAAAGGAGATAGGTTCAAATGAAATGCAATTGAAAAAAGCAGAAAATCGGGAATTTTAGCCTCTTCAAAAAATAGGCTGTGAGGAAATCAGCTGCATTGCAAAGGACCAAAAGATGCCAAACCTAAGCTCACAGATGTTGCAAAAGCAGGGGAAAAAGTCAAGGAGGAAGACACAACTTAGGGGGCAAGATATGAGGGACATGGCATGAATACTTAAAACAAAAAAAAAAAAAAGAAAAAAATCTTTCCCAAAGTCAAAGCCATCAAAATGCAGGCAGGCCATACACCACCAAGGGCAGGCACATGCAGCAAAGCTTGCCAAAATTGATCCCCACTGAAGGCCAAAACAGAAAAGAAGGACTTACAAACACGCTGGAAAGGAGTCAACATCAAAGGAATTGCAATTGGAGGAGAAAAAAAGAAAATTTTCGAAATTTAGTGACTCTAAGAAAATGGCCTGTGTTTATATCAGGTGCATTGCAAAGGACCAAAAGGTGCCAAAACTAAGCTCACAGATGTTGCAAAAGCAGGGGAAAAAGTCAAGGAGGAAGACACAACTTAGGGAGCAAGATATGAGGGACATGGCACGAATACTTAAAAAAATAAAAAAAAAAAAAGAAAAAATCTTTCCCAAAGTCAAAGCCATCAAAATGCAGGCAGGCCTTACGCCACCAAGGGCAGGCACATGCAGCAAAGCTTGCCAAAACTGATCCCCACTGAAGGCCAAAATAGAAAAGAAGGACCTACAAACACGCTGGAAAGGAGTCAACATCAAAGGAATTGCAACTGGAGGAGAAAAAAAGAAAATTTGGGAAATTTAGTGACTCTAAGAAAATGGCCTGGGTTTATATCAGGTGCAGTGCCAAGGACCAAAAGTAGCAAAAAATAAGCTCACAGATGCTGCAAAAGCAGGGGAAAAAGTCAAGGAGGAAGACACAACTTAGGGGGCAAGATATGAGGGACATGGCATGAATACTTCAAATAATAAAAAAAAAAAAAATAAAAAATCTTTCCCAAAGTCAAAGCCATCAAAATGCAGGCAGGCCATACGCTAACAAGGGCAGGCACATGCAGCAAAGCTTGCCAGAATTGATCCTCACTGAAGGCCAAAACAGAAAAGAAGGACTTGCAAACACGCTGCAATGGAGACAACATCAAAGGAATTGCAAATGGAGGAGAAAAAAAAAAATTTGGGAAATTTAGTGACTCTAAGAAAATAGCCCAGTGTTTTATCAGGTGCACTGCAAAGGAACAAAAGGTGCCAAAACTAAGCTCACAGATGTTGCAAAAGCAGGGGAAAAAGTCAAGGAGGAAGACACAACTTAGGGGGCAAGGTGTGAGGGACATGACATGAATACTTAAAATATTAAAAAAAAAAAAAGAAAAAGTCTTTCCCAAAGTCAAAGCCATCACAATGCAGGCTGGCCATACGCCAGCAAGGGCAGGCACATGCAGCAAAGCTTGCCAAAATTGATCCCCACTGAAGGCCAAAACAGAAAAGAAGGACCTACAAACACGCTGGAAAGGAGTCAACATCAAAGGAATTGCAATTGGAGGAGAAAAAAAGAAAATTTGGGAAATTTAGTGACTCTAAGAAAATGGCCTGTGTTTATATCAGGTGCATTGCAAAGCACCAAAAGGTGCCAAAACTAAGCTCACAGATGTTGCAAAAGCAGGGGAAAAAGTCAAGGAGGAAGACACAACTTAGGGAGCAAGATATGAGGGACATGGCATGAATACTTAAAATATTAAAAAAAAAAATTAAGAAAAAATCTATCCCAAAGTCAAAGCCATCAAAATGCAGGCACGCCATACGCCAGCAAGTGCAGGCACATGCAGCAAAGCTTGCCAAAATTGATCCCCACTGAAGGCCAAAACAGAAAAGAAGGACCTACAAACACGCTGGAAAGGAGTCAACATCAAAGGAATTGCAATTGGAGGAGAAAAAAAGAAAATTTGGGAAATTTAGTGACTCTAAGAAAATGGCCTGTGTTTATATCAGGTGCATTGCAAAGCACCAAAAGGTGCCAAAACTAAGCTCACAGATGTTGCAAAAGCAGGGGAAAAAGTCAAGGAGGAAGACACAACTTAGGGAGCAAGATATGAGGGACATGGCATGAATACTTAAAATATTAAAAAAAAAAATTAAGAAAAAATCTATCCCAAAGTCAAAGCCATCAAAATGCAGGCACGCCATACGCCAGCAAGTGCAGGCACATGCAGCAAAGCTTGCCAAAATTGATCCCCACTGAAGGCCAAAACAGAAAAGAAGGACTTACAAACACGCTGGAATGGAGACAGCATCAAAGGAATTGCAATTGGAGGAGAAAAAAAGAAAATTTGGGAAATTCAATGACTCTTAGAAAGTGGCCTGGGGTTTTAGCAGGTGCAGTGCAAAGGACCAAAAGATGCCAAAACTAAGCTCACAGATGTTGCAAAAGCAGGGGAAAAAGTCAAGGAGGAAGACACAACTTAGGGAGCAAGATATGAGGGACATGGCATGAACACTTCAGAAAACAACCAAAAAAAGAAAAAAATCTTTCCCAAAGTCAAAGCCATCAAAAGGCATGGCCTGCCATCAAGTGCAGGGACATGCACCAAAGATTCCTCTATTGGTCCCCATTGAAATCGCAAGATTCCTTTTCCCTTCCCGAAAGGAAATTTCATTTCCTTTCGGGAAGGGAAAAGGTATCTTGCGAATGCCAAAAGAAAGGCTTACAAACACTCTGGAAAGGAGATAGGTTCAAATGAAATGCAATTGAAAAAAGCAGAAAATCGGGAATTTTAGTCTCTTCAAAAAATAGGCTGTGAGGAAATCAGCTGCATTGCAAAGGACAAAAAGATGCAAAAACTAAGCTCACAGATGTTGCAAAAGCAGGGGAAAAAGTCAAGGAGGAAGACACAACTTAGGGGGCAAGATATGAGGGACATGGCATGAATACTTACAATAATAAAAAAAAAAAAAAGAAAAAAATCTTTCCCAAAGTCAAAGCCATCAAAAGGCATGGCCTGCCATCAAGTGCAGGGACATGCACCAAAGATTCCTCTATTGGTCCCCACTGAAATCGCAAGATTCCTTTTCCCTTCCCGAAAGGAAATGAAATTTCCTTTCGGGAAGGGAAAAGGAATCTTGCGAATGCCAAAAGAAAGGCTTACAAACACTCTGGAAAGGAGATAGGTTCAAATGAAATGCAATTGAAAAAAGCAGAAAATCGGGAATTTTAGCCTCTTCAAAAAATAGGCTGTGAGGAAATCAGCTGCATTGCAAAGGACCAAAAGATGCCAAACCTAAGCTCACAGATGTTGCAAAAGCAGGGGAAAAAGTCAAGGAGGAAGACACAACTTAGGGGGCAAGATATGAGGGACATGGCATGAATACTTAAAACAAAAAAAAAAAAAAGAAAAAAATCTTTCCCAAAGTCAAAGCCATCAAAATGCAGGCAGGCCATACACCACCAAGGGCAGGCACATGCAGCAAAGCTTGCCAAAATTGATCCCCACTGAAGGCCAAAACAGAAAAGAAGGACTTACAAACACGCTGGAAAGGAGTCAACATCAAAGGAATTGCAACTGGAGGAGAAAAAAAGAAAATTTGGGAAATTTAGTGACTCTAAGAAAATGGCCTGGGTTTATATCAGGTGCAGTGCCAAGGACCAAAAGTTGCAAAAACTAAGCTCACAGATGCTGCAAAAGCAGGGGAAAAAGTCAAGGAGGAAGACACAACTTAGGGGGCAAGATATGAGGGACATGGCATGAATACTTCAAATAATAAAAAAAAAAAAAATAAAAAATCTTTCCCAAAGTCAAAGCCATCAAAATGCAGGCAGGCCATACGCTAACAAGGGCAGGCACATGCAGCAAAGCTTGCCAGAATTGATCCTCACTGAAGGCCAAAACAGAAAAGAAGGACTTGCAAACACGCTGCAATGGAGACAACATCAAAGGAATTGCAAATGGAGGAGAAAAAAAAAAATTTGGGAAATTTAGTGACTCTAAGAAAATAGCCCAGTGTTTTATCAGGTGCACTGCAAAGGAACAAAAGGTGCCAAAACTAAGCTCACAGATGTTGCAAAAGCAGGGGAAAAAGTCAAGGAGGAAGACACAACTTAGGGGGCAAGGTGTGAGGGACATGACATGAATACTTAAAATATTAAAAAAAAAAAAAGAAAAAGTCTTTCCCAAAGTCAAAGCCACCAAAATGCAGGCTGGCCATACGCCAGCAAGGGCAGGCACATGCAGCAAAGCTTGCCAAAATTGATCCCCACTGAAGGCCAAAACAGAAAAGAAGGACCTACAAACACGCTGGAATGGAGACAGCATCAAAGGAATTGCAATTGGAGGAGAAAAAAGAAAATTTGGGAAATTTAGTGACTCTAAGAAAATGGCCTGTGTTTATATCAGGTGCAGTGCAAAGGACCAAAAGGTGCCAAAACTAAGCTCACAGATGTTGCAAAAGCAGGGGAAAAAGTCAAGGAGGAAGACACAACTTAGGGAGCAAGATATGAGGGACATGGCATGAATACTTACAATAATAAAAAAAAAAAAAAGAAAAAATCTTTCCCAAAGTCAAAGCCATCAAAATGCAGGCAGGCCATACGCCAGCAAGTGCAGGCACATGCAGAAAAGCTTGCCAAAATTGATCCCCACTGAAGGCCAAAACAGAAAAGAAGGACCTACAAACATGCTGGAATGGAGACAGCATCAAAGGAATTGCAATTGGAGGAGAAAAAAAGAAAATTTGGGAAATGTAATGACTATTAGAAAGTGGCCTGGGGTTTTATCAGGTGCAGTGCAAAGGACCAAAATGTTCCAAAACTAAGCTCACAGATGTTGCAAAAGCAGAGGAAAAAGTCAAGGAGGAAGACACAACATAGGGCGAAAGATATGAGGGACATGGCATGAATACTTAAAACAAACAAAAAAAAAAAAAAAAAGAAAAAATCTTTCCCAAAGTCAAAGCCATCAAAATGCAGGCAGGCCATACGCCAGCAAGTGCAGGCACATGCAGCAAAGCTTGCCAAAATTGATCCCCACTGAAGGCCAAAACAGAAAAGAAGGACTTACAAACACGCTGGAATGGAGACAGCATCAAAGGAATTGCAATTGGAGGAGAAAAAAAGAAAATTTGGGAAATTCAATGACTCTTAGAAAGTGGCCTGGGGTTTTAGCAGGTGCAGTGCAAAGGACCAAAAGATGCCAAAACTAAGCTCACAGATGTTGCAAAAGCAGGGGAAAAAGTCAAGGAGGAAGACACAACTTAGGGAGCAAGATATGAGGGACATGGCATGAACACTTCAGAAAACAACCAAAAAAAGAAAAAAATCTTTCCCAAAGTCAAAGCCATCAAAAGGCATGGCCTGCCATCAAGTGCAGGGACATGCACCAAAGATTCCTCTATTGGTCCCCATTGAAATCGCAAGATTCCTTTTCCCTTCCCGAAAGGAAATTTCATTTCCTTTCGGGAAGGGAAAAGGTATCTTGCGAATGCCAAAAGAAAGGCTTACAAACACTCTGGAAAGGAGATAGGTTCAAATGAAATGCAATTGAAAAAAGCAGAAAATCGGGAATTTTAGTCTCTTCAAAAAATAGGCTGTGAGGAAATCAGCTGCATTGCAAAGGACAAAAAGATGCAAAAACTAAGCTCACAGATGTTGCAAAAGCAGGGGAAAAAGTCAAGGAGGAAGACACAACTTAGGGGGCAAGATATGAGGGACATGGCATGAATACTTACAATAATAAAAAAAAAAAAAAAGAAAAAAATCTTTCCCAAAGTCAAAGCCATCAAAAGGCATGGCCTGCCATCAAGTGCAGGGACATGCACCAAAGATTCCTCTATTGGTCCCCACTGAAATCGCAAGATTCCTTTTCCCTTCCCGAAAGGAAATGAAATTTCCTTTCGGGAAGGGAAAAGGAATCTTGCGAATCCCAAAAGAAAGGCTTACAAACACTCTGGAAAGGAGATAGGTTCAAATGAAATGCAATTGAAAAAAGCAGAAAATCGGGAATTTTAGCCTCTTCAAAAAATAGGCTGTGAGGAAATCAGCTGCATTGCAAAGGACCAAAAGATGCCAAACCTAAGCTCACAGATGTTGCAAAAGCAGGGGAAAAAGTCAAGGAGGAAGACACAACTTAGGGGGCAAGATATGAGGGACATGGCATGAATACTTAAAACAAAAAAAAAAAAAAGAAAAAAATCTTTCCCAAAGTCAAAGCCATCAAAATGCAGGCAGGCCATACACCACCAAGGGCAGGCACATGCAGCAAAGCTTGCCAAAATTGATCCCCACTGAAGGCCAAAACAGAAAAGAAGGACTTACAAACACGCTGGAAAGGAGTCAACATCAAAGGAATTGCAACTGGAGGAGAAAAAAAGAAAATTTGGGAAATTTAGTGACTCTAAGAAAATGGCCTGGGTTTATATCAGGTGCAGTGCCAAGGACCAAAAGTTGCAAAAACTAAGCTCACAGATGCTGCAAAAGCAGGGGAAAAAGTCAAGGAGGAAGACACAACTTAGGGGGCAAGATATGAGGGACATGGCATGAATACTTCAAATAATAAAAAAAAAAAAAATAAAAAATCTTTCCCAAAGTCAAAGCCATCAAAATGCAGGCAGGCCATACGCTAACAAGGGCAGGCACATGCAGCAAAGCTTGCCAGAATTGATCCTCACTGAAGGCCAAAACAGAAAAGAAGGACTTGCAAACACGCTGCAATGGAGACAACATCAAAGGAATTGCAAATGGAGGAGAAAAAAAAAAATTTGGGAAATTTAGTGACTCTAAGAAAATAGCCCAGTGTTTTATCAGGTGCACTGCAAAGGAACAAAAGGTGCCAAAACTAAGCTCACAGATGTTGCAAAAGCAGGGGAAAAAGTCAAGGAGGAAGACACAACTTAGGGGGCAAGGTGTGAGGGACATGACATGAATACTTAAAATATTAAAAAAAAAAAAAGAAAAAGTCTTTCCCAAAGTCAAAGCCATCAAAATGCAGGCTGGCCATACGCCAGCAAGGGCAGGCACATGCAGCAAAGCTTGCCAAAATTGATCCCCACTGAAGGCCAAAACAGAAAAGAAGGACCTACAAACACGCTGGAATGGAGACAGCATCAAAGGAATTGCAATTGGAGGAGAAAAAAGAAAATTTGGGAAATTTAGTGACTCTAAGAAAATGGCCTGTGTTTATATCAGGTGCAGTGCAAAGGACCAAAAGGTGCCAAAACTAAGCTCACAGATGTTGCAAAAGCAGGGGAAAAAGTCAAGGAGGAAGACACAACTTAGGGAGCAAGATATGAGGGACATGGCATGAATACTTACAATAATAAAAAAAAAAAAAAGAAAAAATCTTTCCCAAAGTCAAAGCCATCAAAATGCAGGCAGGCCATACGCCAGCAAGTGCAGGCACATGCAGAAAAGCTTGCCAAAATTGATCCCCACTGAAGGCCAAAACAGAAAAGAAGGACCTACAAACATGCTGGAATGGAGACAGCATCAAAGGAATTGCAATTGGAGGAGAAAAAAAGAAAATTTGGGAAATGTAATGACTATTAGAAAGTGGCCTGGGGTTTTATCAGGTGCAGTGCAAAGGACCAAAATGTTCCAAAACTAAGCTCACAGATGTTGCAAAAGCAGAGGAAAAAGTCAAGGAGGAAGACACAACATAGGGCGAAAGATATGAGGGACATGGCATGAATACTTAAAACAAACAAAAAAAAAAAAAAAAGAAAAAATCTTTCCCAAAGTCAAAGCCATCAAAATGCAGGCAGGCCATACGCCAGCAAGTGCAGGCACATGCAGCAAAGCTTGCCAAAATTGATCCCCACTGAAGGCCAAAATAGAAAAGAAGGACCTACAAACACGCTGGAAAGGAGTCAACATCAAAGGAATTGCAATTGGAGGAGAAAAAAAGAAAATTTGGGAAATATAGTGACTCTAAGAAAATGGCCGGCGTTTATATCAGGTGCATTGCAAAGGACCAAAAGGTGCCAAAACTAAGCTCACAGATGTTGCAAAAGCAGGGGGTAAAGTCAAGGAGGAAGACACAACTTAGGGAGCAAGATATGA
Organism: Artemisiospiza belli; assembly: GCA_021963965.1. NCBI lineage: Eukaryota > Metazoa > Chordata > Aves > Passeriformes > Passerellidae > Artemisiospiza > Artemisiospiza belli. Next base: position 419,121 of record JAKDEW010000214.1, on the reverse strand, counting down.
GGGACATGGCATGAATACCTAAAACAGAAAAAAAAAAAAAAAAAGAAAAAATCTATCACAAAGTCAAAGCCATCAAAATGCAGGCACGCCATACGCCAGCAAGTGCAGGCACATGCAGCAAAGCTTGCCAAAATTGATCCCCACTGAAGGCCAAAACAGAAAACAAGGACTTACAAACAAGCTGGAATGGAGACAACATCAAAGGAATTGCAATTGGAGGAGAAAAAAAGAAAATTTGGGAAAATTAATGACTCTTAGAAATTGGCCTGGGGTTTTATGAGCTGCATTGCAAAGGACCAAAAGATGCCAAAACTAAGCTCACAGATGTTGCAAAAGCAGGGGAAAAAGTCAAGGAGGAAGACACAACTTAGGGAGCAAGATATGAGGGACATGGCATGAACACTTCAGAAAACAACCAAAAAAAGAAAAAAATCTTTCCCAAAGTCAAAGCCATCAAATGCATGGCCTGCCATCAAGTGCAGGGACATGCACCAAAGATTCCTCCATTGGTCCCCATTGAAATCGCAAGATTCCTTTTCCCTTCCCGAAAGGAAATGAAATTTCCTTTCGGGAAGGGAAAAGGAATCTTGCGAATGCCAAAAGAAAGGCTTACAAACACTCTGGAAAGGAGATAGGTTCAAATGAAATGCAATTGAAAAAAGCAGAAAATCGGGAATTTTAGTCTCTTCAAAAAATAGGCTGTGAGGAAATCAGCTGCATTGCAAAGGACCAAAAGATGCCAAACCTAAGCTCACAGATGTTGCAAAAGCAGGGGAAAAAGTCAAGGAGGAAGACACAACTTAGGGGGCAAGATATGAGGGACATGGCATGAATACTTAAAACAAAAAAAAAAAAAAGAAAAAAATCTTTCCCAAAGTCAAAGCCATCAAAATGCAGGCAGGCCATACGCCAGCAAGAGCAGGCACATGCAGAAAAGCTTGCCAAAATTGATCCCCACTGAAGGCCAAAACAGAAAAGAAGGACCTACAAACATGCTGGAATGGAGACAGCATCAAAGGAATTGCAATTGGAGGAGAAAAAAAGAAAACTTTGGAAATGTAATGACTATTAGAAAGTGGCCTGGGGTTTTATCAGGTGCAGTGCAAAGGACCAAAATGTTCCAAAACTAAGCTCACAGATGTTGCAAAAGCAGAGGAAAAAGTCAAGGAGGAATACACAACTTAGGGCGAAAGATATGAGGGACATGGCATGAATACTTAAAACAAACAAAAAAAATAAAAAATAAAAAATCTTTCCCAAAGTCAAAGCCATCAAAATGCAGGCAGGCCATACGCTAACAAGGGCAGGCACATGCAGCAAAGCTTGCCAGAATTGATCCCCACTGAAGGCCAAAACAGAAAAGAAGGACTTGCAAACACGCTGCAATGGAGACAACATCAAAGGAATTGCAAATGGAGGAGAAAAAAAAAAATTTGGGAAATTTAGTGACTCTAAGAAAATAGCCCAGTGTTTTATCAGGTGCACTGCAAAGGAACAAAAGGTGCCAAAACTAAGCTCACAGATGTTGCAAAAGCAGGGGAAAAAGTCAAGGAGGAAGACACAACTTAGGGGGCAAGGTGTGAGGGACATGACATGAATACTTAAAATATTAAAAAAAAAAAAAGAAAAAGTCTTTCCCAAAGTCAAAGCCATCAAAATGCAGGCAGGCCATACGCCAGCAAGGGCAGGCACATGCAGCAAAGCTTGCCAAAATTGATCCCCACTGAAGGCCAAAACAGAAAAGAAGGACCTACAAACACGCTGGAAAGGAGTCAACATCAAAGGAATTGCAATTGGAGGAGAAAAAAAGAAAATTTGGGAAATTTAGTGACTCTAAGAAAATGGCCTGTGTTTATATCAGGTGCATTGCAAAGGACCAAAAGGTGCCAAAACTAAGCTCACAGATGTTGCAAAAGCAGGGGAAAAAGTCAAGGAGGAAGACACAACTTAGGGAGCAAGATATGAGGGACATGGCATGAATACTTAAAATAATAAAAAAAAAAATTAAGAAAAAATCTATCCCAAAGTCAAAGCCATCAAAATGCAGGCACGCCATACGCCAGCAAGTGCAGGCACATGCAGCAAAGCTTGCCAAAATTGATCCCCACTGAAGGCCAAAACAGAAAAGAAGGACTTACAAACACGCTGGAATGGAGACAGCATCAAAGGAATTGCAATTGGAGGAGAAAAAAAGAAAATTTGGGAAAATTAATGACTCTTAGAAATTGGCCTGGGGTTTTATGAGCTGCATTGCAAAGGACCAAAAGATGCCAAAACTAAGCTCACAGATGTTGCAAAAGCAGGGGAAAAAGTCAAGGAGGAAGACACAACTTAGGGAGCAAGATATGAGGGACATGGCATGAACACTTCAGAAAACAACCAAAAAAAGAAAAAAATCTTTCCCAAAGTCAAAGCCATCAAAAGGCATGGCCTGCCATCAAGTGCAGGGACATGCACCAAAGATTCCTCTATTGGTCCCCATTGAAATCGCAAGATTCCTTTTCCCTTCCCGAAAGGAAATTTCATTTCCTTTCGGGAAGGGAAAAGGTATCTTGCGAATGCCAAAAGAAAGGCTTACAAACACTCTGGAAAGGAGATAGGTTCAAATGAAATGCAATTGAAAAAAGCAGAAAATCGGGAATTTTAGTCTCTTCAAAAAATAGGCTGTGAGGAAATCAGCTGCATTGCAAAGGACAAAAAGATGCAAAAACTAAGCTCACAGATGTTGCAAAAGCAGGGGAAAAAGTCAAGGAGGAAGACACAACTTAGGGGGCAAGATATGAGGGACATGGCATGAATACTTACAATAATAAAAAAAAAAAAAAGAAAAAAATCTTTCCCAAAGTCAAAGCCATCAAAAGGCATGGCCTGCCATCAAGTGCAGGGACATGCACCAAAGATTCCTCTATTGGTCCCCACTGAAATCGCAAGATTCCTTTTCCCTTCCCGAAAGGAAATGAAATTTCCTTTCGGGAAGGGAAAAGGAATCTTGCGAATCCCAAAAGAAAGGCTTACAAACACTCTGGAAAGGAGATAGGTTCAAATGAAATGCAATTGAAAAAAGCAGAAAATCGGGAATTTTAGCCTCTTCAAAAAATAGGCTGTGAGGAAATCAGCTGCATTGCAAAGGACCAAAAGATGCCAAACCTAAGCTCACAGATGTTGCAAAAGCAGGGGAAAAAGTCAAGGAGGAAGACACAACTTAGGGGGCAAGATATGAGGGACATGGCATGAATACTTAAAACAAAAAAAAAAAAAAGAAAAAAATCTTTCCCAAAGTCAAAGCCATCAAAATGCAGGCAGGCCATACACCACCAAGGGCAGGCACATGCAGCAAAGCTTGCCAAAATTGATCCCCACTGAAGGCCAAAACAGAAAAGAAGGACTTACAAACACGCTGGAAAGGAGTCAACATCAAAGGAATTGCAATTGGAGGAGAAAAAAAGAAAATTTTGGAAATTTAGTGACTCTAAGAAAATGGCCTGGGTTTATATCAGGTGCATTGCAAAGGACCAAAAGGTGCCAAAACTAAGCTCACAGATGTTGCAAAAGCAGGGGAAAAAAGTCAAGGAGGAAGACACAACTTAGGGAGCAAGATATGAGGGACATGGCACGAATACTTAAAAAAATAAAAAAAAAAAAAGAAAAAATCTTTCCCAAAGTCAAAGCCATCAAAATGCAGGCAGGCCTTACGCCACCAAGGGCAGGCACATGCAGCAAAGCTTGCCAAAACTGATCCCCACTGAAGGCCAAAACAGAAAAGAAGGACCTACAAACACGCTGGAAAGGAGTCAACATCAAAGGAATTGCAACTGGAGGAGAAAAAAAGAAAATTTGGGAAATTTAGTGACTCTAAGAAAATGGCCTGGGTTTATATCAGGTGCAGTGCCAAGGACCAAAAGTTGCAAAAACTAAGCTCACAGATGCTGCAAAAGCAGGGGAAAAAGTCAAGGAGGAAGACACAATTTAGGGGGCAAGATATGAGGGACATGGCATGAATACTTCAAATAATAAAAAAAAAAAAAATAAAAAATCTTTCCCAAAGTCAAAGCCATCAAAATGCAGGCAGGCCATACGCTAACAAGGGCAGGCACATGCAGCAAAGCTTGCCAGAATTGATCCTCACTGAAGGCCAAAACAGAAAAGAAGGACTTGCAAACACGCTGCAATGGAGACAACATCAAAGGAATTGCAAATGGAGGAGAAAAAAAAAAATTTGGGAAATTTAGTGACTCTAAGAAAATAGCCCAGTGTTTTATCAGGTGCACTGCAAAGGAACAAAAGGTGCCAAAACTAAGCTCACAGATGTTGCAAAAGCAGGGGAAAAAGTCAAGGAGGAAGACACAACTTAGGGGGCAAGGTGTGAGGGACATGACATGAATACTTAAAATATTAAAAAAAAAAAAAGAAAAAGTCTTTCCCAAAGTCAAAGCCATCAAAATGCAGGCAGGCCATACGCCACCAAGGGCAGGCACATGCAGCAAAGCTTGCCAAAATTGATCCCCACTGAAGGCCAAAACAGAAAAGAAGGACCTACAAACACGCTGGAAAGGAGTCAACATCAAAGGAATTGCAATTGGAGGAGAAAAAAAGAAAATTTGGGAAATTTAGTGACTCTAAGAAAATGGCCTGTGTTTATATCAGGTGCATTGCAAAGCACCAAAAGGTGCCAAAACTAAGCTCACAGATGTTGCAAAAGCAGGGGAAAAAGTCAAGGAGGAAGACACAACTTAGGGAGCAAGATATGAGGGACATGGCATGAATACTTAAAATATTAAAAAAAAAAATTAAGAAAAAATCTATCCCAAAGTCAAAGCCATCAAAATGCAGGCACGCCATACGCCAGCAAGTGCAGGCACATGCAGCAAAGCTTGCCAAAATTGATCCCCACTGAAGGCCAAAACAGAAAAGAAGGACTTACAAACACGCTGGAATGGAGACAGCATCAAAGGAATTGCAATTGGAGGAGAAAAAAAGAAAATTTGGGAAATTTAATGACTCTTAGAAAGTGGCCTGGGGTTTTAGCAGGTGCAGTGCAAAGGACCAAAAGATGCCAAAACTAAGCTCACAGATGTTGCAAAAGCAGGGGAAAAAGTCAAGGAGGAAGACAGAACTTAGGGAGCAAGATATGAGGGACATGGCATGAACACTTCAGAAAACAACCAAAAAAAGAAAAAAATCTTTCCCAAAGTCAAAGCCATCAAAAGGCATGGCCTGCCATCAAGTGCAGGGACATGCACCAAAGATTCCTCTATTGGTCCCCATTGAAATCGCAAGATTCCTTTTCCCTTCCCGAAAGGAAATTTCATTTCCTTTCGGGAAGGGAAAAGGTATCTTGCGAATGCCAAAAGAAAGGCTTACAAACACTCTGGAAAGGAGATAGGTTCAAATGAAATGCAATTGAAAAAAGCAGAAAATCGGGAATTTTAGTCTCTTCAAAAAATAGGCTGTGAGGAAATCAGCTGCATTGCAAAGGACAAAAAGATGCAAAAACTAAGCTCACAGATGTTGCAAAAGCAGGGGAAAAAGTCAAGGAGGAAGATACAACTTAGGGGGCAAGATATGAGGGACATGGCATGAATACTTACAATAATAAAAAAAAAAAAAAGAAAAAAATCTTTCCCAAAGTCAAAGCCATCAAAAGGCATGGCCTGCCATCAAGTGCAGGGACATGCACCAAAGATTCCTCTATTGGTCCCCACTGAAATCGCAAGATTCCTTTTCCCTTCCCGAAAGGAAATGAAATTTCCTTTCGGGAAGGGAAAAGGAATCTTGCGAATCCCAAAAGAAAGGCTTACAAACACTCTGGAAAGGAGATAGGTTCAAATGAAATGCAATTGAAAAAAGCAGAAAATCGGGAATTTTAGCCTCTTCAAAAAATAGGCTGTGAGGAAATCAGCTGCATTGCAAAGGACCAAAAGATGCCAAACCTAAGCTCACAGATGTTGCAAAAGCAGGGGAAAAAGTCAAGGAGGAAGACACAACTTAGGGGGCAAGATATGAGGGACATGGCATGAATACTTAAAACAAAAAAAAAAAAAAGAAAAAAATCTTTCCCAAAGTCAAAGCCATCAAAATGCAGGCAGGCCATACACCACCAAGGGCAGGCACATGCAGCAAAGCTTGCCAAAATTGATCCCCACTGAAGGCCAAAACAGAAAAGAAGGACTTACAAACACGCTGGAAAGGAGTCAACATCAAAGGAATTGCAATTGGAGGAGAAAAAAAGAAAATTTTGGAAATTTAGTGACTCTAAGAAAATGGCCTGGGTTTATATCAGGTGCATTGCAAAGGACCAAAAGGTGCCAAAACTAAGCTCACAGATGTTGCAAAAGCAGGGGAAAAAGTCAAGGAGGAAGACACAACTTAGGGAGCAAGATATGAGGGACATGGCACGAATACTTAAAAAAATAAAAAAAAAAAAAGAAAAAATCTTTCCCAAAGTCAAAGCCATCAAAATGCAGGCAGGCCTTACGCCACCAAGGGCAGGCACATGCAGCAAAGCTTGCCAAAACTGATCCCCACTGAAGGCCAAAATAGAAAAGAAGGACCTACAAACACGCTGGAAAGGAGTCAACATCAAAGGAATTGCAACTGGAGGAGAAAAAAAGAAAATTTGGGAAATTTAGTGACTCTAAGAAAATGGCCTGGGTTTATATCAGGTGCAGTGCCAAGGACCAAAAGTAGCAAAAAATAAGCTCACAGATGCTGCAAAAGCAGGGGAAAAAGTCAAGGAGGAAGACACAACTTAGGGGGCAAGATATGAGGGACATGGCATGAATACTTCAAATAATAAAAAAAAAAAAAATAAAAAATCTTTCCCAAAGTCAAAGCCATCAAAATGCAGGCATGCCATACGCTAACAAGGGCAGGCACATGCAGCAAAGCTTGCCAGAATTGATCCCCACTGAAGGCCAAAACAGAAAAGAAGGACTTGCAAACACGCTGCAATGGAGACAACATCAAAGGAATTGCAAATGGAGGAGAAAAAAAAAAATTTGGGAAATTTAGTGACTCTAAGAAAATAGCCCAGTGTTTTATCAGGTGCACTGCAAAGGAACAAAAGGTGCCAAAACTAAGCTCACAGATGTTGCAAAAGCAGGGGAAAAAGTCAAGGAGGAAGACACAACTTAGGGGGCAAGGTGTGAGGGACATGACATGAATACTTAAAATATTAAAAAAAAAAAAAGAAAAAGTCTTTCCCAAAGTCAAAGCCATCACAATGCAGGGTGGCCATACGCCAGCAAGGGCAGGCACATGCAGCAAAGCTTGCCAAAATTGATCCCCACTGAAGGCCAAAACAGAAAAGAAGGACCTACAAACACGCTGGAAAGGAGTCAACATCAAAGGAATTGCAATTGGAGGAGAAAAAAAGAAAATTTGGGAAATTTAGTGACTCTAAGAAAATGGCCTGTGTTTATATCAGGTGCATTGCAAAGCACCAAAAGGTGCCAAAACTAAGCTCACAGATGTTGCAAAAGCAGGGGAAAAAGTCAAGGAGGAAGACACAACTTAGGGAGCAAGATATGAGGGACATGGCATGAATACTTAAAATATTAAAAAAAAAAATTAAGAAAAAATCTATCCCAAAGTCAAAGCCATCAAAATGCAGGCACGCCATACGCCAGCAAGTGCAGGCACATGCAGCAAAGCTTGCCAAAATTGATCCCCACTGAAGGCCAAAACAGAAAAGAAGGACCTACAAACACGCTGGAAAGGAGTCAACATCAAAGGAATTGCAATTGGAGGAGAAAAAAAGAAAATTTGGGAAATTTAGTGACTCTAAGAAAATGGCCTGTGTTTATATCAGGTGCATTGCAAAGCACCAAAAGGTGCCAAAACTAAGCTCACAGATGTTGCAAAAGCAGGGGAAAAAGTCAAGGAGGAAGACACAACTTAGGGAGCAAGATATGAGGGACATGGCATGAATACTTAAAATATTAAAAAAAAAAATTAAGAAAAAATCTATCCCAAAGTCAAAGCCATCAAAATGCAGGCACGCCATACGCCAGCAAGTGCAGGCACATGCAGCAAAGCTTGCCAAAATTGATCCCCACTGAAGGCCAAAACAGAAAAGAAGGACTTACAAACACGCTGGAATGGAGACAGCATCAAAGGAATTGCAATTGGAGGAGAAAAAAAGAAAATTTGGGAAATTCAATGACTATTAGAAAGTGGCCTGGGGTTTTAGCAGGTGCAGTGCAAAGGACCAAAAGATGCCAAAACTAAGCTCACAGATGTTGCAAAAGCAGGGGAAAAAGTCAAGGAGGAAGACACAACTTAGGGAGCAAGATATGAGGGACATGGCATGAACACTTCAGAAAACAACCAAAAAAAGAAAAAAATCTTTCCCAAAGTCAAAGCCATCAAAAGGCATGGCCTGCCATCAAGTGCAGGGACATGCACCAAAGATTCCTCTATTGGTCCCCATTGAAATCGCAAGATTCCTTTTCCCTTCCCGAAAGGAAATTTCATTTCCTTTCGGGAAGGGAAAAGGTATCTTGCGAATGCCAAAAGAAAGGCTTACAAACACTCTGGAAAGGAGATAGGTTCAAATGAAATGCAATTGAAAAAAGCAGAAAATCGGGAATTTTAGTCTCTTCAAAAAATAGGCTGTGAGGAAATCAGCTGCATTGCAAAGGACAAAAAGATGCAAAAACTAAGCTCACAGATGTTGCAAAAGCAGGGGAAAAAGTCAAGGAGGAAGACACAACTTAGGGGGCAAGATATGAGGGACATGGCATGAATACTTACAATAATAAAAAAAAAAAAAAGAAAAAAATCTTTCCCAAAGTCAAAGCCATCAAAAGGCATGGCCTGCCATCAAGTGCAGGGACATGCACCAAAGATTCCTCTATTGGTCCCCACTGAAATCGCAAGATTCCTTTTCCCTTCCCGAAAGGAAATGAAATTTCCTTTCGGGAAGGGAAAAGGAATCTTGCGAATCCCAAAAGAAAGGCTTACAAACACTCTGGAAAGGAGATAGGTTCAAATGAAATGCAATTGAAAAAAGCAGAAAATCGGGAATTTTAGTCTCTTCAAAAAATAGGCTGTGAGGAAATCAGCTGCATTGCAAAGGACCAAAAGATGCCAAACCTAAGCTCACAGATGTTGCAAAAGCAGGGGAAAAAGTCAAGGAGGAAGACACAACTTAGGGGGCAAGATATGAGGGACATGGCATGAATACTTAAAACAAAAAAAAAAAAAAAGAAAAAAATCTTTCCCAAAGTCAAAGCCATCAAAATGCAGGCAGGCCATACACCACCAAGGGCAGGCACATGCAGCAAAGCTTGCCAAAATTGATCCCCACTGAAGGCCAAAACAGAAAAGAAGGACTTACAAACACGCTGGAAAGGAGTCAACATCAAAGGAATTGCAATTGGAGGAGAAAAAAAGAAAATTTTGGAAATTTAGTGACTCTAAGAAAATGGCCTGTGTTTATATCAGGTGCATTGCAAAGGACCAAAAGGTGCCAAAACTAAGCTCACAGATGTTGCAAAAGCAGGGGAAAAAGTCAAGGAGGAAGACACAACTTAGGGAGCAAGATATGAGGGACATGGCACGAATACTTAAAAAAATAAAAAAAAAAAAAGAAAAAATCTTTCCCAAAGTCAAAGCCATCAAAATGCAGGCAGGCCTTACGCCACCAAGGGCAGGCACATGCAGCAAAGCTTGCCAAAACTGATCCCCACTGAAGGCCAAAATAGAAAAGAAGGACCTACAAACACGCTGGAAAGGAGTCAACATCAAAGGAATTGCAACTGGAGGAGAAAAAAAGAAAATTTGGGAAATTTAGTGACTCTAAGAAAATGGCCTGGGTTTATATCAGGTGCAGTGCCAAGGACCAAAAGTTGCAAAAACTAAGCTCACAGATGCTGCAAAAGCAGGGGAAAAAGTCAAGGAGGAAGACACAACTTAGGGGGCAAGATATGAGGGACATGGCATGAATACTTCAAATAATAAAAAAAAAAAAAATAAAAAATCTTTCCCAAAGTCAAAGCCATCAAAATGCAGGCAGGCCATACGCTAACAAGGGCAGGCACATGCAGCAAAGCTTGCCAGAATTGATCCTCACTGAAGGCCAAAACAGAAAAGAAGGACTTGCAAACACGCTGCAATGGAGACAACATCAAAGGAATTGCAAATGGAGGAGAAAAAAAAAAATTTGGGAAATTTAGTGACTCTAAGAAAATAGCCCAGTGTTTTATCAGGTGCACTGCAAAGGAACAAAAGGTGCCAAAACTAAGCTCACAGATGTTGCAAAAGCAGGGGAAAAAGTCAAGGAGGAAGACACAACTTAGGGGGCAAGGTGTGAGGGACATGACATGAATACTTAAAATATTTAAAAAAAAAAAAGAAAAAGTCTTTCCCAAAGTCAAAGCCATCAAAATGCAGGCTGGCCATACGCCAGCAAGGGCAGGCACATGCAGCAAAGCTTGCCAAAATTGATCCCCACTGAAGGCCAAAACAGAAAAGAAGGACCTACAAACACGCTGGAATGGAGACAGCATCAAAGGAATTGCAATTGGAGGAGAAAAAAGAAAATTTGGGAAATTTAGTGACTCTAAGAAAATGGCCTGTGTTTATATCAGGTGCAGTGCAAAGGACCAAAAGGTGCCAAAACTAAGCTCACAGATGTTGCAAAAGCAGGGGGTAAAGTCAAGGAGGAAGACACAACTTAGGGAGCAAGATATGAGGGACATGGCATGAATACTTACAATAATAAAAAAAAAAAAAAGAAAAAATCTTTCCCAAAGTCAAAGCCATCAAAATGCAGGCAGGCCATACGCCAGCAAGTGCAGGCACATGCAGAAAAGCTTGCCAAAATTGATCCCCACTGAAGGCCAAAACAGAAAAGAAGGACCTACAAACATGCTGGAATGGAGACAGCATCAAAGGAATTGCAATTGGAGGAGAAAAAAAGAAAATTTGGGAAATGTAATGACTATTAGAAAGTGGCCTGGGGTTTTATCAGGTGCAGTGCAAAGGACCAAAATGTTCCAAAACTAAGCTCACAGATGTTGCAAAAGCAGAGGAAAAAGTCAAGGAGGAAGACACAACATAGGGCGAAAGATATGAGGGACATGGCATGAATACTTAAAACAAACAAAAAAAAAAAAAAAAAGAAAAAATCTTTCCCAAAGTCAAAGCCATCAAAATGCAGGCAGGCCATACGCCAGCAAGTGCAGGCACATGCAGCAAAGCTTGCCAAAATTGATCCCCACTGAAGGCCAAAACAGAAAAGAAGGACCTACAAACACGCTGGAAAGGAGTCAACATCAAAGGAATTGCAATTGGAGGAGAAAAAAAGAAAATTTGGGAAATATAGTGACTCTAAGAAAATGGCCGGCGTTTATATCAGGTGCATTGCAAAGGACCAAAAGGTGCCAAAACTAAGCTCACAGATGTTGCAAAAGCAGGGGGTAAAGTCAAGGAGGAAGACACAACTTAGGGAGCAAGATATGAGGGACATGGCATGAATACCTAAAACAGAAAAAAAAAAAAAAAAAGAAAAAATCTATCACAAAGTCAAAGCCATCAAAATGCAGGCACGCCATACGCCAGCAAGTGCAGGCACATGCAGCAAAGCTTGCCAAAATTGATCCCCACTGAAGGCCAAAACAGAAAACAAGGACTTACAAACAAGCTGGAATGGAGACAACATCAAAGGAATTGCAATTGGAGGAGAAAAAAAGAAAATTTGGGAAAATTAATGACTCTTAGAAATTGGCCTGGGGTTTTATGAGCTGCATTGCAAAGGACCAAAAGATGCCAAAACTAAGCTCACAGATGTTGCAAAAGCAGGGGAAAAAGTCAAGGAGGAAGACACAACTTAGGGAGCAAGATATGAGGGACATGGCATGAACACTTCAGAAAACAACCAAAAAAAGAAAAAAATCTTTCCCAAAGTCAAAGCCATCAAATGCATGGCCTGCCATCAAGTGCAGGGACATGCACCAAAGATTCCTCCATTGGTCCCCATTGAAATCGCAAGATTCCTTTTCCCTTCCCGAAAGGAAATGAAATTTCCTTTCGGGAAGGGAAAAGGAATCTTGCGAATCCCAAAAGAAAGGCTTACAAACACTCTGGAAAGGAGATAGGTTCAAATGAAATGCAATTGAAAAAAGCAGAAAATCGGGAATTTTAGTCTCTTCAAAAAATAGGCTGTGAGGAAATCAGCTGCATTGCAAAGGACCAAAAGATGCCAAACCTAAGCTCACAGATGTTGCAAAAGCAGGGGAAAAAGTCAAGGAGGAAGACACAACTTAGGGGGCAAGATATGAGGGACATGGCATGAATACTTAAAACAAAAAAAAAAAAAAGAAAAAAATCTTTCCCAAAGTCAAAGCCATCAAAATGCAGGCAGGCCATACGCCAGCAAGAGCAGGCACATGCAGAAAAGCTTGCCAAAATTGATCCCCACTGAAGGCCAAAACAGAAAAGAAGGACCTACAAACATGCTGGAATGGAGACAGCATCAAAGGAATTGCAATTGGAGGAGAAAAAAAGAAAACTTTGGAAATGTAATGACTATTAGAAAGTGGCCTGGGGTTTTATCAGGTGCAGTGCAAAGGACCAAAATGTTCCAAAACTAAGCTCACAGATGTTGCAAAAGCAGAGGAAAAAGTCAAGGAGGAATACACAACTTAGGGCGAAAGATATGAGGGACATGGCATGAATACTTAAAACAAACAACAAAAAAAAAAAAGAAAAAATCTTTCCCAAAGTCAAAGCCATCAAAATGCAGGCAGGCCATACGCTAACAAGGGCAGGCACATGCAGCAAAGCTTGCCAGAATTGATCCCCACTGAGGGCCAAAACAGAAAAGAAGGACTTGCAAACACGCTGCAATGGAGACAACATCAAAGGAATTGCAAATGGAGGAGAAAAAAAAAAATTTGGGAAATTTAGTGACTCTAAGAAAATAGCCCAGTGTTTTATCAGGTGCACTGCAAAGGAACAAAAGGTGCCAAAACTAAGCTCACAGATGTTGCAAAAGCAGGGGAAAAAGTCAAGGAGGAAGACACAACTTAGGGGGCAAGGTGTGAGGGACATGACATGAATACTTAAAATATTAAAAAAAAAAAAAGAAAAAGTCTTTCCCAAAGTCAAAGCCATCAAAATGCAGGCAGGCCATACGCCACCAAGGGCAGGCACATGCAGCAAAGCTTGCCAAAATTGATCCCCACTGAAGGCCAAAACAGAAAAGAAGGACCTACAAACACGCTGGAAAGGAGTCAACATCAAAGGAATTGCAATTGGAGGAGAAAAAAAGAAAATTTGGGAAATTTAGTGACTCTAAGAAAATGGCCTGTGTTTATATCAGGTGCATTGCAAAGGACCAAAAGGTGCCAAAACTAAGCTCACAGATGTTGCAAAAGCAGGGGAAAAAGTCAAGGAGGAAGACACAACTTAGGGAGCAAGATATGAGGGACATGGCATGAATACTTAAAATAATAAAAAAAAAAATTAAGAAAAAATCTATCCCAAAGTCAAAGCCATCAAAATGCAGGCACGCCATACGCCAGCAAGTGCAGGCACATGCAGCAAAGCTTGCCAAAATTGATCCCCACTGAAGGCCAAAACAGAAAAGAAGGACTTACAAACACGCTGGAATGGAGACAGCATCAAAGGAATTGCAATTGGAGGAGAAAAAAAGAAAATTTGGGAAATTTAATGACTCTTAGAAAGTGGCCTGGGGTTTTAGCAGGTGCAGTGCAAAGGACCAAAAGATGCCAAAACTAAGCTCACAGATGTTGCAAAAGCAGGGGAAAAAGTCAAGGAGGAAGACACAACTTAGGGAGCAAGATATGAGGGACATGGCATGAACACTTCAGAAAACAACCAAAAAAAGAAAAAAATCTTTCCCAAAGTCAAAGCCATCAAAAGGCATGGCCTGCCATCAAGTGCAGGGACATGCACCAAAGATTCCTCTATTGGTCCCCATTGAAATCGCAAGATTCCTTTTCCCTTCCCGAAAGGAAATTTCATTTCCTTTCGGGAAGGGAAAAGGTATCTTGCGAATGCCAAAAGAAAGGCTTACAAACACTCTGGAAAGGAGATAGGTTCAAATGAAATGCAATTGAAAAAAGCAGAAAATCGGGAATTTTAGTCTCTTCAAAAAATAGGCTGTGAGGAAATCAGCTGCATTGCAAAGGACAAAAAGATGCAAAAACTAAGCTCACAGATGTTGCAAAAGCAGGGGAAAAAGTCAAGGAGGAAGACACAACTTAGGGGGCAAGATATGAGGGACATGGCATGAATACTTACAATAATAAAAAAAAAAAAAAAGAAAAAAATCTTTCCCAAAGTCAAAGCCATCAAAAGGCATGGCCTGCCATCAAGTGCAGGGACATGCACCAAAGATTCCTCTATTGGTCCCCACTGAAATCGCAAGATTCCTTTTCCCTTCCCGAAAGGAAATGAAATTTCCTTTCGGGAAGGGAAAAGGAATCTTGCGAATGCCAAAAGAAAGGCTTACAAACACTCTGGAAAGGAGATAGGTTCAAATGAAATGCAATTGAAAAAAGCAGAAAATCGGGAATTTTAGCCTCTTCAAAAAATAGGCTGTGAGGAAATCAGCTGCATTGCAAAGGACCAAAAGATGCCAAACCTAAGCTCACAGATGTTGCAAAAGCAGGGGAAAAAGTCAAGGAGGAAGACACAACTTAGGGGGCAAGATATGAGGGACATGGCATGAATACTTAAAACAAAAAAAAAAAAAAGAAAAAAATCTTTCCCAAAGTCAAAGCCATCAAAATGCAGGCAGGCCATACACCACCAAGGGCAGGCACATGCAGCAAAGCTTGCCAAAATTGATCCCCACTGAAGGCCAAAACAGAAAAGAAGGACTTACAAACACGCTGGAAAGGAGTCAACATCAAAGGAATTGCAATTGGAGGAGAAAAAAAGAAAATTTTGGAAATTTAGTGACTCTAAGAAAATGGCCTGTGTTTATATCAGGTGCATTGCAAAGGACCAAAAGGTGCCAAAACTAAGCTCACAGATGTTGCAAAAGCAGGGGAAAAAGTCAAGGAGGAAGACACAACTTAGGGAGCAAGATATGAGGGACATGGCATGAATACTTAAAAAAATAAAAAAAAAAAAAGAAAAAATCTTTCCCAAAGTCAAAGCCATCAAAATGCAGGCAGGCCTTACGCCACCAAGGGCAGGCACATGCAGCAAAGCTTGCCAAAACTGATCCCCACTGAAGGCCAAAATAGAAAAGAAGGACCTACAAACACGCTGGAAAGGAGTCAACATCAAAGGAATTGCAACTGGAGGAGAAAAAAAGAAAATTTTGGAAATTTAGTGACTCTAAGAAAATGGCCTGGGTTTATATCAGGTGCAGTGCCAAGGACCAAAAGTTGCAAAAACTAAGCTCACAGATGCTGCAAAAGCAGGGGAAAAAGTCAAGGAGGAAGACACAACTTAGGGAGCAAGATATGAGGGACATGGCATGAATACTTCAAATATTAAAAAAAAAAATAATAAAAAATCTTTCCCAAAGTCAAAGCCATCAAAATGCAGGCAGGCCATACGCTAACAAGGGCAGGCACATGCAGCAAAGCTTGCCAAAATTGATCCTCACTGAAGGCCAAAACAGAAAAGAAGGACTTGCAAACACGCTGCAATGGAGACAACATCAAAGGAATTGCAAATGGAGGAGAAAAAAAAAAATTTGGGAAATTTAGTGACTCTAAGAAAATAGCCCAGTGTTTTATCAGGTGCACTGCAAAGGAACAAAAGGTGCCAAAACTAAGCTCACAGATGTTGCAAAAGCAGGGGAAAAAGTCAAGGAGGAAGACACAACTTAGGGGGCAAGGTGTGAGGGACATGACATGAATACTTAAAATATTAAAAAAAAAAAAAGAAAAAGTCTTTCCCAAAGTCAAAGCCATCAAAATGCAGGCTGGCCATACGCCAGCAAGGGCAGGCACATGCAGCAAAGCTTGCCAAAATTGATCCCCACTGAAGGCCAAAACAGAAAAGAAGGACCTACAAACACGCTGGAATGGAGACAGCATCAAAGGAATTGCAATTGGAGGAGAAAAAAGAAAATTTGGGAAATTTAGTGACTCTAAGAAAATGGCCTGTGTTTATATCAGGTGCAGTGCAAAGGACCAAAAGGTGCCAAAACTAAGCTCACAGATGTTGCAAAAGCAGGGGAAAAAGTCAAGGAGGAAGACACAACTTAGGGAGCAAGATATGAGGGACATGGCATGAATACTTACAATAATAAAAAAAAAAAAAAGAAAAAATCTTTCCCAAAGTCAAAGCCATCAAAATGCAGGCAGGCCATACGCCAGCAAGTGCAGGCACATGCAGAAAAGCTTGCCAAAATTGATCCCCACTGAAGGCCAAAACAGAAAAGAAGGACCTACAAACATGCTGGAATGGAGACAGCATCAAAGGAATTGCAATTGGAGGAGAAAAAAAGAAAATTTGGGAAATGTAATGACTATTAGAAAGTGGCCTGGGGTTTTATCAGGTGCAGTGCAAAGGACCAAAATGTTCCAAAACTAAGCTCACAGATGTTGCAAAAGCAGAGGAAAAAGTCAAGGAGGAAGACACAACTTAGGGCGAAAGATATGAGGGACATGGCATGAATACTTAAAACAAACAAAAAAAAAAAAAAAAGAAAAAATCTTTCCCAAAGTCAAAGCCATCAAAATGCAGGCAGGCCATACGCCAGCAAGTGCAGGCACATGCAGCAAAGCTTGCCAAAATTGATCCCCACTGAAGGCCAAAACAGAAAAGAAGGACCTACAAACACGCTGGAAAGGAGTCAACATCAAAGGAATTGCAATTGGAGGAGAAAAAAAGAAAATTTGGGAAATTTAGTGACTCTAAGAAAATGGCCGGCGTTTATATCAGGTGCATTGCAAAGGACCAAAAGGTGCCAAAACTAAGCTCACAGATGTTGCAAAAGCAGGGGGTAAAGTCAAGGAGGAAGACACAACTTAGGGAGCAAGATATGAGGGACATGGCATGAATACCTAAAACAGAAAAAAAAAAAAAAAAGAAAAAATCTATCACAAAGTCAAAGCCATCAAAATGCAGGCACGCCATACGCCAGCAAGTGCAGGCACATGCAGCAAAGCTTGCCAAAATTGATCCCCACTGAAGGCCAAAACAGAAAACAAGGACTTACAAACACGCTGGAATGGAGACAACATCAAAGGAATTGCAATTGGAGGAGAAAAAAAGAAAATTTGGGAAAATTAATGACTCTTAGAAATTGGCCTGGTGTTTTATGAGCTGCATTGCAAAGGACCAAAAGATGCCAAAACTAAGCTCACAGATGTTGCAAAAGCAGGGGAAAAAGTCAAGGAGGAAGACACAACTTAGGGAGCAAGATATGAGGGACATGGCATGAACACTTCAGAAAACAACCAAAAAAAGAAAAAAATCTTTCCCAAAGTCAAAGCCATCAAAAGGCATGGCCTGCCATCAAGTGCAGGGACATGCACCAAAGATTCCTCCATTGGTCCCCATTGAAATCGCAAGATTCCTTTTCCCTTCCCGAAAGGAAATGAAATTTCCTTTCGGGAAGGGAAAAGGAATCTTGCGAATCCCAAAAGAAAGGCTTACAAACACTCTGGAAAGGAGATAGGTTCAAATGAAATGCAATTGAAAAAAGCAGAAAATCGGGAATTTTAGTCTCTTCAAAAAATAGGCTGTGAGGAAATCAGCTGCATTGCAAAGGACAAAAAGATGCAAAAACTAAGCTCACAGATGTTGCAAAAGCAGGGGAAAAAGTCAAGGAGGAAGACACAACTTAGGGGGCAAGATATGAGGGACATGGCATGAATACTTACAATAATAAAAAAAAAAAAAAGAAAAAAATCTTTCCCAAAGTCAAAGCCATCAAAAGGCATGGCCTGCCATCAAGTGCAGGGACATGCACCAAAGATTCCTCTATTGGTCCCCACTGAAATCGCAAGATTCCTTTTCCCTTCCCGAAAGGAAATGAAATTTCCTTTCGGGAAGGGAAAAGGAATCTTGCGAATCCCAAAAGAAAGGCTTACAAACACTCTGGAAAGGAGATAGGTTCAAATGAAATGCAATTGAAAAAAGCAGAAAATCGGGAATTTTAGCCTCTTCAAAAAATAGGCTGTGAGGAAATCAGCTGCATTGCAAAGGACCAAAAGATGCCAAACCTAAGCTCACAGATGTTGCAAAAGCAGGGGAAAAAGTCAAGGAGGAAGACACAACTTAGGGGGCAAGATATGAGGGACATGGCATGAATACTTAAAACAAAAAAAAAAAAAAGAAAAAAATCTTTCCCAAAGTCAAAGCCATCAAAATGCAGGCAGGCCATACACCACCAAGGGCAGGCACATGCAGCAAAGCTTGCCAAAATTGATCCCCACTGAAGGCCAAAACAGAAAAGAAGGACTTACAAACACGCTGGAAAGGAGTCAACATCAAAGGAATTGCAATTGGAGGAGAAAAAAAGAAAATTTTGGAAATTTAGTGACTCTAAGAAAATGGCCTAGGTTTATATCAGGTGCAGTGCAAAGGACCAAAAGGTGCCAAAACTAAGCTCACAGATGTTGCAAAAGCAGGGGAAAAAGTCAAGGAGGAAGACACAACTTAGGGGGCAAGGTGTGAGGGACATGACATGAATACTTAAAATATTAAAAAAAAAAAAAGAAAAAGTCTTTCCCAAAGTCAAAGCCATCAAAATGCAGGCAGGCCATACGCCAGCAAGGGCAGGCACATGCAGCAAAGCTTGCCAAAATTGATCCCCACTGAAGGCCAAAACAGAAAAGAAGGACCTACAAACACGCTGGAAAGGAGTCAACATCAAAGGAATTGCAATTGGAGGAGAAAAAAAGAAAATTTGGGAAATTTAGTGACTCTAAGAAAATGGCCTGGGTTTATATCAGGTGCATTGCAAAGCACCAAAAGGTGCCAAAACTAAGCTCACAGATGTTGCAAAAGCAGGGGAAAAAGTCAAGGAGGAAGACACAACTTAGGGAGCAAGATATGAGGGACATGGCATGAATACTTAAAATATTAAAAAAAAAAATTAAGAAAAAATCTATCCCAAAGTCAAAGCCATCAAAATGCAGGCACGCCATACGCCAGCAAGTGCAGGCACATGCAGCAAAGCTTGCCAAAATTGATCCCCACTGAAGGCCAAAACAGAAAAGAAGGACTTACAAACACGCTGGAATGGAGACAGCATCAAAGGAATTGCAATTGGAGGAGAAAAAAAGAAAATTTGGGAAATTTAATGACTCTTAGAAAGTGGCCTGGGGTTTTAGCAGGTGCAGTGCAAAGGACCAAAAGATGCCAAAACTAAGCTCACAGATGTTGCAAAAGCAGGGGAAAAAGTCAAGGAGGAAGACACAACTTAGGGAGCAAGATATGAGGGACATGGCATGAACACTTCAGAAAACAACCAAAAAAAGAAAAAAATCTTTCCCAAAGTCAAAGCCATCAAAAGGCATGGCCTGCCATCAAGTGCAGGGACATGCACCAAAGATTCCTCTATTGGTCCTCATTGAAATCGCAAGATTCCTTTTCCCTTCCCGAAAGGAAATTTCATTTCCTTTCGGGAAGGGAAAAGGTATCTTGCGAATGCCAAAAGAAAGGCTTACAAACACTCTGGAAAGGAGATAGGTTCAAATGAAATGCAATTGAAAAAAGCAGAAAATCGGGAATTTTAGTCTCTTCAAAAAATAGGCTGTGAGGAAATCAGCTGCATTGCAAAGGACAAAAAGATGCAAAAACTAAGCTCACAGATGTTGCAAAAGCAGGGGAAAAAGTCAAGGAGGAAGACACAACTTAGGGGGCAAGATATGAGGGACATGGCATGAATACTTACAATAATAAAAAAAAAAAAAAGAAAAAAATCTTTCCCAAAGTCAAAGCCATCAAAAGGCATGGCCTGCCATCAAGTGCAGGGACATGCACCAAAGATTCCTCTATTGGTCCCCACTGAAATCGCAAGATTCCTTTTCCCTTCCCGAAAGGAAATGAAATTTCCTTTCGGGAAGGGAAAAGGAATCTTGCGAATCCCAAAAGAAAGGCTTACAAACACTCTGGAAAGGAGATAGGTTCAAATGAAATGCAATTGAAAAAAGCAGAAAATCGGGAATTTTAGCCTCTTCAAAAAATAGGCTGTGAGGAAATCAGCTGCATTGCAAAGGACCAAAAGATGCCAAACCTAAGCTCACAGATGTTGCAAAAGCAGGGGAAAAAGTCAAGGAGGAAGACACAACTTAGGGGGCAAGATATGAGGGACATGGCATGAATACTTAAAACAAAAAAAAAAAAAAGAAAAAAATCTTTCCCAAAGTCAAAGCCATCAAAATGCAGGCAGGCCATACACCACCAAGGGCAGGCACATGCAGCAAAGCTTGCCAAAATTGATCCCCACTGAAGGCCAAAACAGAAAAGAAGGACCTACAAACACGCTGGAAAGGAGTCAACATCAAAGGAATTGCAATTGGAGGAGAAAAAAAGAAAATTTGGGAAATTTAGTGACTCTAAGAAAATGGCCTGGGTTTATATCAGGTGCATTGCAAAGCACCAAAAGGTGCCAAAACTAAGCTCACAGATGTTGCAAAAGCAGGGGAAAAAGTCAAGGAGGAAGACACAACTTAGGGAGCAAGATATGAGGGACATGGCATGAATACTTAAAATATTAAAAAAAAAAATTAAGAAAAAATCTATCCCAAAGTCAAAGCCATCAAAATGCAGGCACGCCATACGCCAGCAAGTGCAGGCACATGCAGCAAAGCTTGCCAAAATTGATCCCCACTGAAGGCCAAAACAGAAAAGAAGGACTTACAAACACGCTGGAATGGAGACAGCATCAAAGGAATTGCAATTGGAGGAGAAAAAAAGAAAATTTGGGAAATTTAATGACTCTTAGAAAGTGGCCTGGGGTTTTAGCAGGTGCAGTGCAAAGGACCAAAAGATGCCAAAACTAAGCTCACAGATGTTGCAAAAGCAGGGGAAAAAGTCAAGGAGGAAGACACAACTTAGGGAGCAAGATATGAGGGACATGGCATGAACACTTCAGAAAACAACCAAAAAAAGAAAAAAATCTTTCCCAAAGTCAAAGCCATCAAAAGGCATGGCCTGCCATCAAGTGCAGGGACATGCACCAAAGATTCCTCTATTGGTCCTCATTGAAATCGCAAGATTCCTTTTCCCTTCCCGAAAGGAAATTTCATTTCCTTTCGGGAAGGGAAAAGGTATCTTGCGAATGCCAAAAGAAAGGCTTACAAACACTCTGGAAAGGAGATAGGTTCAAATGAAATGCAATTGAAAAAAGCAGAAAATCGGGAATTTTAGTCTCTTCAAAAAATAGGCTGTGAGGAAATCAGCTGCATTGCAAAGGACAAAAAGATGCAAAAACTAAGCTCACAGATGTTGCAAAAGCAGGGGAAAAAGTCAAGGAGGAAGACACAACTTAGGGGGCAAGATATGAGGGACATGGCATGAATACTTACAATAATAAAAAAAAAAAAAAGAAAAAAATCTTTCCCAAAGTCAAAGCCATCAAAAGGCATGGCCTGCCATCAAGTGCAGGGACATGCACCAAAGATTCCTCTATTGGTCCCCACTGAAATCGCAAGATTCCTTTTCCCTTCCCGAAAGGAAATGAAATTTCCTTTCGGGAAGGGAAAAGGAATCTTGCGAATCCCAAAAGAAAGGCTTACAAACACTCTGGAAAGGAGATAGGTTCAAATGAAATGCAATTGAAAAAAGCAGAAAATCGGGAATTTTAGCCTCTTCAAAAAATAGGCTGTGAGGAAATCAGCTGCATTGCAAAGGACCAAAAGATGCCAAACCTAAGCTCACAGATGTTGCAAAAGCAGGGGAAAAAGTCAAGGAGGAAGACACAACTTAGGGGGCAAGATATGAGGGACATGGCATGAATACTTAAAACAAAAAAAAAAAAAAGAAAAAAATCTTTCCCAAAGTCAAAGCCATCAAAATGCAGGCAGGCCATACGCCAGCAAGGGCAGGCACATGCAGCAAAGCTTGCCAAAATTGATCCCCACTGAAGGCCAAAACAGAAAAGAAGGACTTACAAACACGCTGGAAAGGAGTCAACATCAAAGGAATTGCAATTGGAGGAGAAAAAAAGAAAATTTTGGAAATTTAGTGACTCTAAGAAAATGGCCTAGGTTTATATCAGGTGCAGTGCAAAGGACCAAAAGGTGCCAAAACTAAGCTCACAGATGTTGCAAAAGCAGGGGAAAAAGTCAAGGAGGAAGACACAACTTAGGGGGCAAGGTGTGAGGGACATGACATGAATACTTACAATAATAAAAAAAAAAAAAGAAAAAATCTTTCCCAAAGTCAAAGCCATCAAAATGCAGGCAGGCCATACGCCAGCAGGAGCAGGCACATGCAGAAAAGCTTGCCAAAATTGATCCCCACTGAAGGCCAAAACAGAAAAGAAGGACCTACAAACATGCTGGAATGGAGACAGCATCAAAGGAATTGCAATTGGAGGAGAAAAAAAGAAAATTTGGGAAATGTAATGACTATTAGAAAGTGGCCTGGGGTTTTATCAGGTGCAGTGCAAAGGACCAAAATGTTCCAAAACTAAGCTCACAGATGTTGCAAAAGCAGAGGAAAAAGTCAAGGAGGAAGACACAACTTAGGGCGAAATATATGAGGGACATGGCATGAATACTTAAAACAAACAAAAAAAAAAAAAAAAGAAAAAATCTTTCCCAAAGTCAAAGCCATCAAAATGCAGGCAGGCCATACGCCAGCAAGGGCAGGCACATGCAGCAAAGCTTGCCAAAATTGATCCCCACTGAAGGCCAAAACAGAAAAGAAGGACCTACAAACACGCTGGAAAGGAGTCAACATCAAAGGAATTGCAATTGGAGGAGAAAAAAAGAAAATTTGGGAAATATAGTGACTCTAAGAAAATGGCCTGGGTTTATATCAGGTGCATTGCAAAGGACCAAAAGGTGCCAAAACTAAGCTCACAGATGTTGCAAAAGCAGGGGAAAAAGTCAAGGAGGAAGACACAACTTAGGGAGCAAGATATGAGGGACATGGCATGAATACTTAAAATATTAAAAAAAAAAATTAACAAAAAATCTATCCCAAAGTCAAAGCCATCAAAATGCAGGCAGGCCATACGCCAGCAAGTGCAGGCACATGCAGCAAAGCTTGCCAAAATTGATCCCCACTGAAGGCCAAAACAGAAAAGAAGGACCTACAAACACGCTGGAATGGAGACAACATCAAAGGAATTGCAATTGGAGGAGAAAAAAAGAAAATTTGGGAAATTTAATGACTCTTAGAAAGTGACCTGGGGTTTTAGCAGGTGCAGTGCAAAGGACCAAAAGATGCCAAAACTAAGCTCACAGATGTTGCAAAAGCAGGGGAAAAAGTCAAGGAGGAAGACACAACTTAGGGAGCAAGATATGAGGGACATGGCATGAACACTTCAGAAAACAACCAAAAAAAGAAAAAAATCTTTCCCAAAGTCAAAGCCATCAAAAGGCATGGCCTGCCATCAAGTGCAGGGACATGCACCAAAGATTCCTCTATTGGTCCCCATTGAAATCGCAAGATTCCTTTTCCCTTCCCGAAAGGAAATGAAATTTCCTTTCGGGAAGGGAAAAGGAATCTTGCGAATCCCAAAAGAAAGGCTTACAAACACTCTGGAAAGGAGATAGGTTCAAATGAAATGCAATTGAAAAAAGCAGAAAATCGGGAATTTTAGTCTCTTCAAAAAATAGGCTGTGAGGAAATCAGCTGCATTGCAAAGGACCAAAAGATGCCAAACCTAAGCTCACAGATGTTGCAAAAGCAGGGGAAAAAGTCAAGGAGGAAGACACAACTTAGGGGGCAAGATATGAGGGACATGGCATGAATAATTAAAACAAAAAAAAAAAAAAGAAAAAAATCTTTCCCAAAGTCAAAGCCATCAAAATGCAGGCAGGCCATACACCACCAAGGGCAGGCACATGCAGCAAAGCTTGCCAAAATTGATCCCCACTGAAGGCCAAAACAGAAAAGAAGGACTTACAAACACGCTGGAAAGGAGTCAACATCAAATGAATTGCAATTGGAGGAGAAAAAAAGAAAATTTTGGAAATTTAGTGACTCTAAGAAAATGGCCTGGGTTTATATCAGGTGCATTGCAAAGGACCAAAAGGTGCCAAAACTAAGCTCACAGATGTTGCAAAAGCAGGGGAAAAAGTCAAGGAGGAAGACACAACTTAGGGAGCAAGATATGAGGGACATGGCACGAATACTTAAAAAAATAAAAAAAAAAAAAGAAAAAATCTTTCCCAAAGTCAAAGCCATCAAAATGCAGGCAGGCCTTACACCACCAAGGGCAGGCACATGCAGCAAAGCTTGCCAAAACTGATCCCCACTGAAGGCCAAAATAGAAAAGAAGGACCTACAAACACGCTGGAAAGGAGTCAACATCAAAGGAATTGCAACTGGAGGAGAAAAAAAGAAAATTTTGGAAATTTAGTGACTCTAAGAAAATGGCCTGGGTTTATATCAGGTGCAGTGCCAAGGACCAAAAGTTGCAAAAACTAAGCTCACAGATGCTGCAAAAGCAGGGGAAAAAGTCAAGGAGGAAGACACAACTTAGGGGGCAAGATATGAGGGACATGGCATGAATACTTCAAATAATAAAAAAAAAAATAATAAAAAATCTTTCCCAAAGTCAAAGCCATCAAAATGCAGGCAGGCCATACGCTAACAAGGGCAGGCACATGCAGCAAAGCTTGCCAGAATTGATCCTCACTGAAGGCCAAAACAGAAAAGAAGGACTTGCAAACACGCTGGAATGGAGACAACATCAAAGGAATTGCAAATGGAGGAGAAAAAAAAAAATTTGGGAAATTTAGTGACTCTAAGAAAATGGCCCAGTGTTTTATCAGGTGCACTGCAAAGGAACAAAAGGTGCCAAAACTAAGCTCACAGATGTTGCGAAAGCAGGGGAAAAAGTCAAGGAGGAAGACACAACTTAGGGGGCAAGGTGTGAGGGACATGACATGAATACCTAAAATATTAAAAGAAAAAAAGAAAAAGTCGTTCCCAAAGTCAAAGCCATCAAAATGCAGGCAGGCCATACGCCACCAAGGGCAGGCACATGCAGCAAAGCTTGCCAAAATTGATCCCCACTGAAGGCCAAAACAGAAAAGAAGGACCTACAAACACGCTGGAATGGAGACAGCATCAAAGGAATTGTAATTGGAGGAGAAAAAAAGAAAATTTGGGAAATTTAGTGACTCTAAGAAATTGGCCTGGGTTTATATCAGGTGCAGTGCAAAGGACCAAAGATGCCAAAACTAAGCTCACAGATGTTGCAAAAGCAGGGGAAAAAGTCAAGGAGGAAGACACAACTTAGGGAGCAAGATATGAGGGACATGGCATGAATACTTACAATAATAAAAAAAAAAAAAAGAAAAAATCTTTCCCAAAGTCAAAGCCATCAAAATGCAGGCAGGCCATACGCCAGCAGGAGCAGGCACATGCAGAAAAGCTTGCCAAAATTGATCCCCACTGAAGGCCAAAACAGAAAAGAAGGACCTACAAACATGCTGGAATGGAGACAGCATCAAAGGAATTGCAATTGGAGGAGAAAAAAAGAAAATTTGGGAAATGTAATGACTATTAGAAAGTGGCCTGGGGTTTTATCAGGTGCAGTGCAAAGGACCAAAATGTTCCAAAACTAAGCTCACAGATGTTGCAAAAGCAGAGGAAAAAGTCAAGGAGGAAGACACAACTTAGGGCGAAAGATATGAGGGACATGGCATGAATACTTAAAACAAACAAAAAAAAAAAAAAAAAGAAAAAATCTTTCCCAAAGTCAAAGCCATCAAAATGCAGGCAGGCCATACGCCAGCAAGTGCAGGCACATGCAGCAAAGCTTGCCAAAATTGATCCCCACTGAAGGCCAAAACAGAAAAGAAGGACCTACAAACACGCTGGAAAGGAGTCAACATCAAAGGAATTGCAATTGGAGGAGAAAAAAAGAAAATTTGGGAAATATAGTGACTCTAAGAAAATGGCCGGCGTTTATATCAGGTGCATTGCAAAGGACCAAAAGGTGCCAAAACTAAGCTCACAGATGTTGCAAAAGCAGGGGGTAAAGTGAAGGAGGAAGACACAACTTAGGGAGCAAGATACGAGGGACATGGCATGAATACCTAAAACAGAAAAAAAAAAAAAAAAAGAAAAAATCTATCACAAAGTCAAAGCCATCAAAATGCAGGCACGCCATACGCCAGCAAGTGCAGGCACATGCAGCAAAGCTTGCCAAAATTGATCCCCACTGAAGGCCAAAACAGAAAAGAAGGACCTACAAACACGCTGGAAAGGAGTCAACATCAAAGGAATTGCAATTGGAGGAGAAAAAAAGAAAATTTGGGAAATATAGTGACTCTAAGAAAATGGCCTGGGTTTATATCAGGTGCATTGCAAAGGACCAAAAGGTGCCAAAACTAAGCTCACAGATGTTGCAAAAGCAGGGGAAAAAGTCAAGGAGGAAGACACAACTTAGGGAGCAAGATATGAGGGACATGGCATGAATACTTAAAATATTAAAAAAAAAAATTAACAAAAAATCTATCCCAAAGTCAAAGCCATCAAAATGCAGGCAGGCCATACGCCAGCAAGTGCAGGCACATGCAGCAAAGCTTGCCAAAATTGATCCCCACTGAAGGCCAAAACAGAAAAGAAGGACCTACAAACACGCTGGAATGGAGACAACATCAAAGGAATTGCAATTGGAGGAGAAAAAAAGAAAATTTGGGAAATTTAATGACTCTTAGAAAGTGACCTGGGGTTTTAGCAGGTGCAGTGCAAAGGACCAAAAGATGCCAAAACTAAGCTCACAGATGTTGCAAAAGCAGGGGAAAAAGTCAAGGAGGAAGACACAACTTAGGGAGCAAGATATGAGGGACATGGCATGAACACTTCAGAAAACAACCAAAAAAAGAAAAAAAGCTTTCCCAAAGTCAAAGCCATCAAAAGGCATGGCCTGCCATCAAGTGCAGGGACATGCACCAAAGATTCCTCTATTGGTCCCCATTGAAATCGCAAGATTCCTTTTCCCTTCCCGAAAGGAAATGAAATTTCCTTTCGGGAAGGGAAAAGGAATCTTGCGGATCCCAAAAGAAAGGCTTACAAACACTCTGGAAAGGAGATAGGTTCAAATGAAATGCAATTGAAAAAAGCAGAAAATCGGGAATTTTAGTCTCTTCAAAAAATAGGCTGTGAGGAAATCAGCTGCATTGCAAAGGACCAAAAGATGCCAAACCTAAGCTCACAGATGTTGCAAAAGCAGGGGAAAAAGTCAAGGAGGAAGACACAACTTAGGGGGCAAGATATGAGGGACATGGCATGAATACTTACAATAATAAAAAAAAAAAAAAAAGAAAAAAATCTTTCCCAAAGTCAAAGCCATCAAAATGCAGGCAGGCCATACACCACCAAGGGCAGGCACATGCAGCAAAGCTTGCCAAAATTGATCCCCACTGAAGGCCAAAACAGAAAAGAAGGACTTACAAACACGCTGGAAAGGAGTCAACATCAAATGAATTGCAATTTGAGGAGAAAAAAAGAAAATTTTGGAAATTTAGTGACTCTAAGAAAATGGCCTGGGTTTATATCAGGTGCATTGCAAAGGACCAAAAGGTGCCAAAACTATGCTCACAGATGTTGCAAAAGCAGGGGAAAAAGTTAAGGAGGAAGACACAACTTAGGGAGCAAGATATGAGGGACATGGCACGAATACTTAAAATAATAAAAAAAAAAAAAGAAAAAATCTTTCCCAAAGTCAAAGCCATCAAAATGCAGGCAGGCCTTACGCCACCAAGGGCAGGCACATGCAGCAAAGCTTGCCAAAACTGATCCCCACTGAAGGCCAAAATAGAAAAGAAGGACCTACAAACACGCTGGAAAGGAGTCAACATCAAAGGAATTGCAACTGGAGGAGAAAAAAAGAAAATTTGGGAAATTTAGTGACTCTAAGAAAATGGCCTGGGTTTATATCAGGTGCAGTGCCAAGGACCAAAAGGTGCAAAAACTAAGCTCACAGATGCTGCAAAAGCAGGGGAAAAAGTCAAGGAGGAAGACACAACTTAGGGGGCAAGGTGTGAGGGACATGACATGAATACTTAAAATATTAAAAAAAAAAAAAGAAAAAGTCTTTCCCAAAGTCAAAGCCATCAAAATGCAGGCAGGCCATACGCCAGCAAGTGCAGGCACATGCAGCAAAGCTTGCCAACATTGATCCCCACTGAAGGCCAAAACAGAAAAGAAGGACCTACAAACACGCTGGAAAGGAGTCAACATCAAAGGAATTGCAATTGGAGGAGAAAAAAAGAAAATTTGGGAAATTTAGTGACTCTAGGAAAATGGCCTGGGTTTATATCAGGTGCATTGCAAAGGACCAAAAGGTGCCAAAACTAAGCTCACAGATGCTGCAAAAGCAGGGGAAAAAGTCAAGGAGGAAGACACAACTTAGGGAGCAAGATATGAGGGACATGGCATGAATAATTAAAATATTAAAAAAAAAAATTAAGAAAAAATCTATCCCAAAGTCAAAGCCATCAAAATGCAGGCACGCCATACGCCAGCAAGTGCAGGCACATGCAGCAAAGCTTGCCAAAATTGATCCCCACTGAAGGCCAAAACAGAAAACAAGGACTTACAAACACGCTGGAATGGAGACAGCATCAAAGGAATTGCAATTGGAGGAGAAAAAAAGGAAATTTGGGAAATTTAATGACTCTTAGAAAGTGGCCTGGGGTTTTAGCAGGTGCAGTGCAAAGGACCAAAAGATGCCAAAACTAAGCTCACAGATGTTGCAAAAGCAGGGGAAAAAGTCAAGGAGGAAGACACAACTTAGGGAGCAAGATATGAGGGACATGGCATGAACACTTCAGAAAACAACCAAAAAAAGAAAAAAATCTTTCCCAAAGTCAAAGCCATCAAAAGGCATGGCCTGCCATCAAGTGCAGGGACATGCACCAAAGATTCCTCTATTGGTCCCCATTGAAATCGCAAGATTCCTTTTCCCTTCCCGAAAGGAAATTTCATTTCCTTTCGGGAAGGGAAAAGGTATCTTGCAAATGCCAAAAGAAAGGCTTACAAACACTCTGGAAAGGAGATAGGTACAAATGAAATGCAATTGAAAAAAGCAGAAAATCGGGAATTTTAGTCTCTTCAAAAAATAGGCTGTGAGGAAATCAGCTGCATTGCAAAGGACAAAAAGATGCAAAAGCTAAGCTCACAGATGTTGCAAAAGCAGGGGAAAAAGTCAAGGAGGAAGACACATCTTAGGGGGCAAGATATGAGGGACATGGCATGAATACTTACAATAATAAAAAAAAAAAAAAGAAAAAAATCTTTCCCAAAGTCAAAGCCATCAAAAGGCATGGCCTGCCATCAAGTGCAGGGACATGCACCAAAGATTCCTCTATTGGTCCCCACTGAAATCGCAAGATTCCTATTCCCTTCCCGAAAGGAAATGAAATTTCCTTTCGGGAAGGGAAAAGGAATCTTGCGAATCCCAAAAGAAAGGCTTACAAACACTCTGGAAAGGAGATAGGTTCAAATGAAATGCAATTGAAAAAAGCAGAAAATCGGGAATTTTAGTCTCTTCGAAAAATAGGCCGTGAGGAAATCAGCTGCATTGCAAAGGACCAAAAGATGCCAAACCTAAGCTCACAGATGTTGCAAAAGAAGGGGAAAAAGTCAAGGAGGAAGACACAACTTAGGGGGCAAGATATGAGGAACATGGAATGAATACTTAAAACAAAAAAAAAAAAAAGAGAAAAATCTTTCCCAAAGTCAAAGCCATCAAAATGCAGGCAGGCCATACTCCAGCAAGTGCAGGCACATGCAGCAAAGCTTGCCAAAACTGATCCCCACTGAAGGCCAAAACAGAAAAGAAGGACTTACAAACACACTGGAATGGAGACAAAATCAAAGGAATTGCAATTGGAGGAGAAAAAAAGAAAATTTGGGAAATTTAGTGACTCTAAGAAAATGGCCTGGGGTTTTATCAGGTGCAGTGCAAAGGACCAAAAGGTGCCAAAACTAAGCTCACAGATGTTGCAAAAGCAGGGGAAAAAGTCAAGGAGGAAGACACAACTTAGGGGGCAAGATATGAGGGACATGGCACGAATACTTAAAAAAATAAAAAAAAAAAAAGAAAAAATCTTTCCCAAAGTCAAAGCCATCAAAATGCAGGCAGGCCTTACGC
Organism: Artemisiospiza belli; assembly: GCA_021963965.1. Taxonomy (NCBI): domain Eukaryota; kingdom Metazoa; phylum Chordata; class Aves; order Passeriformes; family Passerellidae; genus Artemisiospiza; species Artemisiospiza belli. The sequence continues at coordinate 388,886 of JAKDEW010000214.1, read as the reverse complement.
CACCAAGGGCAGGCACATGCAGCAAAGCTTGCCAAAACTGGTCCCCACTGAAGGCCAAAACAGAAAAGAAGGACTTACAAACACACTGGAATGGAGACAAAATCAAAGGAATTGCAAATGGAGGAGAAAAAAAAAAAATTTGGGAAATTTAGTGACTCTAAGAAAATGGCCCAGTGTTTTATCAGGTGCACTGCAAAGGAACAAAAGGTGCCAAAACTAAGCTCACAGATGTTGCAAAAGCAGGGGAAAAAGTCAAGGAGGAAGACACAACTTAGGGGTCAAGGTGTGAGGGATATGACATGAATACTTAAAATATTAAAAAAAAAAAAAGAAAAAATCTTTCCCAAAGTCAAAGCCATCAAAATGCAGGCAGGCCATACGCCAGCAAGTGCAGGCACATGCAGCAAAGCTTGCCAAAATTGATCCCCACTGAAGGCCAAAACAGAAAAGAAGGACCTACAAACACGCTGGAAAGGAGTCAACATCAAAGGAATTGCAATTTGAGGAGAAAAAAAGAAAATTTGGGAAATATAGTGACTCTAAGAAAATGGCCGGCGTTTATATCAGGTGCATTGCAAAGGACCAAAAGGTGCCAAAACTAAGCTCACAGATGTTGCAAAAGCAGGGGGTAAAGTGAAGGAGGAAGACACAACTTAGGGAGCAAGATACGAGGGACATGGCATGAATACCTAAAACAGAAAAAAAAAAAAAAAAGAAAAAATCTATCACAAAGTCAAAGCCATCAAAATGCAGGCACGCCATACGCCAGCAAGTGCAGGCACATGCAGCAAAGCTTGCCAAAATTGATCCCCACTGAAGGCCAAAACAGAAAAGAAGGACCTACAAACACGCTGGAAAGGAGTCAACATCAAAGGAATTGCAATTGGAGGAGAAAAAAAGAAAATTTGGGAAATTTAGTGACTCTAAGAAAATGGCCTGGGTTTATATCAGGTGCATTGCAAAGGACCAAAAGGTGCCAAAACTAAGCTCACAGATGTTGCAAAAGCAGGGGAAAAAGTCAAGGAGGAAGACACAACTTAGGGAGCAAGATATGAGGGACATGGCATGAATACTTAAAATATTAAAAAAAAAAATTAACAAAAAATCTATCCCAAAGTCAAAGCCATCAAAATGCAGGCAGGCCATACGCCAGCAAGTGCAGGCACATGCAGCAAAGCTTGCCAAAATTGATCCCCACTGAAGGCCAAAACAGAAAAGAAGGACCTACAAACACGCTGGAATGGAGACAACATCAAAGGAATTGCAATTGGAGGAGAAAAAAAGAAAATTTGGGAAATTTAATGACTCTTAGAAAGTGACCTGGGGTTTTAGCAGGTGCAGTGCAAAGGACCAAAAGATGCCAAAACTAAGCTCACAGATGTTGCAAAAGCAGGGGAAAAAGTCAAGGAGGAAGACACAACTTAGGGAGCAAGATATGAGGGACATGGCATGAACACTTCAGAAAACAACCAAAAAAAGAAAAAAAGCTTTCCCAAAGTCAAAGCCATCAAAAGGCATGGCCTGCCATCAAGTGCAGGGACATGCACCAAAGATTCCTCTATTGGTCCCCATTGAAATCGCAAGATTCCTTTTCCCTTCCCGAAAGGAAATGAAATTTCCTTTCGGGAAGGGAAAAGGAATCTTGCGGATCCCAAAAGAAAGGCTTACAAACACTCTGGAAAGGAGATAGGTTCAAATGAAATGCAATTGAAAAAAGCAGAAAATCGGGAATTTTAGTCTCTTCAAAAAATAGGCTGTGAGGAAATCAGCTGCATTGCAAAGGACCAAAAGATGCCAAACCTAAGCTCACAGATGTTGCAAAAGCAGGGGAAAAAGTCAAGGAGGAAGACACAACTTAGGGGGCAAGATATGAGGGACATGGCATGAATACTTAAAACAAAAAAAAAAAAAAAGAAAAAAATCTTTCCCAAAGTCAAAGCCATCAAAATGCAGGCAGGCCATACACCACCAAGGGCAGGCACATGCAGCAAAGCTTGCCAAAATTGATCCCCACTGAAGGCCAAAACAGAAAAGAAGGACTTACAAACACGCTGGAAAGGAGTCAACATCAAATGAATTGCAATTTGAGGAGAAAAAAAGAAAATTTTGGAAATTTAGTGACTCTAAGAAAATGGCCTGGGTTTATATCAGGTGCATTGCAAAGGACCAAAAGGTGCCAAAACTATGCTCACAGATGTTGCAAAAGCAGGGGAAAAAGTTAAGGAGGAAGACACAACTTAGGGAGCAAGATATGAGGGACATGGCACGAATACTTAAAAAAATAAAAAAAAAAAAAGAAAAAATCTTTCCCAAAGTCAAAGCCATCAAAATGCAGGCAGGCCTTACGCCACCAAGGGCAGGCACATGCAGCAAAGCTTGCCAAAACTGATCCCCACTGAAGGCCAAAATAGAAAAGAAGGACCTACAAACACGCTGGAAAGGAGTCAACATCAAAGTAATTGCAACTGGAGGAGAAAAAAAGAAAATTTGGGAAATTTAGTGACTCTAAGAAAATGGCCTGGGTTTATATCAGGTGCAGTGCCAAGGACCAAAAGGTGCAAAAACTAAGCTCACAGATGCTGCAAAAGCAGGGGAAAAAGTCAAGGAGGAAGACACAACTTAGGGGGCAAGGTGTGAGGGACATGACATGAATACTTAAAATATTAAAAAAAAAAAAAGAAAAAGTCTTTCCCAAAGTCAAAGCCATCAAAATGCAGGCAGGCCATACGCCAGCAAGTGCAGGCACATGCAGCAAAGCTTGCCAACATTGATCCCCACTGAAGGCCAAAACAGAAAAGAAGGACCTACAAACACGCTGGAAAGGAGTCAACATCAAAGGAATTGCAATTGGAGGAGAAAAAAAGAAAATTTGGGAAATTTAGTGACTCTAGGAAAATGGCCTGGGTTTATATCAGGTGCATTGCAAAGGACCAAAAGGTGCCAAAACTAAGCTCACAGATGCTGCAAAAGCAGGGGAAAAAGTCAAGGAGGAAGACACAACTTAGGGAGCAAGATATGAGGGACATGGCATGAATAATTAAAATATTAAAAAAAAAAATTAAGAAAAAATCTATCCCAAAGTCAAAGCCATCAAAATGCAGGCACGCCATACGCCAGCAAGTGCAGGCACATGCAGCAAAGCTTGCCAAAATTGATCCCCACTGAAGGCCAAAACAGAAAACAAGGACTTACAAACACGCTGGAATGGAGACAGCATCAAAGGAATTGCAATTGGAGGAGAAAAAAAGGAAATTTGGGAAATTTAATGACTCTTAGAAAGTGGCCTGGGGTTTTAGCAGGTGCAGTGCAAAGGACCAAAAGATGCCAAAACTAAGCTCACAGATGTTGCAAAAGCAGGGGAAAAAGTCAAGGAGGAAGACACAACTTAGGGAGCAAGATATGAGGGACATGGCATGAACACTTCAGAAAACAACCAAAAAAAGAAAAAAATCTTTCCCAAAGTCAAAGCCATCAAAAGGCATGGCCTGCCATCAAGTGCAGGGACATGCACCAAAGATTCCTCTATTGGTCCCCATTGAAATCGCAAGATTCCTTTTCCCTTCCCGAAAGGAAATTTCATTTCCTTTCGGGAAGGGAAAAGGTATCTTGCAAATGCCAAAAGAAAGGCTTACAAACACTCTGGAAAGGAGATAGGTACAAATGAAATGCAATTGAAAAAAGCAGAAAATCGGGAATTTTAGTCTCTTCAAAAAATAGGCTGTGAGGAAATCAGCTGCATTGCAAAGGACAAAAAGATGCAAAAACTAAGCTCACAGATGTTGCAAAAGCAGGGGAAAAAGTCAAGGAGGAAGACACAACTTAGGGGGCAAGATATGAGGGACATGGCATGAATACTTACAATAATAAAAAAAAAAAAAAGAAAAAAATCTTTCCCAAAGTCAAAGCCATCAAAAGGCATGGCCTGCCATCAAGTGCAGGGACATGCACCAAAGATTCCTCTATTGGTCCCCACTGAAATCGCAAGATTCCTATTCCCTTCCCGAAAGGAAATGAAATTTACTTTCGGGAAGGGAAAAGGAATCTTGCGAATCCCAAAAGAAAGGCTTACAAACACTCTGGAAAGGAGATAGGTTCAAATGAAATGCAATTGAAAAAAGCAGAAAATCGGGAATTTTAGTCTCTTCGAAAAATAGGCCGTGAGGAAATCAGCTGCATTGCAAAGGACCAAAAGATGCCAAACCTAAGCTCACAGATGTTGCAAAAGCAGGGGAAAAAGTCAAGGAGGAAGACACAACTTAGGGGGCAAGATATGAGGAACATGGCATGAATACTTAAACCAAAAAAAAAAAAAGAAAAAAATCTTTCCCAAAGTCAAAGCCATCAAAATGCAGGCAGGCCATACACCACCAAGGGCAGGCACATGTAGCAAAGCTTGCCAAAATTGATCCCCACTGAAGGCCAAAACAGAAAAGAAGGACTTACAAACACGCTGGAATGGAGACAACATGAAAGCAATTCAATTTCTTTGTGAAAAGAAGAAAATTCGGGTAAGTTAGTGATTCTAAGAAAATGGCCTGGGTTTATATCAGGTGCATTGCAAAGGACCAAAAGGTGCCAAAACTAAGCTCACAGATGTTGCAAAAGCAGGGGAAAAAGTCAAGGAGGAAGACACAACTTAGGGAGCAAGATATGAGGGACATGGCATGAATACTTAAAATATTAAAAAAAAAAATTAACAAAAAATCTATCCCAAAGTCAAAGCCATCAAAATGCAGGCAGGCCATACGCCAGCAAGTGCAGGCACATGCAGCAAAGCTTGCCAAAATTGATCCCCACTGAAGGCCAAAACAGAAAAGAAGGACCTACAAACACGCTGGAATGGAGACAACATCAAAGGAATTGCAATTGGAGGAGAAAAAAAGAAAATTTGGGAAATTTAATGACTCTTAGAAAGTGAACTGGGGTTTTAGCAGGTGCAGTGCAAAGGACCAAAAGATGCCAAAACTAAGCTCACAGATGTTGCAAAAGCAGGGGAAAAAGTGAAGGAGGAAGACACAACTTAGGGAGCAAGATATGAGGGACATGGCATGAAGACTTCAGAAAACAATCAAAAAAAGAAAAAAATCTTTCCCAAAGTCAAAGCCATCAAAAGGCATGGCCTGCCATCAAGTGCAGGGACATGCACCAAAGATTCCTCTATTGGTCCCCATTGAAATCGCAAGATTCCTTTTACCTTCCCGGAAGGAAATGAAATTTCCTTTCGGGAAGGGAAAAGGAATTTTGCGAATCCCAAAAGAAAGGCTTACAAACACTCCGGAAAGGAGATAGGTTCAAATGAAATGCAATTGAAAAAAGCAGAAAATCAGTAATTTTAATGTCTTCAAAAAATAGGCGGTGAGGAAATCAGCTGCATTGCAAAGGACCAAAAGGTGCCAAAACTAAGCTCACAGATGTTGCAAAAGCAGGGGAAAAAGTCAAGGAGGAAGACACAACTTAGGGGGCAAGATATGAGGGACATGGCATGAATACCTGAAAAATTAAAAAAATATTAAAAAAAAAAACTTTCCCTAAGTCAAAGCCATCAAAATGCAGGCAGGTCATACGCCACCAAGGGCAGGCACATGCAGCAAAGCTTGACAAAATTGATCCCCACTGAAGGCCAAAACAGAAAAGAAGGACTTACAAACACGCTGGAATGGAGACACCATCAAAGGAATTGAAATTGGAGGAGAAAAAAAGAAAATTTGGGAAATTTAATGACTCTTAGAAAGTGGCCTGGGGTTTTAGCAGGTGCAGTGCAAAGGACCAAAAGATGCCAAAACTAAGCTCACAGATGTTGCAAAAGCAGGGGAAAAAGCCAAGGAAGAAGACACAACATAGGGAGCAAGATATGAGGGACATGGCATGAATACTTAAAAAAATAAAAAAAAAAAAAGAAAAAATCTATCCCAAAGTCAAAGCCATCAAAATGCAGGCAGGCCATACTCCAGCAAGTGCAGGCACATGCAGCAAAGCTTGCCAAAACTGATCCCCACTGAAGGCCAAAACAGAAAAGAAGGACTTACAAACACACTGGAATGGAGACAAAATCAAAGGAATTGCAAATGGAGGAGAAAAAAAAAAAATTTGGGAAATTTAGTGACTCTAAGAAAATGGCCTGGGGTTTTATCAGGTGCAGTGCAAAGGACCAAAAGGTGCCAAAACTAAGCTCACAGATGTTGCAAAAGCAGGGGAAAAAGTCAAGGAGGAAGACACAACTTAGGGAGCAAGATATGAGGGACATGGCACGAATACTTAAAAAAATAAAAAAAAAAAAAGAAAAAATCTTTCCCAAAGTCAAAGCCATCAAAATGCAGGCAGGCCTTACGCCACCAAGGGCAGGCACATGCAGCAAAGCTTGCCAAAACTGGTCCCCACTGAAGGCCAAAACAGAAAAGAAGGACTTACAAACACACTGGAATGGAGACAAAATCAAAGGAATTGCAAATGGAGGAGAAAAAAAAAAAATTTGGGAAATTTAGTGACTCTAAGAAAATGGCCCAGTGTTTTATCAGGTGCACTGCAAAGGAACAAAAGGTGCCAAAACTAAGCTCACAGATGTTGCAAAAGCAGGGGAAAAAGTCAAGGAGGAAGACACAACTTAGGGGGCAAGGTGTGAGGGACATGACATGAATACTTAAAATATTAAAAAAAAAAAAAGAAAAAGTCTTTCCCAAAGTCAAAGCCATCAAAATGCAGGCAGGCCATACGCCAGCAAGTGCAGGCACATGCAGCAAAGCTTGCCAAAATTGATCCCCACTGAAGGCCAAAACAGAAAAGAAGGACCTACAAACACGCTGGAAAGGAGTCAACATCAAAGGAATTGCAACTGGAGGAGAAAAAAAGAAAATTTGGGAAATATAGTGACTCTAAGAAAATGGCCGGCGTTTATATCAGGTGCATTGCAAAGGACCAAAAGGTGCCAAAACTAAGCTCACAGATGTTGCAAAAGCAGGGGGTAAAGTGAAGGAGGAAGACACAACTTAGGGAGCAAGATACGAGGGACATGGCATGAATACCTAAAACAGAAAAAAAAAAAAAAAAGAAAAAATCTATCACAAAGTCAAAGCCATCAAAATGCAGGCACGCCATACGCCAGCAAGTGCAGGCACATGCAGCAAAGCTTGCCAAAATTGATCCCCACTGAAGGCCAAAACAGAAAAGAAGGACCTACAAACACGCTGGAAAGGAGTCAACATCAAAGGAATTGCAATTGGAGGAGAAAAAAAGAAAATTTGGGAAATATAGTGACTCTAAGAAAATGGCCTGGGTTTATATCAGGTGCATTGCAAAGGACCAAAAGGTGCCAAAACTAAGCTCACAGATGTTGCAAAAGCAGGGGAAAAAGTCAAGGAGGAAGACACAACTTAGGGAGCAAGATATGAGGGACATGGCATGAATACTTAAAATATTAAAAAAAAAAATTAACAAAAAATCTATCCCAAAGTCAAAGCCATCAAAATGCAGGCAGGCCATACGCCAGCAAGTGCAGGCACATGCAGCAAAGCTTGCCAAAATTGATCCCCACTGAAGGCCAAAACAGAAAAGAAGGACCTACAAACACGCTGGAATGGAGACAACATCAAAGGAATTGCAATTGGAGGAGAAAAAAAGAAAATTTGGGAAATTTAATGACTCTTAGAAAGTGACCTGGGGTTTTAGCAGGTGCAGTGCAAAGGACCAAAAGATGCCAAAACTAAGCTCACAGATGTTGCAAAAGCAGGGGAAAAAGTCAAGGAGGAAGACACAACTTAGGGAGCAAGATATGAGGGACATGGCATGAACACTTCAGAAAACAACCAAAAAAAGAAAAAAAGCTTTCCCAAAGTCAAAGCCATCAAAAGGCATGGCCTGCCATCAAGTGCAGGGACATGCACCAAAGATTCCTCTATTGGTCCCCATTGAAATCGCAAGATTCCTTTTCCCTTCCCGAAAGGAAATGAAATTTCCTTTCGGGAAGGGAAAAGGAATCTTGCGGATCCCAAAAGAAAGGCTTACAAACACTCTGGAAAGGAGATAGGTTCAAATGAAATGCAATTGAAAAAAGCAGAAAATCGGGAATTTTAGTCTCTTCAAAAAATAGGCTGTGAGGAAATCAGCTGCATTGCAAAGGACCAAAAGATGCCAAACCTAAGCTCACAGATGTTGCAAAAGCAGGGGAAAAAGTCAAGGAGGAAGACACAACTTAGGGGGCAAGATATGAGGGACATGGCATGAATACTTAAAACAAAAAAAAAAAAAAGAAAAAAATCTTTCCCAAAGTCAAAGCCATCAAAATGCAGGCAGGCCATACACCACCAAGGGCAGGCACATGCAGCAAAGCTTGCCAAAATTGATCCCCACTGAAGGCCAAAACAGAAAAGAAGGACTTACAAACACGCTGGAAAGGAGTCAACATCAAATGAATTGCAATTTGAGGAGAAAAAAAGAAAATTTTGGAAATTTAGTGACTCTAAGAAAATGGCCTGGGTTTATATCAGGTGCATTGCAAAGGACCAAAAGGTGCCAAAACTATGCTCACAGATGTTGCAAAAGCAGGGGAAAAAGTTAAGGAGGAAGACACAACTTAGGGAGCAAGATATGAGGGACATGGCACGAATACTTAAAAAAATAAAAAAAAAAAAAGAAAAAATCTTTCCCAAAGTCAAAGCCATCAAAATGCAGGCAGGCCTTACGCCACCAAGGGCAGGCACATGCAGCAAAGCTTGCCAAAACTGATCCCCACTGAAGGCCAAAATAGAAAAGAAGGACCTACAAACACGCTGGAAAGGAGTCAACATCAAAGTAATTGCAACTGGAGGAGAAAAAAAGAAAATTTGGGAAATTTAGTGACTCTAAGAAAATGGCCTGGGTTTATATCAGGTGCAGTGCCAAGGACCAAAAGGTGCAAAAACTAAGCTCACAGATGCTGCAAAAGCAGGGGAAAAAGTCAAGGAGGAAGACACAACTTAGGGGGCAAGGTGTGAGGGACATGACATGAATACTTAAAATATTAAAAAAAAAAAAAGAAAAAGTCTTTCCCAAAGTCAAAGCCATCAAAATGCAGGCAGGCCATACGCCAGCAAGTGCAGGCACATGCAGCAAAGCTTGCCAACATTGATCCCCACTGAAGGCCAAAACAGAAAAGAAGGACCTACAAACACGCTGGAAAGGAGTCAACATCAAAGGAATTGCAATTGGAGGAGAAAAAAAGAAAATTTGGGAAATTTAGTGACTCTAGGAAAATGGCCTGGGTTTATATCAGGTGCATTGCAAAGGACCAAAAGGTGCCAAAACTAAGCTCACAGATGCTGCAAAAGCAGGGGAAAAAGTCAAGGAGGAAGACACAACTTAGGGAGCAAGATATGAGGGACATGGCATGAATAATTAAAATATTAAAAAAAAAAATTAAGAAAAAATCTATCCCAAAGTCAAAGCCATCAAAATGCAGGCACGCCATACGCCAGCAAGTGCAGGCACATGCAGCAAAGCTTGCCAAAATTGATCCCCACTGAAGGCCAAAACAGAAAACAAGGACTTACAAACACGCTGGAATGGAGACAGCATCAAAGGAATTGCAATTGGAGGAGAAAAAAAGGAAATTTGGGAAATTTAATGACTCTTAGAAAGTGGCCTGGGGTTTTAGCAGGTGCAGTGCAAAGGACCAAAAGATGCCAAAACTAAGCTCACAGATGTTGCAAAAGCAGGGGAAAAAGTCAAGGAGGAAGACACAACTTAGGGAGCAAGATATGAGGGACATGGCATGAACACTTCAGAAAACAACCAAAAAAAGAAAAAAATCTTTCCCAAAGTCAAAGCCATCAAAAGGCATGGCCTGCCATCAAGTGCAGGGACATGCACCAAAGATTCCTCTATTGGTCCCCATTGAAATCGCAAGATTCCTTTTCCCTTCCCGAAAGGAAATTTCATTTCCTTTCGGGAAGGGAAAAGGTATCTTGCAAATGCCAAAAGAAAGGCTTACAAACACTCTGGAAAGGAGATAGGTTCAAATGAAATGCAATTGAAAAAAGCAGAAAATCGGGAATTTTAGTCTCTTCAAAAAATAGGCTGTGAGGAAATCAGCTGCATTGCAAAGGACAAAAAGATGCAAAAACTAAGCTCACAGATGTTGCAAAAGCAGGGGAAAAAGTCAAGGAGGAAGACACAACTTAGGGGGCAAGATATGAGGGACATGGCATGAATACTTACAATAATAAAAAAAAAAAAAAGAAAAAAATCTTTCCCAAAGTCAAAGCCATCAAAAGGCATGGCCTGCCATCAAGTGCAGGGACATGCACCAAAGATTCCTCTATTGGTCCCCACTGAAATCGCAAGATTCCTATTCCCTTCCCGAAAGGAAATGAAATTTACTTTCGGGAAGGGAAAAGGAATCTTGCGAATCCCAAAAGTAGGCTTACAAACACTCTGGAAAGGAGATAGGTTCAAATGAAATGCAATTGAAAAAAGCAGAAAATCGGGAATTTTAGTCTCTTCGAAAAATAGGCCGTGAGGAAATCAGCTGCATTGCAAAGGACCAAAAGATGCCAAACCTAAGCTCACAGATGTTGCAAAAGCAGGGGAAAAAGTCAAGGAGGAAGACACAACTTAGGGGGCAAGATATGAGGAACATGGCATGAATACTTAAACCAAAAAAAAAAAAAGAAAAAAATCTTTCCCAAAGTCAAAGCCATCAAAATGCAGGCAGGCCATACACCACCAAGGGCAGGCACATGTAGCAAAGCTTGCCAAAATTGATCCCCACTGAAGGCCAAAACAGAAAAGAAGGACTTACAAACACGCTGGAATGGAGACAACATGAAAGGAATTCAATTTCTTTGTGAAAAGAAGAAAATTCGGGTAAGTTAGTGATTCTAAGAAAATGGCCTGGGTTTATATCAGGTGCATTGCAAAGGACCAAAAGGTGCCAAAACTAAGCTCACAGATGTTGCAAAAGCAGGGGAAAAAGTCAAGGAGGAAGACACAACTTAGGGAGCAAGATATGAGGGACATGGCATGAATACTTAAAATATTAAAAAAAAAAATTAACAAAAAATCTATCCCAAAGTCAAAGCCATCAAAATGCAGGCAGGCCATACGCCAGCAAGTGCAGGCACATGCAGCAAAGCTTGCCAAAATTGATCCCCACTGAAGGCCAAAACAGAAAAGAAGGACCTACAAACACGCTGGAATGGAGACAACATCAAAGGAATTGCAATTGGAGGAGAAAAAAAGAAAATTTGGGAAATTTAATGACTCTTAGAAAGTGAACTGGGGTTTTAGCAGGTGCAGTGCAAAGGACCAAAAGATGCCAAAACTAAGCTCACAGATGTTGCAAAAGCAGGGGAAAAAGTGAAGGAGGAAGACACAACTTAGGGAGCAAGATATGAGGGACATGGCATGAAGACTTCAGAAAACAATCAAAAAAAGAAAAAAATCTTTCCCAAAGTCAAAGCCATCAAAAGGCATGGCCTGCCATCAAGTGCAGGGACATGCACCAAAGATTCCTCTATTGGTCCCCATTGAAATCGCAAGATTCCTTTTACCTTCCCGGAAGGAAATGAAATTTCCTTTCGGGAAGGGAAAAGGAATTTTGCGAATCCCAAAAGAAAGGCTTACAAACACTCCGGAAAGGAGATAGGTTCAAATGAAATGCAATTGAAAAAAGCAGAAAATCAGTAATTTTAATGTCTTCAAAAAATAGGCGGTGAGGAAATCAGCTGCATTGCAAAGGACCAAAAGGTGCCAAAACTAAGCTCACAGATGTTGCAAAAGCAGGGGAAAAAGTCAAGGAGGAAGACACAACTTAGGGGGCAAGATATGAGGGACATGGCATGAATACCTGAAAAATTAAAAAAATATTAAAAAAAAAAACTTTCCCTAAGTCAAAGCCATCAAAATGCAGGCAGGTCATACGCCACCAAGGGCAGGCACATGCAGCAAAGCTTGACAAAATTGATCCCCACTGAAGGCCAAAACAGAAAAGAAGGACTTACAAACACGCTAGAATGGAGACACCATCAAAGGAATTGAAATTGGAGGAGAAAAAAAGAAAATTTGGGAAATTTAATGACTCTTAGAAAGTGGCCTGGGGTTTTAGCAGGTGCAGTGCAAAGGACCAAAAGATGCCAAAACTAAGCTCACAGATGTTGCAAAAGCAGGGGAAAAAGTCAAGGAAGAAGACACAACATAGGGAGCAAGATATGAGGGACATGGCATGAATACTTAAAAAAATAAAAAAAAAAAAAGAAAAAATCTATCCCAAAGTCAAAGCCATCAAAATGCAGGCAGGCCATACTCCAGCAAGTGCAGGCACATGCAGCAAAGCTTGCCAAAACTGATCCCCACTGAAGGCCAAAACAGAAAAGAAGGACTTACAAACACACTGGAATGGAGACAAAATCAAAGGAATTGCAAATGGAGGAGAAAAAAAAAAAATTTGGGAAATTTAGTGACTCTAAGAAAATGGCCTGGGGTTTTATCAGGTGCAGTGCAAAGGACCAAAAGGTGCCAAAACTAAGCTCACAGATGTTGCAAAAGCAGGGGAAAAAGTCAAGGAGGAAGACACAACTTAGGGAGCAAGATATGAGGGACATGGCACGAATACTTAAAAAAATAAAAAAAAAAAAAGAAAAAATCTTTCCCAAAGTCAAAGCCATCAAAATGCAGGCAGGCCTTACGCCACCAAGGGCAGGCACATGCAGCAAAGCTTGCCAAAACTGGTCCCCACTGAAGGCCAAAACAGAAAAGAAGGACTTACAAACACACTGGAATGGAGACAAAATCAAAGGAATTGCAATTGGAGGAGAAAAAAAAAAAATTTGGGAAATTTAGTGACTCTAAGAAAATGGCCCAGTGTTTTATCAGGTGCACTGCAAAGGAACAAAAGGTGCCAAAACTAAGCTCACAGATGTTGCAAAAGCAGGGGAAAAAGTCAAGGAGGAAGACACAACTTAGGGGGCAAGGTGTGAGGGACATGACATGAATACTTAAAATATTAAAAAAAAAAAAAGAAAAAGTCTTTCCCAAAGTCAAAGCCATCAAAATGCAGGCAGGCCATACGCCAGCAAGTGCAGGCACATGCAGCAAAGCTTGCCAAAATTGATCCCCACTGAAGGCCAAAACAGAAAAGAAGGACTTACAAACACGCTGGAAAGGAGTCAACATCAAAGGAATTGCAACTGGAGGAGAAAAAAAGAAAATTTGGGAAATTTAGTGACTCTAAGAAAATGGCCGGCGTTTATATCAGGTGCATTGCAAAGGACCAAAAGGTTCCAAAACTAAGCTCACAGATGTTGCAAAAGCAGAGGAAAAAGTCAAGGAGGAAGACACAACTTAGGGCGAAAGATATGAGGGACATGGCATGAATACTTAAAACAAACAAAAAAAAAAAAAAAAGAAAAAATCTTTCCCAAAGTCAAAGCCATCAAAATGCAGGCAGGCCATACGCCACCAAGGGCAGGCACATGCAGCAAAGCTTGCCAAAATTGATCCCCACTGAAGGCCAAAACAGAAAAGAAGGACCTACAAACACGCTGGAAAGGAGTCAACATCAAAGGAATTGCAATTGGAGGAGAAAAAAAGAAAATTTGGGAAATATAGTGACTCTAAGAAAATGGCCGGCGTTTATATCAGGTGCATTGCAAAGGACCAAAAGGTGCCAAAACTAAGCTCACAGATGTTGCAAAAGCAGGGGGTAAAGTGAAGGAGGAAGACACAACTTAGGGAGCAAGATACGAGGGACATGGCATGAATACCTAAAACAGAAAAAAAAAAAAAAAAGAAAAAATCTATCACAAAGTCAAAGCCATCAAAATGCAGGCACGCCATACGCCAGCAAGTGCAGGCACATGCAGCAAAGCTTGCCAAAATTGATCCCCACTGAAGGCCAAAACAGAAAAGAAGGACCTACAAACACGCTGGAAAGGAGTCAACATCAAAGGAATTGCAATTGGAGGAGAAAAAAAGAAAATTTGGGAAATATAGTGACTCTAAGAAAATGGCCTGGGTTTATATCAGGTGCATTGCAAAGCACCAAAAGGTGCCAAAACTAAGCTCACAGATGTTGCAAAAGCAGGGGAAAAAGTCAAGGAGGAAGACACAACTTAGGGAGCAAGATATGCGGGACATGGCATGAATACTTAAAATATTAAAAAAAAAAAAAGAAAAAGTCTTTCCCAAAGTCAAAGCCATCAAAATGCAGGCAGGCCATACGCCAGCAAGTGCAGGCACATGCAGCAAAGCTTGCCAAAATTGATCCCCACTGAAGGCCAAAACAGAAAAGAAGGACCTACAAACACGCTGGAAAGGAGTCAACATCAAAGGAATTGCAATTGGAGGAGAAAAAAAGAAAATTTGGGAAATTTAGTGACTCTAGGAAAATGGCCTGGGTTTATATCAGGTGCATTGCAAAGGACCAAAAGGTGCCAAAACTAAGCTCACAGATGTTGCAAAAGCAGGGGAAAAAGTCAAGGAGGAAGACACAACTTAGGGAGCAAGATATGAGGGACATGGCATGAACACTTCAGAAAACAACCAAAAAAAGAAAAATCTCTTTCCCAAAGTCAAAGCCATCAAAAGGCATGGCCTGCCATCAAGTGCAGGGACATGCACCAAAGATTCCTCTATTGGTCCCCATTGAAATCGCAAGATTTCTTTTCCCTTCCCGGAAGGAAATGAAATTTCCTTTCGGGAAGGGAAAAGGAATCTTGCGAATCCCAAAAGAAAGGCTTACAAACACTCTGGAAAGGAGATAGGTTCAAATGAAATGCAATTGAAAAAAGCAGAAAATCGGGAATTTTAGTCCCTTCAAAAAATAGGCTGTGAGGAAATCAGCTGCATTGCAAAGGACCAAAAGGTGCCAAAACTAAGCTCACAGATGTTGCAAAAGCAAGAGGAAAACGTCAAGGAGGAAGACAGAACTTAGGGGGCAAGATATGAGGGACATGGCATGAATACCTGAAAAATTAAAAAAATAAAAAAGAAAAAAACCTTTCCCTAAGTCAAAGCCATCAAAATGCAGGCAGGCCATACGCCACCAAGGGCAGGCACATGCAGCAAAGCTTGCCAAAATTGATCCCCACTGAAGGCCAAAACAGAAAAGAAGGACTTACAAACACGCTGGAATGGAGACAACATCAAAGGAATTGCAACTGGAGGAGAAAAAAAGAAAATTTGGGAAATTTAGTGACTCTAAGAAAATGGCCTGTGTTTATATCAGGTGCAGTGCCAAGGACCAAAAGTTGCAAAAACTAAGCTCACAGATGCTGCAGAAGCAGGGGGAAAAGTCAAGGAGGAAGACACAACTTAGGGGGCAAGATATGAGGGACATGGCATGAATACTTAAAATATTAAAAAAAAAAAATAATAAAACATCTTTCCCAAAGTCAAAGCCATCAAAATGCAGGCAGGCCATACGCTAACAAGGGCAGGCACATGCAGCAAAGCTTGCCAGAATTGATGCTCACTGAAGGCCAAAACAGAAAAGAAGGACTTGCAAACACGCTGGAATGGAGACAACATCAAAGGAATTGCAAATGGAGGAGAAAAAAAAAAATTTGGGAAATTTAGTGACTCTAAGAAAATGGCCCAGTGTTTTATCAGGTGCACTGCAAAGGAACAAAAGGTGCCAAAACTAAGCTCACAGATGTTGCAAAAGCAGGGGAAAAAGTCAAGGAGGAAGACACAACTTAGGGGGCAAGGTGTGAGGGACATGACATGAATACTTAAAATATTAAAAAAAAAAAAAGAAAAAGTCTTTCCCAAAGTCAAAGCCATCAAAATGCAGGCAGGCCATACGCCAGCAAGTGCAGGCACATGCAGCAAAGCTTGCCAACATTGATCCCCACTGAAGGCCAAAACAGAAAAGAAGGACCTACAAACACGCTGGAAAGGAGTCAACATCAAAGGAATTGCAATTGGAGGAGAAAAAAAGAAAATTTGGGAAATTTAGTGACTCTAAGAAAATGGCCTGGGTTTATATCAGGTGCATTGCAAAGGACCAAAAGGTGCCAAAACTAAGCTCACAGATGTTGCAAAAGCAGGGGAAAAAGTCAAGGAGGAAGACACAACTTAGGGAGCAAGATATGAGGGACATGGCATGAACACTTCAGAAAACAACCAAAAAAAGAAAAAAATCTTTCCCAAAGTCAAAGCCATCAAAAGGCATGGCCTGCCATCAAGTGCAGGGACATGCACCAAAGATTCCTCTATTGGTCCCCATTGAAATCGCAAGATTCCTTTTCCCTTCCCGAAAGGAAATTTCATTTCCTTTCGGGAAGGGAAAAGGTATCTTGCAAATGCCAAAAGAAAGGCTTACAAACACTCTGGAAAGGAGATAGGTACAAATGAAATGCAATTGAAAAAAGCAGAAAATCGGGAATTTTAGTCTCTTCAAAAAATAGGCTGTGAGGAAATCAGCTGCATTGCAAAGGACAAAAAGATGCAAAAACTAAGCTCACAGATGTTGCAAAAGCAGGGGAAAAAGTCAAGGAGGAAGACACAACTTAGGGGGCAAGATATGAGGGACATGGCATGAATACTTACAATAATAAAAAAAAAAAAAAGAAAAAAATCTTTCCCAAAGTCAAAGCCATTAAAAGGCATGGCCTGCCATCAAGTGCAGGGACATGCACCAAAGATTCCTCTATTGGTCCCCACTGAAATCGCAAGATTCCTATTCCCTTCCCGAAAGGAAATGAAATTTCCTTTCGGGAAGGGAAAAGGAATCTTGCGAATCCCAAAAGAAAGGCTTACAAACACTCTGGAAAGGAGATAGGTTCAAATGAAATGCAATTGAAAAAAGCAGAAAATCGGGAATTTTAGTCTCTTCGAAAAATAGGCCGTGAGGAAATCAGCTGCATTGCAAAGGACCAAAAGATGCCAAACCTAAGCTCACAGATGTTGCAAAAGCAGGGGAAAAAGTCAAGGAGGAAGACACAACTTAGGGGGCAAGATATGAGGAACATGGCATGAATACTTAAACCAAAAAAAAAAAAAGAAAAAAATCTTTCCCAAAGTCAAAGCCATCAAAATGCAGGCAGGCCATACACCACCAAGGGCAGGCACATGTAGCAAAGCTTGCCAAAATTGATCCCCACTGAAGGCCAAAACAGAAAAGAAGGACTTACAAACACGCTGGAATGGAGACAACATGAAAGGAATTCAATTTCTTTGTGAAAAGAAGAAAATTCGGGTAAGTTAGTGATTCTAAGAAAATGGCCTGGGTTTATATCAGGTGCATTGCAAAGGACCAAAAGGTGCCAAAACTAAGCTCACAGATGTTGCAAAAGCAGGGGAAAAAGTCAAGGAGGAAGACACAACTTAGGGAGCAAGATATGAGGGACATGGCATGAATACTTAAAATATTAAAAAAAAAAATTAACAAAAAATCTTTCCCAAAGTCAAAGCCATCAAAATGCAGGCAGGCCATACGCCAGCAAGTGCAGGCACATGCAGCAAAGCTTGCCAAAATTGATCCCCACTGAAGGCCAAAACAGAAAAGAAGGACCTACAAACACGCTGGAATTGAGACAACATCAAAGGAATTGCAATTGGAGGAGAAAAAAAGAAAATTTGGGAAATTTAATGACTCTTAGAAAGTGACCTGGGGTTTTAGCAGGTGCAGTGCAAAGGACCAAAAGATGCCAAAACTAAGCTCACAGATGTTGCAAAAGCAGGGGAAAAAGTCAAGGAGGAAGACACAACTTAGGGAGCAAGATATGAGGGACATGGCATGAAGACTTCAGAAAACAATCAAAAAAAGAAAAAAATCTTTCCCAAAGTCAAAGCAATCAAAAGGCATGGCCTGCCATCAAGTGCAGGGACATGCACCAAAGATTCCTCTATTGGTCCCCATTGAAATCGCAAGATTCCTTTTACCTTCCCGGAAGGAAATGAAATTTCCTTTCGGGAAGGGAAAAGGAATTTTGCGAATCCCAAAAGAAAGGCTTACAAACACTCTGGAAAGGAGATAGGTTCAAATGAAATGCAATTGAAAAAAGCAGAAAATCAGTAATTTTAATGTCTTCAAAAAATAGGCGGTGAGGAAATCAGCTGCATTGCAAAGGACCAAAAGGTGCCAAAACTAAGCTCACAGATGTTGCAAAAGCAGGGGAAAAAGTCAAGGAGGAAGACACAACTTAGGGGGCAAGATATGAGGGACATGGCATGAATACCTGAAAAATTAAAAAAATATTAAAAAAAAAAACTTTCCCTAAGTCAAAGCCATCAAAATGCAGGAAGGTCATACGCCACCAAGGGCAGGCACATGCAGCAAAGCTTGACAAAATTGATCCCCACTGAAGGCCAAAACAGAAAAGAAGGACTTACAAACACGCTAGAATGGAGACACCATCAAAGGAATTGAAATTGGAGGAGAAAAAAAGAAAATTTGGGAAATTTAATGACTCTTAGAAAGTGGCCAGGGGTTTTAGCAGGTGCAGTGCAAAGGACCAAAAGATGCCAAAACTAAGCTCACAGATGTTGCAAAAGCAGGGGAAAAAGTCAAGGAAGAAGACACAACATAGGGAGCAAGATATGAGGGACATGGCATGAATACTTAAAACAAAAAAAAAAAAAAGAAAAAATCTATCCCAAAGTCAAAGCCATCAAAATGCAGGCAGGCCATACTCCAGCAAGTGCAGGCACATGCAGCAAAGCTTGCCAAAACTGATCCCCACTGAAGGCCAAAACAGAAAAGAAGGACTTACAAACACACTGGAATGGAGACAAAATCAAAGGAATTGCAAATGGAGGAGAAAAAAAGAAAATTTGGGAAATTTAGTGACTCTAAGAAAATGGCCTGGGGTTTTATCAGGTGCAGTGCAAAGGACCAAAAGGTGCCAAAACTAAGCTCACAGATGTTGCAAAAGCAGGGGAAAAAGTCAAGGAGGAAGACACAACTTAGGGAGCAAGATATGAGGGACATGGCACGAATACTTAAAAAAATAAAAAAAAAAAAAGAAAAAATCTTTCCCAAAGTCAAAGCCATCAAAATGCAGGCAGGCCTTACGCCACCAAGGGCAGGCACATGCAGCAAAGCTTGCCAAAACTGGTCCCCACTGAAGGCCAAAACAGAAAAGAAGGACTTACAAACACACTGGAATGGAGACAAAATCAAAGGAATTGCAAATGGAGGAGAAAAAAAAAAAATTTGGGAAATTTAGTGACTCTAAGAAAATGGCCCAGTGTTTTATCAGGTGCACTGCAAAGGAACAAAAGGTGCCAAAACTAAGCTCACAGATGTTGCAAAAGCAGGGGAAAAAGTCAAGGAGGAAGACACAACTTAGGGGGCAAGGTGTGAGGGACATGACATGAATACTTAAAATATTAAAAAAAAAAAAAGAAAAAGTCTTTCCCAAAGTCAAAGCCATCAAAATGCAGGCAGGCCATACGCCAGCAAGTGCAGGCACATGCAGCAAAGCTTGCCAAAATTGATCCCCACTGAAGGCCAAAACAGAAAAGAAGGACTTACAAACACGCTGGAAAGGAGTCAACATCAAAGGAATTGCAACTGGAGGAGAAAAAAAGAAAATTTGGGAAATTTAGTGACTCTAAGAAAATGGCCGGCGTTTATATCAGGTGCATTGCAAAGGACCAAAAGGTGTCAAAACTAAGCTCACAGATGTTGCAAAAGCAGGGGAAAAAGTCAAGGAGGAAGACACAACTTAGGGAGCAAGATATGAGGGACATGGCATGAATACTTAAAATATTAAAAAAAAAAATTAAGAAAAAATCTATCCCAAAGTCAAAGCCATCAAAATGCAGGCACGCCATACGCCAGCAAGTGCAGGCACATGCAGCAAAGCTTGCCAAAATTGATCCCCACTGAAGGCCAAAATAGAAAAGAAGGACCTACAAACACGCTGGAATGGAGACAGCATCAAAGGAATTGCAATTGGAGGAGAAAAAAAGGAAATTTGGGAAATTTAATGACTCTTAGAAAGTGGCCTGGGGTTTTAGCAGGTGCAGTGCAAAGGACCAAAAGATGCCAAAACTAAGCTCACAGATGTTGCAAAAGCAGGGGAAAAAGTCAAGGAGGAAGACACAACTTAGGGAGCAAGATATGAGGGACATGGCATGAATACTCAAAATATTAAAAAAAAAAATTAACAAAAAATCTATCCCAAAGTCAAAGCCATCAAAATGCAGGCAGGCCATACGCCAGCAAGTGATGGCACATGCAGCAAAGCTTGCCAAAATTGATCCCCACTGAAGGCCAAAACAGAAAAGAAGGACTTACAAACACGCTGGAATGGAGACAACATCAAAGGAATTGCAATTGGAGGAGAAAAAAAGAAAATTTGGGAAATTTATTGACTCTTAGAAAGTGACCTGGGGTTTTAGCAGGTGCAGTGCAAAGGACCAAAAGATGCCAAAACTAAGCTCACAGATGTTGCAAAAGCAGGGGAAAAAGTGAAGGAGGAAGACACAACTTAGGGAGCAAGATATGAGGGACATGGCATGAACACTTCAGAAAACAACCAAAAAAAGAAAAAAATCTTTCCCAAAGTCAAAGCCATCAAAAGGCATGGCCTGCCATCAAGTGCAGGGACATGCACCAAAGATTCCTCTATTGGTCCCCATTGAAATCGCAAGATTGCTTTTCCCTTCCCGAAAGGAAATGAAATTTCCTTTCGTGAAGGGAAAAGGAATCTTGCGAATCCCAAAAGAAAGGCTTACAAACACTCTGGAAAGGAGATAGGTTCAAATGAAATGTAATTGAAAAAAGCAGAAAATCGGGAATTTTAGTCTCTTCAAAAAATAGGCTGTGAGGAAATCAGCTGCATTGCAAAGGACCAAAAGATGCCAAACCTAAGCTCACAGATGTTGCAAAAGCAGGGGAAAAAGTCAAGGAGGAAGACACAACTTAGGGGGCAAGATATGAGGGACATGGCATGAATACTTAAAACAAAAAAAAAAAAAAAGAAAAAAATCTTTCCCAAAGTCAAAGCCATCAAAATGCAGGCAGGCCATACACCACCAAGGGCAGGCACATGCAGCAAAGCTTGCCAAAACTGATCCCCACTGAAGGCCAAAATAGGAAAGAAGGACCTACAAACACGCTGGAAAGGAGTCAACATCAAAGGAATTGCAACTGGAGGAGAAAAAAAGAAAATTTGGGAAATTTAGTGACTCTAAGAAAATGGCCCGGTGTTTTATCAGGTGCACTGCAAAGGAACAAAAAGGGCCAAAACTAAGCTCACAGATGTTGCAAAAGCAGGGGAAAAAGTCAAGGAGGAAGACACAAGTTACGGGGCAAGATATGAGGGACATGGCATGAATACTTAAAATAGTAAAAAAAAAAAAAAAGAAAAAATCTTTCCCAAAGTCAAAGCCATCAAAATGCAGGCAGGCCATACGCTAACAAGGGCAGGCACATGCAGCAAAGCTTGCCAAAATTGATCCCCACTGAAGGCCAAAACAGAAAAGAAGGACTTGCAAACACGCTGGAATGGAGACAACATCAAAGGAATTGCAATTGGAGGAGAAAAAAAAAAATTTGGGAAATTTAGTGACTCTAAGAAAATGGCCCGGTGTTTTATCAGGTGCACTGCAAAGGAACAAAAAGGGCCAAAACTAAGCTCACAGATTTTGCAAAAGCAGGGGAAAAAGTCAAGGAGGAAGACACAAGTTACGGGGCAAGATATGAGGGACATGGCATGAATACTTAAAATAGTAAAAAAAAAAAAAAAGAAAAAATCTTTCCCAAAGTCAAAGCCATCAAAATGCACGCAGGCCATACGCCACCAAGGGCAGGCACATGTAGCAAAGCTTGCCAAAATTGATCCCCACTGAAGGCCAAAACAGAAAAGAAGGACTTACAAACACGCTGGAATGGAGACAACATGAAAGGAATTCAATTTCTATGAGAAAAAAAGAAAATTTGGGAAATTTAATGACTCTTAGAAGGTGGCCAGGGGTTTTTAGGAGGTTCAGTGCAAAAGGACTAAAAGATGCCAAAACTAAGCTCACAGATGTTGCAAAAGCAGGGGAAAAAGTCAAGGAGGAAGACACAACTTAGGGGGCAAGATATGAGGGACATGGCATGAACACTTCAGAAAACAACCAAAAAAAGAAAAATCTCTTTCCCAAAGTCAAAGCCATCAAAAGGCATGGCCTGCCATCAAGTGCAGGGACATGCACCAAAGATTCCTCTATTGGTCCCCATTGAAATCGCAAGATTCCTTTTACCTTCCCGGAAGGAAATGAAATTTCCTTTCGGGAAGGGAAAAGGAATCTTGCGAATCCCAAAAGAAAGGCTTACAAACACTCTGGAAAGGAGATAGGTTCAAATGAAATGCAATTGAAAAAAGCAGAAAATCGGGAATTTTAGTCCCTTCAAAAAATAGGCTGTGAGGAAATCAGCTGCATTGCAAAGGACCAAAAGGTGCCAAAACTAAGCTCACAGATGTTGCAAAAGCAAGAGGAAAACGTCAAGGAGGAAGACAGAACTTAGGGGGCAAGATATGAGGGACATGGCATGAATACCTGAAAAATTAAAAAAATAAAAAAGAAAAAATCTTTCCCTTAGTCAAAGCCATCAAAATGCAGGCAGGCCATACGCCACCAAGGGCAGGCACATGCAGGAAAGCTTGCCAAAATTGATCCCCACTGAAGGCCAAAACAGAAAAGAAGGACTTACAAACACGCTAGAATGGAGACACCATCAAAGGAATTGCAATTGGAGGAGAAAAAAAGAAAATTTGGGAAATTTAATGACTCTTAGAAAGTGGCCTGGGGTTTTAGCAGGTGCAGTGCAAAGGACCAAAAGATGCCAAAACTAAGCTCACAGATGTTGCAAAAGCAGGGGAAAAAGTCAATTAAGAAGACACAACATAGGGAGCAAGATATGAGGGACATGGCATGAATACTTAAAAAAATAAAAAAAAAAAAAAGAAAAAATCTATCCCAAAGTCAAAGCCATCAAAATGCAGGCAGGCCATACTCCAGCAAGTGCAGGCACATGCAGCAAAGCTTGCCAAAATTGATCCCCACTGAAGGCCAAAACAGAAAAGAAGGACTTACAAACACACTGGAATGGAGACAAAATCAAAGGAATTGCAATTGGAGGAGAAAAAAAGAAAATTTGGAAAATTTAGTGACTCTAAGAAAATGGCCTGGGGTTTTATCAGGTGCAGTGCAAAGGACCAAAAGATGCCAAAACTAAGCTCACAGATGTTGCAAAAGCAGGGGAAAAAGTCAAGGAGGAAGACACAACTTAGGGGGCAAGATATGAAGGACATGGCATGAATACATAAAACAAAACAAAAAAAAAATGAAAAAAATCTATCCCAAAGTCAAAGCCATCAAAACGCAGGCAGGCCATACGCCACCAAGGGCAGGCACATGCAGCAAAGCTTGCGAAAATTGATCCCCTTTGAATGCCAAAACAGAAAAGAAGGACTTGCAAACACGCTGGAAAGGAGTCAACATCAAAGGAATTGCAATTGGAGGAGAAAAAAAAAATTTGGGAAATTTAGTGACTCTAAGAAAATGGCCCGGGGTTAATCATGTGCAGTGCAAAGGACCAAAAGGTGCCAAAACTAAGCTCACAGGTTTTGCAAAAGCAGGGCAAAAAGTCAAGGACGAACACACACCTTAGGGGGCAAGATATGAGGGACATGGCATGAACACTTCAGAAAACAACCAAAAAAAGAAAAAAATCTTTCCCAAAGTCAAAGCCATCAAAAGGCATGGCCTGCCATCAAGTGCAGGGACATGCACCAAAGATTCCTCTATTGGTCCCCATTGAAATCGCAAGATTCCTTTTCCCTTCCCGAAAGGAAATTTCATTTCCTTTCGGGAAGGGAAAAGGAATCTGGCGGATCCGAAAAGAAAGGCTTACAAACACTCTGGAAAGAGATAGGTTCAAATGAAATGCAATTGAAAAAAGCAGAAAATTGGGAATTTTAGTCTCTTCAAAAAACAGGCTGTGAGGAAATCAGCTGCATTGCAAAGGACCAAAAGGTGCCAAAACTAAGCTCACAGATGTTGCAAAAGCAGGGGAAAAAGTCAAGGAGGAAGACAGAACTTAGGGGGCAAGATATGAGGGACATGGCATGAATACTTAAAATAATAAAAAAAAAAAAGAAAAGATCTTTCCCAAAGTCAAAGCCATCAAAATGCAGGCAGGCCATACGCCAGCAAGTGATGGCACATGCAGCAAAGCTTGCCAAAATTGATCCCCACTGAAGGCCAAAACAGAAAAGAAGGACTTACAAACACGCTGGAATGGAGACAACATCAAAGGAATTGCAATTGGAGGAGAAAAAAAGAAAATTTGGGAAATTTATTGACTCTTAGAAAGTGACCTGGGGTTTTAGCAGGTGCAGTGCAAAGGACCAAAAGATGCCAAAACTAAGCTCACAGATGTTGCAAAAGCAGGGGAAAAAGTGAAGGAGGAAGACACAACTTAGGGAGCAAGATATGAGGGACATGGCATGAACACTTCAGAAAACAACCAAAAAAAGAAAAAAATCTTTCCCAAAGTCAAAGCCATCAAAAGGCATGGCCTGCCATCAAGTGCAGGGACATGCACCAAAGATTCCTCTATTGGTCCCCATTGAAATCGCAAGATTGCTTTTCCCTTCCCGAAAGGAAATGAAATTTCCTTTCGTGAAGGGAAAAGGAATCTTGCGAATCCCAAAAGAAAGGCTTACAAACACTCTGGAAAGGAGATAGGTTCAAATGAAATGCAATTGAAAAAAGCAGAAAATCGGGAATTTTAGTCTCTTCGAAAAATAGGCCGTGAGGAAATCAGCTGCATTGCAAAGGACCAAAAGATGCCAAACCTAAGCTCACAGATGTTGCAAAAGCAGGGGAAAAAGTCAAGGAGGAAGACACAACTTAGGGGGCAAGATATGAGGAACATGGCATGAATACTTAAACCAAAAAAAAAAAAAGAAAAAAATCTTTCCCAAAGTCAAAGCCATCAAAATGCAGGCAGGCCATACACCACCAAGGGCAGGCACATGTAGCAAAGCTTGCCAAAATTGATCCCCACTGAAGGCCAAAACAGAAAAGAAGGACTTACAAACACGCTGGAATGGAGACAACATGAAAGGAATTCAATTTCTTTGTGAAAAGAAGAAAATTCGGGTAAGTTAGTGATTCTAAGAAAATGGCCTGGGTTTATATCAGGTGCATTGCAAAGGACCAAAAGGTGCCAAAACTAAGCTCACAGATGTTGCAAAAGCAGGGGAAAAAGTCAAGGAGGAAGACACAACTTAGGGAGCAAGATATGAGGGACATGGCATGAATACTTAAAATATTAAAAAAAAAAATTAACAAAAAATCTTTCCCAAAGTCAAAGCCATCAAAATGCAGGCAGGCCATACGCCAGCAAGTGCAGGCACATGCAGCAAAGCTTGCCAAAATTGATCCCCACTGAAGGCCAAAACAGAAAAGAAGGACCTACAAACACGCTGGAATTGAGACAACATCAAAGGAATTGCAATTGGAGGAGAAAAAAAGAAAATTTGGGAAATTTAATGACTCTTAGAAAGTGACCTGGGGTTTTAGCAGGTGCAGTGCAAAGGACCAAAAGATGCCAAAACTAAGCTCACAGATGTTGCAAAAGCAGGGGAAAAAGTCAAGGAGGAAGACACAACTTAGGGAGCAAGATATGAGGGACATGGCATGAAGACTTCAGAAAACAATCAAAAAAAGAAAAAAATCTTTCCCAAAGTCAAAGCAATCAAAAGGCATGGCCTGCCATCAAGTGCAGGGACATGCACCAAAGATTCCTCTATTGGTCCCCATTGAAATCGCAAGATTCCTTTTACCTTCCCGGAAGGAAATGAAATTTCCTTTCGGGAAGGGAAAAGGAATTTTGCGAATCCCAAAAGAAAGGCTTACAAACACTCTGGAAAGGAGATAGGTTCAAATGAAATGCAATTGAAAAAAGCAGAAAATCAGTAATTTTAATGTCTTCAAAAAATAGGCGGTGAGGAAATCAGCTGCATTGCAAAGGACCAAAAGGTGCCAAAACTAAGCTCACAGATGTTGCAAAAGCAGGGGAAAAAGTCAAGGAGGAAGACACAACTTAGGGGGCAAGATATGAGGGACATGGCATGAATACCTGAAAAATTAAAAAAATATTAAAAAAAAAAACTTTCCCTAAGTCAAAGCCATCAAAATGCAGGAAGGTCATACGCCACCAAGGGCAGGCACATGCAGCAAAGCTTGACAAAATTGATCCCCACTGAAGGCCAAAACAGAAAAGAAGGACTTACAAACACGCTAGAATGGAGACACCATCAAAGGAATTGAAATTGGAGGAGAAAAAAAGAAAATTTGGGAAATTTAATGACTCTTAGAAAGTGGCCAGGGGTTTTAGCAGGTGCAGTACAAAGGACCAAAAGATGCCAAAACTAAGCTCACAGATGTTGCAAAAGCAGGGGAAAAAGTCAAGGAAGAAGACACAACATAGGGAGCAAGATATGAGGGACATGGCATGAATACTTAAAACAAAAAAAAAAAAAAGAAAAAATCTATCCCAAAGTCAAAGCCATCAAAATGCAGGCAGGCCATACTCCAGCAAGTGCAGGCACATGCAGCAAAGCTTGCCAAAACTGATCCCCACTGAAGGCCAAAACAGAAAAGAAGGACTTACAAACACACTGGAATGGAGACAAAATCAAAGGAATTGCAAATGGAGGAGAAAAAAAGAAAATTTGGGAAATTTAGTGACTCTAAGAAAATGGCCTGGGGTTTTATCAGGTGCAGTGCAAAGGACCAAAAGGTGCCAAAACTAAGCTCACAGATGTTGCAAAAGCAGGGGAAAAAGTCAAGGAGGAAGACACAACTTAGGGAGCAAGATATGAGGGACATGGCACGAATACTTAAAAAAATAAAAAAAAAAAAAGAAAAAATCTTTCCCAAAGTCAAAGCCATCAAAATGCAGGCAGGCCTTACGCCACCAAGGGCAGGCACATGCAGCAAAGCTTGCCAAAACTGGTCCCCACTGAAGGCCAAAACAGAAAAGAAGGACTTACAAACACACTGGAATGGAGACAAAATCAAAGGAATTGCAAATGGAGGAGAAAAAAAAAAAATTTGGGAAATTTAGTGACTCTAAGAAAATGGCCCAGTGTTTTATCAGGTGCACTGCAAAGGAACAAAAGGTGCCAAAACTAAGCTCACAGATGTTGCAAAAGCAGGGGAAAAAGTCAAGGAGGAAGACACAACTTAGGGGGCAAGGTGTGAGGGACATGACATGAATACTTAAAATATTAAAAAAAAAAAAAGAAAAAGTCTTTCCCAAAGTCAAAGCCATCAAAATGCAGGCAGGCCATACGCCAGCAAGTGCAGGCACATGCAGCAAAGCTTGCCAAAATTGATCCCCACTGAAGGCCAAAACAGAAAAGAAGGACTTACAAACACGCTGGAAAGGAGTCAACATCAAAGGAATTGCAACTGGAGGAGAAAAAAAGAAAATTTGGGAAATTTAGTGACTCTAAGAAAATGGCCGGCGTTTATATCAGGTGCATTGCAAAGGACCAAAAGGTGTCAAAACTAAGCTCACAGATGTTGCAAAAGCAGGGGAAAAAGTCAAGGAGGAAGACACAACTTAGGGAGCAAGATATGAGGGACATGGCATGAATACTTAAAATATTAAAAAAAAAAATTAAGAAAAAATCTATCCCAAAGTCAAAGCCATCAAAATGCAGGCACGCCATACGCCAGCAAGTGCAGGCACATGCAGCAAAGCTTGCCAAAATTGATCCCCACTGAAGGCCAAAATAGAAAAGAAGGACCTACAAACACGCTGGAATGGAGACAGCATCAAAGGAATTGCAATTGGAGGAGAAAAAAAGGAAATTTGGGAAATTTAATGACTCTTAGAAAGTGGCCTGGGGTTTTAGCAGGTGCAGTGCAAAGGACCAAAAGATGCCAAAACTAAGCTCACAGATGTTGCAAAAGCAGGGGAAAAAGTCAAGGAGGAAGACACAACTTAGGGAGCAAGATATGAGGGACATGGCATGAATACTCAAAATATTAAAAAAAAAAATTAACAAAAAATCTATCCCAAAGTCAAAGCCATCAAAATGCAGGCAGGCCATACGCCAGCAAGTGATGGCACATGCAGCAAAGCTTGCCAAAATTGATCCCCACTGAAGGCCAAAACAGAAAAGAAGGACTTACAAACACGCTGGAATGGAGACAACATCAAAGGAATTGCAATTGGAGGAGAAAAAAAGAAAATTTGGGAAATTTATTGACTCTTAGAAAGTGACCTGGGGTTTTAGCAGGTGCAGTGCAAAGGACCAAAAGATGCCAAAACTAAGCTCACAGATGTTGCAAAAGCAGGGGAAAAAGTGAAGGAGGAAGACACAACTTAGGGAGCAAGATATGAGGGACATGGCATGAACACTTCAGAAAACAACCAAAAAAAGAAAAAAATCTTTCCCAAAGTCAAAGCCATCAAAAGGCATGGCCTGCCATCAAGTGCAGGGACATGCACCAAAGATTCCTCTATTGGTCCCCATTGAAATCGCAAGATTGCTTTTCCCTTCCCGAAAGGAAATGAAATTTCCTTTCGTGAAGGGAAAAGGAATCTTGCGAATCCCAAAAGAAAGGCTTACAAACACTCTGGAAAGGAGATAGGTTCAAATGAAATGTAATTGAAAAAAGCAGAAAATCGGGAATTTTAGTCTCTTCAAAAAATAGGCTGTGAGGAAATCAGCTGCATTGCAAAGGACCAAAAGATGCCAAACCTAAGCTCACAGATGTTGCAAAAGCAGGGGAAAAAGTCAAGGAGGAAGACACAACTTAGGGGGCAAGATATGAGGGACATGGCATGAATACTTAAAACAAAAAAAAAAAAAAAGAAAAAAATCTTTCCCAAAGTCAAAGCCATCAAAATGCAGGCAGGCCATACACCACCAAGGGCAGGCACATGCAGCAAAGCTTGCCAAAACTGATCCCCACTGAAGGCCAAAATAGGAAAGAAGGACCTACAAACACGCTGGAAAGGAGTCAACATCAAAGGAATTGCAACTGGAGGAGAAAAAAAGAAAATTTGGGAAATTTAGTGACTCTAAGAAAATGGCCCGGTGTTTTATCAGGTGCACTGCAAAGGAACAAAAAGGGCCAAAACTAAGCTCACAGATGTTGCAAAAGCAGGGGAAAAAGTCAAGGAGGAAGACACAAGTTACGGGGCAAGATATGAGGGACATGGCATGAATACTTAAAATAGTAAAAAAAAAAAAAAAGAAAAAATCTTTCCCAAAGTCAAAGCCATCAAAATGCAGGCAGGCCATACGCTAACAAGGGCAGGCACATGCAGCAAAGCTTGCCAAAATTGATCCCCACTGAAGGCCAAAACAGAAAAGAAGGACTTGCAAACACGCTGGAATGGAGACAACATCAAAGGAATTGCAATTGGAGGAGAAAAAAAAAAATTTGGGAAATTTAGTGACTCTAAGAAAATGGCCCGGTGTTTTATCAGGTGCACTGCAAAGGAACAAAAAGGGCCAAAACTAAGCTCACAGATTTTGCAAAAGCAGGGGAAAAAGTCAAGGAGGAAGACACAAGTTACGGGGCAAGATATGAGGGACATGGCATGAATACTTAAAATAGTAAAAAAAAAAAAAAAGAAAAAATCTTTCCCAAAGTCAAAGCCATCAAAATGCACGCAGGCCATACGCCACCAAGGGCAGGCACATGTAGCAAAGCTTGCCAAAATTGATCCCCACTGAAGGCCAAAACAGAAAAGAAGGACTTACAAACACGCTGGAATGGAGACAACATGAAAGGAATTCAATTTCTATGAGAAAAAAAGAAAATTTGGGAAATTTAATGACTCTTAGAAGGTGGCCAGGGGTTTTTAGGAGGTTCAGTGCAAAAGGACTAAAAGATGCCAAAACTAAGCTCACAGATGTTGCAAAAGCAGGGGAAAAAGTCAAGGAGGAAGACACAACTTAGGGGGCAAGATATGAGGGACATGGCATGAACACTTCAGAAAACAACCAAAAAAAGAAAAATCTCTTTCCCAAAGTCAAAGCCATCAAAAGGCATGGCCTGCCATCAAGTGCAGGGACATGCACCAAAGATTCCTCTATTGGTCCCCATTGAAATCGCAAGATTCCTTTTACCTTCCCGGAAGGAAATGAAATTTCCTTTCGGGAAGGGAAAAGGAATCTTGCGAATCCCAAAAGAAAGGCTTACAAACACTCTGGAAAGGAGATAGGTTCAAATGAAATGCAATTGAAAAAAGCAGAAAATCGGGAATTTTAGTCCCTTCAAAAAATAGGCTGTGAGGAAATCAGCTGCATTGCAAAGGACCAAAAGGTGCCAAAACTAAGCTCACAGATGTTGCAAAAGCAAGAGGAAAACGTCAAGGAGGAAGACAGAACTTAGGGGGCAAGATATGAGGGACATGGCATGAATACCTGAAAAATTAAAAAAATAAAAAAGAAAAAATCTTTCCCTTAGTCAAAGCCATCAAAATGCAGGCAGGCCATACGCCACCAAGGGCAGGCACATGCAGGAAAGCTTGCCAAAATTGATCCCCACTGAAGGCCAAAACAGAAAAGAAGGACTTACAAACACGCTAGAATGGAGACACCATCAAAGGAATTGCAATTGGAGGAGAAAAAAAGAAAATTTGGGAAATTTAATGACTCTTAGAAAGTGGCCTGGGGTTTTAGCAGGTGCAGTGCAAAGGACCAAAAGATGCCAAAACTAAGCTCACAGATGTTGCAAAAGCAGGGGAAAAAGTCAATTAAGAAGACACAACATAGGGAGCAAGATATGAGGGACATGGCATGAATACTTAAAAAAATAAAAAAAAAAAAAAGAAAAAATCTATCCCAAAGTCAAAGCCATCAAAATGCAGGCAGGCCATACTCCAGCAAGTGCAGGCACATGCAGCAAAGCTTGCCAAAATTGATCCCCACTGAAGGCCAAAACAGAAAAGAAGGACTTACAAACACACTGGAATGGAGACAAAATCAAAGGAATTGCAATTGGAGGAGAAAAAAAGAAAATTTGGAAAATTTAGTGACTCTAAGAAAATGGCCTGGGGTTTTATCAGGTGCAGTGCAAAGGACCAAAAGATGCCAAAACTAAGCTCACAGATGTTGCAAAAGCAGGGGAAAAAGTCAAGGAGGAAGACACAACTTAGGGGGCAAGATATGAAGGACATGGCATGAATACATAAAACAAAACAAAAAAAAAATGAAAAAAATCTATCCCAAAGTCAAAGCCATCAAAACGCAGGCAGGCCATACGCCACCAAGGGCAGGCACATGCAGCAAAGCTTGCGAAAATTGATCCCCTTTGAATGCCAAAACAGAAAAGAAGGACTTGCAAACACGCTGGAAAGGAGTCAACATCAAAGGAATTGCAATTGGAGGAGAAAAAAAAAATTTGGGAAATTTAGTGACTCTAAGAAAATGGCCCGGGGTTAATCATGTGCAGTGCAAAGGACCAAAAGGTGCCAAAACTAAGCTCACAGGTTTTGCAAAAGCAGGGCAAAAAGTCAAGGACGAACACACACCTTAGGGGGCAAGATATGAGGGACATGGCATGAACACTTCAGAAAACAACCAAAAAAAGAAAAAAATCTTTCCCAAAGTCAAAGCCATCAAAAGGCATGGCCTGCCATCAAGTGCAGGGACATGCACCAAAGATTCCTCTATTGGTCCCCATTGAAATCGCAAGATTCCTTTTCCCTTCCCGAAAGGAAATTTCATTTCCTTTCGGGAAGGGAAAAGGAATCTGGCGGATCCGAAAAGAAAGGCTTACAAACACTCTGGAAAGAGATAGGTTCAAATGAAATGCAATTGAAAAAAGCAGAAAATTGGGAATTTTAGTCTCTTCAAAAAACAGGCTGTGAGGAAATCAGCTGCATTGCAAAGGACCAAAAGGTGCCAAAACTAAGCTCACAGATGTTGCAAAAGCAGGGGAAAAAGTCAAGGAGGAAGACAGAACTTAGGGGGCAAGATATGAGGGACATGGCATGAATACTTAAAATAATAAAAAAAAAAAAGAAAAGATCTTTCCCAAAGTCAAAGCCATCAAAATGCAGGCAGGCCATACGCCAGCAAGTGATGGCACATGCAGCAAAGCTTGCCAAAATTGATCCCCACTGAAGGCCAAAACAGAAAAGAAGGACTTACAAACACGCTGGAATGGAGACAACATCAAAGGAATTGCAATTGGAGGAGAAAAAAAGAAAATTTGGGAAATTTATTGACTCTTAGAAAGTGACCTGGGGTTTTAGCAGGTGCAGTGCAAAGGACCAAAAGATGCCAAAACTAAGCTCACAGATGTTGCAAAAGCAGGGGAAAAAGTGAAGGAGGAAGACACAACTTAGGGAGCAAGATATGAGGGACATGGCATGAACACTTCAGAAAACAACCAAAAAAAGAAAAAAATCTTTCCCAAAGTCAAAGCCATCAAAAGGCATGGCCTGCCATCAAGTGCAGGGACATGCACCAAAGATTCCTCTATTGGTCCCCATTGAAATCGCAAGATTGCTTTTCCCTTCCCGAAAGGAAATGAAATTTCCTTTCGTGAAGGGAAAAGGAATCTTGCGAATCCCAAAAGAAAGGCTTACAAACACTCTGGAAAGGAGATAGGTTCAAATGAAATGTAATTGAAAAAAGCAGAAAATCGGGAATTTTAGTCTCTTCAAAAAATAGGCTGTGAGGAAATCAGCTGCATTGCAAAGGACCAAAAGATGCCAAACCTAAGCTCACAGATGTTGCAAAAGCAGGGGAAAAAGTCAAGGAGGAAGACACAACTTAGGGGGCAAGATATGAGGGACATGGCATGAATACTTAAAACAAAAAAAAAAAAAAAGAAAAAAATCTTTCCCAAAGTCAAAGCCATCAAAATGCAGGCAGGCCATACACCACCAAGGGCAGGCACATGCAGCAAAGCTTGCCAAAACTGATCCCCACTGAAGGCCAAAATAGGAAAGAAGGACCTACAAACACGCTGGAAAGGAGTCAACATCAAAGGAATTGCAACTGGAGGAGAAAAAAAGAAAATTTGGGAAATTTAGTGACTCTAAGAAAATGGCCCGGTGTTTTATCAGGTGCACTGCAAAGGAACAAAAAGGGCCAAAACTAAGCTCACAGATGTTGCAAAAGCAGGGGAAAAAGTCAAGGAGGAAGACACAAGTTACGGGGCAAGATATGAGGGACATGGCATGAATACTTAAAATAGTAAAAAAAAAAAAAAAGAAAAAATCTTTCCCAAAGTCAAAGCCATCAAAATGCAGGCAGGCCATACGCTAACAAGGGCAGGCACATGCAGCAAAGCTTGCCAAAATTGATCCCCACTGAAGGCCAAAACAGAAAAGAAGGACTTGCAAACACGCTGGAATGGAGACAACATCAAAGGAATTGCAATTGGAGGAGAAAAAAAAAAATTTGGGAAATTTAGTGACTCTAAGAAAATGGCCCGGTGTTTTATCAGGTGCACTGCAAAGGAACAAAAAGGGCCAAAACTAAGCTCACAGATGTTGCAAAAGCAGGGGAAAAAGTCAAGGAGGAAGACACAAGTTACGGGGCAAGATATGAGGGACATGGCATGAATACTTAAAATAGTAAAAAAAAAAAAAAAGAAAAAATCTTTCCCAAAGTCAAAGCCATCAAAATGCACGCAGGCCATACGCCACCAAGGGCAGGCACATGTAGCAAAGCTTGCCAAAATTGATCCCCACTGAAGGCCAAAACAGAAAAGAAGGACTTACAAACACGCTGGAATGGAGACAACATGAAAGGAATTCAATTTCTATGAGAAAAAAAGAAAATTTGGGAAATTTAATGACTCTTAGAAGGTGGCCAGGGGTTTTTAGGAGGTTCAGTGCAAAAGGACTAAAAGATGCCAAAACTAAGCTCACAGATGTTGCAAAAGCAGGGGAAAAAGTCAAGGAGGAAGACACAACTTAGGGGGCAAGATATGAGGGACATGGCATGAACACTTCAGAAAACAACCAAAAAAAGAAAAATCTCTTTCCCAAAGTCAAAGCCATCAAAAGGCATGGCCTGCCATCAAGTGCAGGGACATGCACCAAAGATTCCTCTATTGGTCCCCATTGAAATCGCAAGATTCCTTTTACCTTCCCGGAAGGAAATGAAATTTCCTTTCGGGAAGGGAAAAGGAATCTTGCGAATCCCAAAAGAAAGGCTTACAAACACTCTGGAAAGGAGATAGGTTCAAATGAAATGCAATTGAAAAAAGCAGAAAATCGGGAATTTTAGTCTCTTCAAAAAATAGGCTGTGAGGAAATCAGCTGCATTGCAAAGGACCAAAAGGTGCCAAAACTAAGCTCACAGATGTTGCAAAAGCAAGAGGAAAACGTCAAGGAGGAAGACAGAACTTAGGGGGCAAGATATGAGGGACATGGCATGAATACCTGAAAAATTAAAAAAATAAAAAAGAAAAAATCTTTCCCTTAGTCAAAGCCATCAAAATGCAGGCAGGCCATACGCCACCAAGGGCAGGCACATGCAGGAAAGCTTGCCAAAATTGATCCCCACTGAAGGCCAAAACAGAAAAGAAGGACTTACAAACACGCTAGAATGGAGACACCATCAAAGGAATTGCAATTGGAGGAGAAAAAAAGAAAATTTGGGAAATTTAATGACTCTTAGAAAGTGGCCTGGGGTTTTAGCAGGTGCAGTGCAAAGGACCAAAAGATGCCAAAACTAAGCTCACAGATGTTGCAAAAGCAGGGGAAAAAGTCAATTAAGAAGACACAACATAGGGAGCAAGATATGAGGGACATGGCATGAATACTTAAAAAAATAAAAAAAAAAAAAAGAAAAAATCTATCCCAAAGTCAAAGCCATCAAAATGCAGGCAGGCCATACTCCAGCAAGTGCAGGCACATGCAGCAAAGCTTGCCAAAATTGATCCCCACTGAAGGCCAAAACAGAAAAGAAGGACTTACAAACACACTGGAATGGAGACAAAATCAAAGGAATTGCAATTGGAGGAGAAAAAAAGAAAATTTGGAAAATTTAGTGACTCTAAGAAAATGGCCTGGGGTTTTATCAGGTGCAGTGCAAAGGACCAAAAGATGCCAAAACTAAGCTCACAGATGTTGCAAAAGCAGGGGAAAAAGTCAAGGAGGAAGACACAACTTAGGGGGCAAGATATGAAGGACATGGCATGAATACATAAAACAAAACAAAAAAAAAATGAAAAAAATCTATCCCAAAGTCAAAGCCATCAAAACGCAGGCAGGCCATACGCCACCAAGGGCAGGCACATGCAGCAAAGCTTGCGAAAATTGATCCCCTTTGAATGCCAAAACAGAAAAGAAGGACTTGCAAACACGCTGGAAAGGAGTCAACATCAAAGGAATTGCAATTGGAGGAGAAAAAAAAAATTTGGGAAATTTAGTGACTCTAAGAAAATGGCCCGGGGTTAATCATGTGCAGTGCAAAGGACCAAAAGGTGCCAAAACTAAGCTCACAGGTTTTGCAAAAGCAGGGCAAAAAGTCAAGGACGAACACACACCTTAGGGGGCAAGATATGAGGGACATGGCATGAACACTTCAGAAAACAACCAAAAAAAGAAAAAAATCTTTCCCAAAGTCAAAGCCATCAAAAGGCATGGCCTGCCATCAAGTGCAGGGACATGCACCAAAGATTCCTCTATTGGTCCCCATTGAAATCGCAAGATTCCTTTTCCCTTCCCGAAAGGAAATTTCATTTCCTTTCGGGAAGGGAAAAGGAATCTGGCGGATCCGAAAAGAAAGGCTTACAAACACTCTGGAAAGAGATAGGTTCAAATGAAATGCAATTGAAAAAAGCAGAAAATTGGGAATTTTAGTCTCTTCAAAAAACAGGCTGTGAGGAAATCAGCTGCATTGCAAAGGACCAAAAGGTGCCAAAACTAAGCTCACAGATGTTGCAAAAGCAGGGGAAAAAGTCAAGGAGGAAGACAGAACTTAGGGGGCAAGATATGAGGGACATGGCATGAATACTTAAAATAATAAAAAAAAAAAAGAAAAGATCTTTCCCAAAGTCAAAGCCATCAAAATGCAGGCAGGCCATACGCCAGCAAGGGCAGGCACGTGCAGCAAAGCTTGCCAAAATTGATCCCCACTGAAGGCCAAAACAGAAAAGAAGGACCTACAAATACGCTGGAATGGAGACAGCATCAAAGGAATTGCAATTGGAGGAGAAAAAAAGAAAATTGGGAAATTTTGTTACTCTAAGAAAATGGCCTGGGTTTATATCAGGTGCAGTGCAAAGGACCAAAAGATGCCAAAACTAAGCTCACATATGTTGCAAAAGCAGGGGAAAAAGTCAAGGAGGAAGACACAACTTAGGGAGCAAGATATGAGGGACATGGCATGAATACTTAAAATATTAAAAAAAAAAAAGAAAAACTCTTTCCCAAAGTCAAAGCCATCAAAATGCATGGCCTGCCATCAAGTGCAGGGACATGCACCAAAGATTCCTCTATTGGTCCCCATTGAAATCGCAAGATTCCTCTTCCCTTCCCGAAAGGAAATGAAATTTCCTTTCGGGAAGGGAAAAGGAATCTTGCGAATCCCAAAAGAAAGGCTTACAAACACCCTGGAAAGGAGATAGGTTCAAATGAAATGCAATTGAAAAAAGCAGAAAATCGGGAATTTTAGTCTCTTCAAAAAATAGGCTGTGAGGAAATCAGCTGCATTGCAAAGGACCAAAAGGTGCCAAAACTAAGCTCACAGATGTTGCAAAAGCAGGGGAAAAAGTCAAGGAGGAAGACACAACTTAGGGGGCAAGATATGAGGGACATGGCATGAATACTTAAAACAAAAAAAAAAAAAAAGAAAAAAATCTTTCCCAAAGTCAAAGCCATCAAAATGCAGGCAGGCCATACACCACCAAGGGCAGGCACATGCAGCAAAGCTTGCCAAAACTGATCCCCACTGAAGGCCAAAATAGGAAAGAAGGACCTACAAACACGCTGGAAAGGAGTCAACATCAAAGGAATTGCAACTGGAGGAGAAAAAAAGAAAATTTGGGAAATTTAGTGACTCTAAGAAAATGGCCCGGTGTTTTATCAGGTGCACTGCAAAGGAACAAAAAGGGCCAAAACTAAGCTCACAGATGTTGCAAAAGCAGGGGAAAAAGTCAAGGAGGAAGACACAAGTTACGGGGCAAGATATGAGGGACATGGCATGAATACTTAAAATAGTAAAAAAAAAAAAAAAGAAAAAATCTTTCCCAAAGTCAAAGCCATCAAAATGCAGGCAGGCCATACGCTAACAAGGGCAGGCACATGCAGCAAAGCTTGCCAAAATTGATCCCCACTGAAGGCCAAAACAGAAAAGAAGGACTTGCAAACACGCTGGAATGGAGACAACATCAAAGGAATTGCAATTGGAGGAGAAAAAAAAAAATTTGGGAAATTTAGTGACTCTAAGAAAATGGCCCGGTGTTTTATCAGGTGCACTGCAAAGGAACAAAAAGGGCCAAAACTAAGCTCACAGATTTTGCAAAAGCAGGGGAAAAAGTCAAGGAGGAAGACACAAGTTACGGGGCAAGATATGAGGGACATGGCATGAATACTTAAAATAGTAAAAAAAAAAAAAAAGAAAAAATCTTTCCCAAAGTCAAAGCCATCAAAATGCACGCAGGCCATACGCCACCAAGGGCAGGCACATGTAGCAAAGCTTGCCAAAATTGATCCCCACTGAAGGCCAAAACAGAAAAGAAGGACTTACAAACACGCTGGAATGGAGACAACATGAAAGGAATTCAATTTCTATGAGAAAAAAAGAAAATTTGGGAAATTTAATGACTCTTAGAAGGTGGCCAGGGGTTTTTAGGAGGTTCAGTGCAAAAGGACTAAAAGATGCCAAAACTAAGCTCACAGATGTTGCAAAAGCAGGGGAAAAAGTCAAGGAGGAAGACACAACTTAGGGGGCAAGATATGAGGGACATGGCATGAACACTTCAGAAAACAACCAAAAAAAGAAAAATCTCTTTCCCAAAGTCAAAGCCATCAAAAGGCATGGCCTGCCATCAAGTGCAGGGACATGCACCAAAGATTCCTCTATTGGTCCCCATTGAAATCGCAAGATTCCTTTTACCTTCCCGGAAGGAAATGAAATTTCCTTTCGGGAAGGGAAAAGGAATCTTGCGAATCCCAAAAGAAAGGCTTACAAACACTCTGGAAAGGAGATAGGTTCAAATGAAATGCAATTGAAAAAAGCAGAAAATCGGGAATTTTAGTCCCTTCAAAAAATAGGCTGTGAGGAAATCAGCTGCATTGCAAAGGACCAAAAGGTGCCAAAACTAAGCTCACAGATGTTGCAAAAGCAAGAGGAAAACGTCAAGGAGGAAGACAGAACTTAGGGGGCAAGATATGAGGGACATGGCATGAATACCTGAAAAATTAAAAAAATAAAAAAGAAAAAATCTTTCCCTTAGTCAAAGCCATCAAAATGCAGGCAGGCCATACGCCACCAAGGGCAGGCACATGCAGGAAAGCTTGCCAAAATTGATCCCCACTGAAGGCCAAAACAGAAAAGAAGGACTTACAAACACGCTAGAATGGAGACACCATCAAAGGAATTGCAATTGGAGGAGAAAAAAAGAAAATTTGGGAAATTTAATGACTCTTAGAAAGTGGCCTGGGGTTTTAGCAGGTGCAGTGCAAAGGACCAAAAGATGCCAAAACTAAGCTCACAGATGTTGCAAAAGCAGGGGAAAAAGTCAATTAAGAAGACACAACATAGGGAGCAAGATATGAGGGACATGGCATGAATACTTAAAAAAATAAAAAAAAAAAAAAGAAAAAATCTATCCCAAAGTCAAAGCCATCAAAATGCAGGCAGGCCATACTCCAGCAAGTGCAGGCACATGCAGCAAAGCTTGCCAAAATTGATCCCCACTGAAGGCCAAAACAGAAAAGAAGGACTTACAAACACACTGGAATGGAGACAAAATCAAAGGAATTGCAATTGGAGGAGAAAAAAAGAAAATTTGGAAAATTTAGTGACTCTAAGAAAATGGCCTGGGGTTTTATCAGGTGCAGTGCAAAGGACCAAAAGATGCCAAAACTAAGCTCACAGATGTTGCAAAAGCAGGGGAAAAAGTCAAGGAGGAAGACACAACTTAGGGGGCAAGATATGAAGGACATGGCATGAATACATAAAACAAAACAAAAAAAAAATGAAAAAAATCTATCCCAAAGTCAAAGCCATCAAAACGCAGGCAGGCCATACGCCACCAAGGGCAGGCACATGCAGCAAAGCTTGCGAAAATTGATCCCCTTTGAATGCCAAAACAGAAAAGAAGGACTTGCAAACACGCTGGAAAGGAGTCAACATCAAAGGAATTGCAATTGGAGGAGAAAAAAAAAATTTGGGAAATTTAGTGACTCTAAGAAAATGGCCCGGGGTTAATCATGTGCAGTGCAAAGGACCAAAAGGTGCCAAAACTAAGCTCACAGGTTTTGCAAAAGCAGGGCAAAAAGTCAAGGACGAACACACACCTTAGGGGGCAAGATATGAGGGACATGGCATGAACACTTCAGAAAACAACCAAAAAAAGAAAAAAATCTTTCCCAAAGTCAAAGCCATCAAAAGGCATGGCCTGCCATCAAGTGCAGGGACATGCACCAAAGATTCCTCTATTGGTCCCCATTGAAATCGCAAGATTCCTTTTCCCTTCCCGAAAGGAAATTTCATTTCCTTTCGGGAAGGGAAAAGGAATCTGGCGGATCCGAAAAGAAAGGCTTACAAACACTCTGGAAAGAGATAGGTTCAAATGAAATGCAATTGAAAAAAGCAGAAAATTGGGAATTTTAGTCTCTTCAAAAAACAGGCTGTGAGGAAATCAGCTGCATTGCAAAGGACCAAAAGGTGCCAAAACTAAGCTCACAGATGTTGCAAAAGCAGGGGAAAAAGTCAAGGAGGAAGACAGAACTTAGGGGGCAAGATATGAGGGACATGGCATGAATACTTAAAATAATAAAAAAAAAAAAGAAAAGATCTTTCCCAAAGTCAAAGCCATCAAAATGCAGGCAGGCCATACGCCAGCAAGGGCAGGCACGTGCAGCAAAGCTTGCCAAAATTGATCCCCACTGAAGGCCAAAACAGAAAAGAAGGACCTACAAATACGCTGGAATGGATACAGCATCAAAGGAATTGCAATTGGAGGAGAAAAAAAGAAAATTGGGAAATTTTGTTACTCTAAGAAAATGGCCTGGGTTTATATCAGGTGCAGTGCAAAGGACCAAAAGATGCCAAAACTAAGCTCACATATGTTGCAAAAGCAGGGGAAAATGTCAAGGAGGAAGACACAACTTACGGGGCAAGATATGAGGGACATGGCATGAATACTTAAAATATTAAAAAAAAAAAAGAAAAACTCTTTCCCAAAGTCAAAGCCATCAAAATGCATGGCCTGCCATCAAGTGCAGGGACATGCACCAAAGATTCCTCTATTGGTCCCCATTGAAATCGCAAGATTCCTCTTCCCTTCCCGAAAGGAAATGAAATTTCCTTTCGGGAAGGGAAAAGGAATCTTGCGAATCCCAAAAGAAAGGCTTACAAACACCCTGGAAAGGAGATAGGTTCAAATGAAATGCAATTGAAAAAAGCAGAAAATCGGGAATTTTCGTCTCTTCAAAAAATAGGCTGTGAGGAAATCAGCTGCATTGCAAAGGACCAAAAGGTGCCAAAACTAAGCTCACAGATGTTGCAAAAGCAGGGGAAAAAGTCAAGGAGGAAGACACAACTTAGGGGTAAGATATGAGGGACATGGTATGAATACTTACAATAATAAAAAAAAAAAAAAAGAAAAAAATCTTTCCCAAAGTCAAAGCCACCAAAATGCAGGCAGGCCATACGCCACCAAGGGCAGGCACATGCAGCAAAGCTTGCCAAAATTGATCCCCACTGAAGGCCAAACAGAAAAGAAGGACCTACAAACACGCTGGAAAGGAGTCAACATCAAAGGAATTGCAATTGGAGGAGAAAAAAAGAAAATTTTGGAAATTTAGTGACTCTAAGACAATGGCCTGGGTTTATATCAGCTGCATTGCAAAGGACCAAAAGATGCAAAAACTAAGCTCACAGATGTTGCAAAAGCAGGGGAAAAAGTCAAGGAGGAAGACACAACTTAGGGGGCAAGATGTGAGGGACATGGCATGAACACTTCAGAAAACAACCAAAAAAAGAAAAAAATCTTTCCCAAAGTCAAAGCCATCAAAAGGCATGGCCTGCCATCAAGTGCAGGGACATGCACCAAAGATTCCTCTATTGGTCCCCATTGAAATCGCAAGATTCCTTTTCCCTTCCCGAAAGGAAATGAAATTTCCTTTCGGGAAGGGAAAAGGAATCTTGCGAATCCCAAAAGAAAGGCTTAAAAACACTCTGGAAAGGAGATAGGTTCAAATGAAATGCAATTGAAAAAAGCAGAAAATCGGGAATTTTAGTCTCTTCAAAAAATAGGCTGTGAGGAAATCAGCTGCATTGCAAAGGACCAAAAGGTGCCAAAACTAAGCTCACAGATGTTGCAAAAGCAGGGGAAAAAGTCAAGGAGGAAGACACAACTTAGGGGGCAAGATATGAGGGACATGGCATGAATACCTAAAACAGAAAAAAAAAAAAAAGAAAAAAATGTTTCCCAAAGTCAAAGCCACCAAAATGCAGGCAGGCCATACGCCACCAAGGGCAGGCACATGCAAAAGCTTGCCAAAATTGATCCCCACTGAAGGCCAAAACAGAAAAGAAGGACTTGCAAACACGCTGGAATGGAGACACCATCAAAGGAATTGCAATTGGAGGAGAAAAAAAGAAAATGTGGGAAATTTAATGACTCTTAGAAAGTGGCCTGGGGTTTTAGCAGGTGCTGTGCAAAGGACCAAAGATGCCAAAACTAAGCTCACAGATGTTGCAAAAGCAGGGGAAAAAGTCAAGGAGGAAGACACAACTTAGGGGGCAAGATATGAGGGACATGGCATGAATACTTACAACAATAAAAAAAAAAAAAAGAAATAAATCTTTCCCAAAGTCAAAGCCACCAAAATGCAGGCAAGCCATACGCCACCAAGGGCAGGCACATGCAGCAAAACTTGCCAGCACTGATCCCCACTGAAGGCCAAAAAAAAAAGAAGAACCGACAAACACACTGGAAAGGAGTCAACATCAAAGGAATTGCAATTGGAGGAGAAAAAAAGAAAATTTGGGAAATTTAGTGACTCTAAGAAAATGGCCTGGGGTTCATATCAGGTGCAGTGCAAAGGACGAAATGATGCCAAAACTATACTCACAGATGTTGCAAAAGCAGGGGAATAAGTCGAGGAGGAAGACACAACAGGGGGCAAGATATGAGGAACATGGCATGAATACTTAAAATAATAAAAAAAAAAAAAAAAAAAAATCTTTCCCAAAGTCAAAGCCATCAAAATGCAGGCAGGCTATACGCCACCAAGGGCAGGCACATGCAGCAAAGCTTGCCAAAATTGATCCCCACTGAAGGCCAAAACAGAAAAGAAGGACCTACAAATACGCTGGAAAGGAGTCAACATCAAAGGAATTGCAATTGGAGGAGAAAAAAAGAAAATATGGGAAATTTAGTGACTCTAAGAAAATGGCCTGTGTTTATATCAGGTGCATTGCAAAGGACCAAAAGATGCCAAAACTAAGCTCACAGATGTTGCACAAGCAGGGGAAAAAGTCAAGGAGGAAGACACAACTTAGGGGGCAAGATGTGAGGGACATGGCATGAGTATTTAAAATAATAAAAAAAAAAAAAAAGAAAAAATCTTTCCCAAAGTCAAAGCCATCAAAATGCAGGCAGGCCATACGCCAGCAAGTGCAGGCACATGCAGCAAAGCTTGCCAAAATTGATCCCCACTGAAGGCCAAAACAGAAAAGAAGGACTTACAAACACGCTGGAATGGAGACAACATGAAAGGAATTCAATTTCTTTGTGAAAAGAAGAAAATTCGGGTAAGTTAGTGATTCTAAGAAAATGGCCTGGGTTTATATCAGGTGCAGTGCAAAGGACCAAAAGATGCAGAAACTAAGATCACAGATGTTGCAAAAGCAGGGGAAAAAGTCAAGGAGGACCACAGAACTTAGGGGGCAAGATATGAGGGACGTGGCATGAACACTTCAGAAAACAACCATAAAAAGAAAAAAATCTTTCCCAAAGTCAAAGCCATCAAAATGCAGGCAGGCCATATGCCACCAAGGGCAGGCACATGCAGCAAAGCTTGCCAAAATTGATCCCCACTGAAGGCCAAAACAGAAAAGAAGGACCTACAAACACGCTGGAATGGAGACAGCATCAAAGGAATTGCAATTGGAGGAGAAAAAAAGAAAATTCGGGTAAGTTAGTGATTCTAAGAAAATGGCCTGGGTTTATATCAGGTGCAGTGCAAAGGACCAAAAGATGCCAAAACTAAGCTCACATATGTTGCAAAAGCAGGGGAAAAAGTCAAGGAGGAAGACACAACTTACGGGGCAAGATATGAGGGACATGGCATGAATACTTAAAATATTAAAAAAAAAAAAGAAAAACCCTTTCCCAAAGTCAAAGCCATCAAAATGCATGGCCTGCCATCAAGTGCAGGGACATGCACCAAAGATTCCTCTATTGGTCCCCATTGAAATCGCAAGATTCCTCTTCCCTTCCCGAAAGGAAATTACATTTCCTTTCGGGAAGGGAAAAGGAATCTTGCGAATCCCAAAAGAAAGGCTTACAAACACCCTGGAAAGGAGATAGGTTCAAATGAAATGCAATTGAAAAAAGCAGAAAATCGGGAATTTTAGTCTCTTCAAAAAATAGGCTGTGAGGAAATCAGCTGCATTGCAAAGGACCAAAAGGTGCCAA
The DNA here is from genome assembly GCA_021963965.1 of Artemisiospiza belli. Classification (NCBI taxonomy): domain Eukaryota; kingdom Metazoa; phylum Chordata; class Aves; order Passeriformes; family Passerellidae; genus Artemisiospiza; species Artemisiospiza belli. Next base: position 345,092 of record JAKDEW010000214.1, on the reverse strand, counting down.
AACTAAGCTCACAGATGTTGCAAAAGCAGGGGAAAAAGTCAAGGAGGAAGACACAACTTAGGGGTAAGATATGAGGGACATGGTATGAATACTTACAATAATAAAAAAAAAAAAAAGAAAAAAATCTTTCCCAAAGTCAAAGCCACCAAAAAGCAGGCAGGCCATACGCCACCAAGGGCAGGCACATGCAGCAAAGCTTGCCAAAATTGATCCCCACTGAAGGCCAAACAGAAAAGAAGGACCTACAAACACGCTGGAAAGGAGTCAAAATCAAAGGAATTGCAATTGGAGGAGAAAAAAAGAAAATTTTGGAAATTTAGTGACTCTAAGACAATGGCCTGGGTTTATATCAGGTGCATTGCAAAGGACCAAAAGATGCAATAACTAAGCTCACAGATGTTGCAAAAGCAGGGGAAAAAGTCAAGGAGGAAGACACAACTTAGGGGGCAAGATATGAGGGACATGGCAAGAACACTTCAGAAAACAACCAAAAAAAGAAAAAAATCTTTCCCAAAGTCAAAGCCATCAAAAGGCATGGCCTGCCATCAAGTGCAGGGACATGCACCAAAGATTCCTCTATTGGTCCCCATTGAAATCGCAAGATTCCTTTTCCCTTCCTTTCGGGAAGGGAAAAGGAATCTTGCGAATCCCAAAAGAAAGGCTTAAAAGCACTCTGGAAAGGAGATAGGTTCAAATGAAATGCAATTGAAAAAAGCAGAAAATCGGGAATTTTAGTCTCTTCAAAAAATAGGCTGTGAGGAAATCAGCTGCATTGCAAAGGACCAAAAGGTGCCAAAACTAAGCTCACAGATGTTGCAAAAGCAGGGGAAAAAGTCAAGGAGGAAGACACAACTTAGGGGGCAAGATATGAGGGACATGGCATGAATACCTAAAACAGAAAAAAAAAAAAAGAAAAAAATGTTTCCCAAAGTCAAAGCCACCAAAATGCAGGCAGGCCATACGCCACCAAGGGCAGGCACATGCAAAAGCTTGCCAAAATTGATCCCCACTGAAGGCCAAAACAGAAAAGAAGGACTTGCAAACACGCTGGAATGGAGACACCATCAAAGGAATTGCAATTGGAGGAGAAAAAAAGAAAATGTGGGAAATTTAATGACTCTTAGAAAGTGGCCTGGGGTTTTAGCAGGTGCTGTGCAAAGGACCAAAGATGCCAAAACTAAGCTCACAGATGTTGCAAAAGCAGGGGAAAAAGTCAAGGAGGAAGACACAACTTAGGGGGCAAGATATGAGGGACATGGCATGAATACTTACAACAATAAAAAAAAAAAAAAGAAATAAATCTTTCCCAAAGTCAAAGCCACCAAAATGCAGGCAAGCCATACGCCACCAAGGGCAGGCACATGCAGCAAAACTTGCCAGCACTGATCCCCACTGCAGGCCAAAAAAAAAAGAAGAACCGACAAACACGCTGGAAAGGAGTCAACATCAAAGGAATTGCAATTGGAGGAGAAAAAAAGAAAATTTTGGAAATTTAGTGACTCTAAGAAAATGGCCTGGGGTTCATATCAGGTGCAGTGCAAAGGACGAAATGATGCCAAAACTATACTCACAGATGTTGCAAAAGCAGGGGAATAAGTCGAGGAGGAAGACACAACAGGGGGCAAGATATGAGGAACATGGCATGAATACTTAAAATAATAAAAAAAAAAAAAGAAAAAATCTTTCCCAAAGTCAAAGCCATCAAAATGCAGGCAGGCTATACGCCACCAAGGGCAGGCACATGCAGCAAAGCTTGCCAAAATGGATCCCCACTGAAGGCCAAAACAGAAAAGAAGGACCTACAAATACGCTGGAAAGGAGTCAACATCAAAGGAATTGCAATTGGAGGAGAAAAAAAGAAAATATGGGAAATTTAGTGACTCTAAGAAAATGGCCTGTGTTTATATCAGGTGCATTGCAAAGGACCAAAAGATGCCAAAACTAAGCTCACAGATGTTGCACAAGCAGGGGAAAAAGTCAAGGAGGAAGACACAACTTAGGGGGCAAGATGTGAGGGACATGGCATGAGTATTTAAAATAATAAAAAAAAAAAAAAAGAAAAAATTTTTCCCAAAGTCAAAGCCATCAAAATGCAGGCAGGCCATACGCCAGCAAGTGCAGGCACATGCAGCAAAGCTTGCCAAAATTGATCCCCACTGAAGGCCAAAACAGAAAAGAAGGACTTACAAACACGCTGGAATGGAGACAACATGAAAGGAATTCAATTTCTTTGTGAAAAGAAGAAAATTCGGGTAAGTTAGTGATTCTAAGAAAATGGCCTGGGTTTATATCAGGTGCAGTGCAAAGGACCAAAAGATGCAGAAACTAAGATCACAGATGTTGCAAAAGCAGGGGAAAAAGTCAAGGAGGACCACAGAACTTAGGGGGCAAGATATGAGGGACGTGGCATGAACACTTCAGAAAACAACCATAAAAAGAAAAAAATCTTTCCCAAAGTCAAAGCCATCAAAATGCAGGCAGGCCTTACGCCACCAAGGGCAGGCACATGCAGCAAAGCTTGCCAAAATTGATCCCCACTGAAGGCCAAAACAGAAAAGAAGGACCTACAAACACGCTGGAAAGGAGTCAACATCAAAGGAATTGCAATTGGAGGAGAAAAAAAGAGAATTTTGGAAATTTAGTGACTCTAAGAAAATGGCCTGGGTTTATATCAGGTGCAGTGCAAAGGACCAAAAGATGCCAAAACTAAGCTCACAGATGTTGCAAAAGCAGGGGAAAAAGTCAAGGAGGAAGACACAACTTAGGGGGCAAGATATGAGGGACATGGCATGAACACTTCAGAAAACAACCAAAAAAAGAAAAAAATCTTTCCCAATGTAAAAGCCATCAAAAGGCATGGCCTGCCATCAAGTGCAGGGACATGCACCAAAGATTCCTCTATTGGTCCCCATTGAAATCGCAAGATTCCTTTTCCCTTCCCGAAAGGAAATTACATTTCCTTTCGGGAAGGGAAAAGGAATCTTGCGAATCCCAAAAGAAAGGCTTACAAACACTCTGGGAAGGAGATAGGTTCAAATGAAATGCAATTGAAAAAAGCAGAAAATCGGGAATTTTAGTCTCTTCAAAAAATAGGCTGTGAGGAAATCAGCGGCATTGCAAAGCACCAAAAGGTGGCAAAACTAAGCTCACAGATGTTGCAAAAGCAGGGGAAAAAGTCAAGGAGGAAGACACAACTTAGGGGGCAAGATATGAGGGACATGGCATGAATACTTAAAACAAAAAAGAAAAAAAAAAAGAAAAAATCTTTCCGAAAGTCTAAAGCCATCAAAATGCAGGCAGGCCATATGCCACCAAGGGCAGGCACATGCAGCAAAGCTTGCCAAAATTGATCCCCACTGAAGGCCAAAACAGAAAAGAAGGACCTACAAACACGCTGGAAAGGAGACAACATCAAAGGAATTGCAATTGGAGGAGAAAAAAGGAAAATTTGGGAAATTTAGTGATTCTAAGAAAATGGCCTGGGGTTTTATCAGGTGCATTGCAAAGGACCAAAAGATGCCAGAACTAAGCTCACAGATGTTGCAAAAGCAGGGGAAAAAGTCAAGGAGGAAGACACAACTTAGGGGGCAAGACATGAGGGACATGGCATGAACACTTCAGAAAACAACCAAAAAAAGAAAAAACTCTTTCCCAAAGTCAAAGCCATCAAAAGGCATGGCCTGCCATCAAGTGCAGGGACATGCACCAAAGATTCCTCTATTGGTCCCCATTGAAATCGCAAGATTCCTTTTACCTTCCCGGAAGGAAATGAAATTTCCTTTCGGGAAGGGAAAAGGAATCTTGCGAATCCCAAAAGAAAGGCTTACAAACACTCTGGAAAGGAGATAGGTTCAAATGAAATGCAATTGAAAAAAGCAGAAAATCGGGAATTTTAGACCCTTCAAAAAATAGGCTGTGAGGAAATCAGCTGCATTGCAAAGGACCAAAAGGTGCCAAAACTAAGCTCACAGATGTTGCAAAAGCAAGAGGAAAACGTCAAGGAGGAAGACAGAACTTAGGGGGCAAGATATGAGGGACATGGCATGAATACCTGAAAAATTAAAAAAATAAAAAAGAAAAAAACCTTTTTCCTAAGTCAAAGCCATCAAAATGCAGGCAGGCCATACGCCACCAAGGGCAGGCACATGCAGCAAAGCTTGACAAAATTGATCCCCACTGAAGGCCAAAACAGAAAAGAAGGACTTACAAACACGCTAGAATGGAGACACCATCAAAGGAATTGAAATTGGAGGAGAAAAAAAGAAAAGTTGGGAAATTTAATGACTCTTAGAAAGTGGCCTGGGATTTTTGGAGGTGCAGTGCAAAGGACCAAAAGGTGCAAAAACTAAGCTCACAGATGTTGCAAAAGAAGGGGAAAAAGTCAAGGAAGAAGACACAACATAGGGAGCAAGATATGAGGGACATGGCATGAATACTTAAAAAAATAAAAAGAAAAAAAAGAAAAAATCTATCCCAAAGTCAAAGCCATCAAAATGCAGGCAGGCCATACTCCAGCAAGTGCAGGCACATGCAGCAAAGCTTGCCAAAACTGATCCCCACTGAAGGCCAAAACAGAAAAGAAGGACTTACAAACACACTGGAATGGAGACAAAATCAAAGGAATTGCAATTGGAGGAGAAAAAAAGAAAATTTGGGAAATTTAGTGACTCTAAGAAAATGGCCTGGGGTTTTATCAGGTGCAGTGCAAAGGACCAAAAGGTGCCAAAACTAAGCTCACAGATGTTGCAAAAGCACGGGAAAAAGTCAAGGAGGAAGACACAACTTAGGGGGCAAGATATGAAGGACATGTCATGAATACATAAAACAAAACAAAAAAAAAAAAGAAAAAAATCTATCCCAAAATCAAAGCCATCAAAATGCAGGCAGGCCATACGCCACCAAGGGCAGGCACATGCAGCAAAGCTTGCCAAAATTGATCCCCTTTGAATGCCAAAACAGAAAAGAAGGACTTGCAAACACGCTGGAAAGGAGTCAACATCAAAGGAATTGCAATTGGAGGAGAAAAAAAAAATTTGGGAAATTTAGTGACTCTAAGAAAATGGCCCGGGGTTAATCATGTGCAGTGCAAAGGACCAAAAGGTGCCAAAACTAAGCTCACAGGTTTTGCAAAAGCAGGGCAAAAAGTCAAGGACGAACACACACCTTAGGGGACAAGATATGAGGGACATGGCATGAACACTTCAGAAAACAACCAAAAAAAGAAAAAAATCTTTCCCAAAGTCAAAGCCATCAAAAGGCATGGCCTGCCATCAAGTGCAGGGACATGCACCAAAGATTCCTCTATTGGTCCCCATTGAAATCGCAAGATTCCTTTTACCTTCCCGAAAGGAAATTTCATTTCCTTTCGGGAAGGGAAAAGGAATCTGGCGGATCCGAAAAGAAAGGCTTACAAACACTCTGGAAAGAGATAGGTTCAAATGAAATGCAATTGAAAAAAGCAGAAAATTGGGAATTTTAGTCTCTTCAAAAAACAGGCTGTGAGGAAATCAGCTGCATTGCAAAGGACCAAAAGGTGCCAAAACTAAGCTCACAGATGTTGCAAAAGCAGGGGAAAAAGTCAAGGAGGAAGACACAACTTAGGGGGCAAGATATGAGGGACATGGCATGAATACTTAAAATAATAAAAAAAAAAAAGAAAAGATCTTTCCCAAAGTCAAAGCCATCAAAATGCAGGCAGGCCATACGCCAGCAAGGGCAGGGACGTGCAGCAAAGCTTGCCAAAATTGATCCCCACTGAAGGCCAAAACAGAAAAGAAGGACCTACAAACACGCTGGAATGGAGACAGCATCAAAGGAATTGCAATTGGAGGAGAAAAAAAGAAAATTGGGAAATTTAGTTACTCTAAGAAAATGGCCTGGGTTTATATCAGGTGCAGTACAAAGGACCAAAAGATGCCAAAACTAAGCTCACATATGTTGCAAAAGCAGGGGAAAAAGTCAAGGAGGAAGACACAACTTACGGGGCAAGATATGAGGGACATGGCATGAATACTTAAAATATTAAAAAAAAAAAAGAAAAACTCTTTCCCAAAGTCAAAGCCATCAAAATGCAGGCAGGCCATACGCCACCAAGGGCAGGCACATGCAGCAAAGCTTGCCAAAATTGATCCCCACTGAAGGCCAAAACAGAAAAGAAGGACTTACAAACACGCTGGAATGGAGACACCATCAAAGGAATTGCAATTGCAGGAGAAAAAAAGAAAATTTGGGAAATTTAATGACTCTAAGAAAGTGGCCTGGGGTTTTAGCAGGTGCAGTGCAAAGGAGCAAAAGATGCCAAAACTAAGCTCACAGATGTTGCAAAAGCAGGGGAAAAAGTCAAGGAGGAAGACACAACTTAGGGGGCAAGATATGAGGGACATGGCATGAACACTTCAGAAAACAACCAAAAAAAGAAAAAAATCTATCCCAAAGTCAAAGCCATCAAAAGGCATGGCCTGCCATCAAGTGCAGGGACATGCACCAAAGATTCCTCTATTGGTCCCCATTGAAATCGCAAGATTCCTCTTCCCTTCCCGAAAGGAAATGAAATTTCCTTTCGTGAAGGGAAAAGGAATCTTGCGAATCCCAAAAGAAAGGCTTACAAACACCCTGGAAAGGAGATAGGTTCAAATGAAATGCAATTGAAAAAAGCAGAAAATCGGGAATTTTAGTCTCTTCAAAAAATAGGCTGTGAGGAAATCAGCTGCATTGCAAAGGACCAAAAGGTGCCAAAACTAAGCTCACAGATGTTGCAAAAGCAGGGGAAAAAGTCAAGGAGGAAGACACAACTTAGGGGTAAGATATGAGGGACATGGCATGAATACTTACAATAAAAAAAAAAAAAAAAGAAAAAAATCTTTCCCAAAGTCAAAGCCACCAAAATGCACGCAGGCCATACGCCACCAAGGGCAGGCACATGCAGCAAAGCTTGCCAAAATTGATCCCCACTGAAGGCCAAAACAAAAAAGAAGGACCGACAAACACGCTGGAAAGGACTCAATATCAAAGGAATTGCAATTGGAGGAGAAAAAAAGAAAATTTTGGAAATTTAGTGACTCTAAGAAAATGGCCTGTGTTTATATCAGGTGCAGTGCAAAGGAACAAAAGATGCCAAAACTAAGCTCACAGATGTTGCAAAAGCAGGGGAAAAAGTCAAGGAGGAAGACACAACTTAGGGGGCAAGATATGAGGGACATGGCATGAATACTTAAAATAATAAAAAAAAAAAAAAAAGAAAAAATCTTTCCCAAAGTCAAAGCCATCGAAATGCAGGCAGGCCATACGCCACCAAGGGCAGGCACATGCAGCAAAGCTTGCCAAAATTGATCCCCACTGAAGGCCAAACAGAAAAGAAGGACCTACAAACACGCTGGAAAGGAGTCAACATCAAAGGAATTGCAATTGGAGGAGAAAAAAAGAAAATTTTGGAAATTTAGTGACTCTAAGACAATGGCCTGGGTTTATATCAGGTGCAGTGCAAAGGACCAAAAGATGCAAAAACTAAGCTCACAGATGTTGCAAAAGCAGGGGAAAAAGTCAAGGAGGAAGACACAACTTAGGGGGCAAGATATGAGGGGACATGGCATGAACACTTCAGAAAACAACCAAAAAAAGAAAAAAATCTTTCCCAAAGTCAAAGCCATCAAAAGGCATGGCCTGCCATCAAGTGCAGGGACATGCACCAAAGATTCCTCTATTGGTCCCCATTGAAATCGCAAGATTCCTTTTCCCTTCCCGAAAGGAAATGAAATTTCCTTTCGGGAAGGGAAAAGGAATCTTGCGAATCCCAAAAGAAAGGCTTAAAAACACTCTGGAAAGGAGATAGGTTCAAATGAAATGCAATTGAAAAAAGCAGAAAATCGGGAATTTTAGTCTCTTCAAAAAAATAGGCTGTGAGGAAATCAGCTGCATTGCAAAGGACCAAAAGGTGCCAAAACTAAGCTCACAGATGTTGCAAAAGCAGGGGAAAAAGTCAAGGAGGAAGACACAACTTAGGGGGCAAGATATTAGGGACATGGCATGAATACCTAAAACAGAAAAAAAAAAAAAAGAAAAAAATCTTTCCCAAAGTCAAAGCCACCAAAATGCAGGCAGGCCATACGCCACCAAGGGCAGGCACATGCAAAAGCTTGCCAAAATTGATCCCCACTGAAGGCCAAAACAGAAAAGAAGGACTTGCAAACACGCTGGAAAGGAGACACCATCAAAGGAATTGCAATTGGAGGAGAAAAAAAGAAAATGTGGGAAATTTAATGACTCTTAGAAAGTGGCCTGGGGTTTTAGCAGGTGCTGTGCAAAGGACCAAAGATGCCAAAACTAAGCTCACAGATGTTGCAAAAGCAGGGGAAAAAGTCAAGGAGGAAGACACAACTTAGGGGGCAAGATATGAGGGACATGGCATGAATACTTACAACAATAAAAAAAAAAAAAAAGAAATAAATCTTTCCCAAAGTCAAAGCCACCAAAATGCAGGCAAGCCATATGCCACCAAGGGCAGGCACATGCAGCAAAACTTGCCAGCACTTATCCCCACTGAAGGCCAAAATAAAAAGAAGAACCGACAAACACGTTGGAAAGGAGTCAACATCAAAGGAATTGCAATTGGAGGAGAAAAAAAGAAAATTTTGGAAATTTAGTGACTCTAAGAAAATGGCCTGGGGTTCATATCAGGTGCAGTGCAAAGGACCAAATGATGCCAAAACTATACTCCCAGATGTTGCAAAAGCAGGGGAATAAGTCGAGCAGGAAGACACAACAGGGGGCAAGATATGAGGAACATGGCATGAATACTTAAAATAATAAAAAAAAAAAAAGAAAAAATCTTTCCCAAAGTCAAAGCCATCAAAATGCAGGCAGGCTATACGCCACCAAGGGCAGGCACATGCAGCAAAGCTTGCCAAAATTGATCCCCACTGAAGGCCAAAACAGAAAAGAAGGACCTACAAATACGCTGGAAAGGAGTCAACATCAAAGGAATTGCAATTGGAGGAGAAAAAAAGAAAATATGGGAAATTTAGTGACTCTAAGAAAATGGCCTGTGTTTATATCAGGTGCATTGCAAAGGACCAAAAGATGCCAAAACTAAGCTCACAGATGTTGCACAAGCAGGGGAAAAAGTCAAGGAGGAAGACACAACTTAGGGGGCAAGATGTGAGGGACATGGCATGAGTATTTAAAATAATAAAAAAAAAAAAAAAGAAAAAATTTTTCCCAAAGTCAAAGCCATCAAAATGCAGGCAGGCCATACGCCAGCAAGTGCAGGCACATGCAGCAAAGCTTGCCAAAATTGATCCCCACTGAAGGCCAAAACAGAAAAGAAGGACTTACAAACACGCTGGAATGGAGACAACATGAAAGGAATTCAATTCCTTTGTGAAAAGAAGAAAATTCGGGTAAGTTAGTGATTCTAAGAAAATGGCCTGGGTTTATATCAGGTGCAGTGCAAAGGACCAAAAGATGCAGAAACTAAGATCACAGATGTTGCAAAAGCAGGGGAAAAAGTCAAGGAGGACCACAGAACTTAGGGGGCAAGATATGAGGGACGTGGCATGAACACTTCAGAAAACAACCATAAAAAGAAAAAAATCTTTCCCAAAGTCAAAGCCATCAATTGCAGGCAGGCCTTACGCCACCAAGGGCAGGCACATGCAGCAAAGCTTGCCAAAATTGATCCCCACTGAAGGCCAAAACAGAAAAGAAGGACCTACAAACACGCTGGAAAGGAGTCAACATCAAAGGAATTGCAATTGGAGGAGAAAAAAAGAGAATTTTGGAAATTTAGTGACTCTAAGAAAATGGCCTGGGTTTATATCAGGTGCAGTGCAAAGGACCAAAAGATGCCAAAACTAAGCTCACAGATGTTGCAAAAGCAGGGGAAAAAGTCAAGGAGGAAGACACAACTTAGGGGGCAAGATATGAGGGACATGGCATGAACACTTCAGAAAACAACCAAAAAAAGAAAAAAATCTTTCCCAATGTAAAAGCCATCAAAAGGCATGGCCTGCCATCAAGTGCAGGGACATGCACCAAAGATTCCTCTATTGGTCCCCATTGAAATCGCAAGATTCCTTTTCCCTTCCCGAAAGGAAATTACATTTCCTTTCGGGAAGGGAAAAGGAATCTTGCGAATCCCAAAAGAAAGGCTTACAAACACTCTGGGAAGGAGATAGGTTCAAATGAAATGCAATTGAAAAAAGCAGAAAATCGGGAATTTTAGTCTCTTCAAAAAATAGGCTGTGAGGAAATCAGCGGCATTGCAAAGCACCAAAAGGTGGCAAAACTAAGCTCACAGATGTTGCAAAAGCAGGGGAAAAAGTCAAGGAGGAAGACACAACTTAGGGGGCAAGATATGAGGGACATGGCATGAATACCTGAAAAATTAAAAAAATAAAAAAGAAAAAAACCTTTCCCTAAGTCAAAGCCATCAAAATGCAGGCAGGCCATACGCCACCAAGGGCAGGCACATGCAGCAAAGCTTGACAAAATTGATCCCCACTGAAGGCCAAAACAGAAAAGAAGGACTTACAAACACGCTAGAATGGAGACACCATCAAAGGAATTGAAATTGGAGGAGAAAAAAAGAAAAGTTGGGAAATTTAATGACTCTTAGAAAGTGGCCTGGGGTTTTAGCAGGTGCAGTGCAAAGGACCAAAAGGTGCAAAAACTAAGCTCACAGATGTTGCAAAAGAAGGGGAAAAAGTCAAGGAAGAAGACACAACATAGGGAGCAAGATATGAGGGACATGGCATGAATACTTAAAAAAATAAAAAGAAAAAAAAGAAAAAATCTATCCCAAAGTCAAAGCCATCAAAATGCAGGCAGGCCATACTCCAGCAAGTGCAGGCACATGCAGCAAAGCTTGCCAAAACTGATCCCCACTGAAGGCCAAAACAGAAAAGAAGGACTTACAAACACACTGGAATGGAGACAAAATCAAAGGAATTGCAATTGGAGGAGAAAAAAAGAAAATTTGGGAAATTTAGTGACTCTAAGAAAATGGCCTGGGGTTTTATCAGGTGCAGTGCAAAGGACCAAAAGGTGCCAAAACTAAGCTCACAGATGTTGCAAAAGCACGGGAAAAAGTCAAGGAGGAAGACACAACTTAGGGGGCAAGATATGAAGGACATGTCATGAATACATAAAACAAAACAAAAAAAAAAAAGAAAAAAATCTATCCCAAAATCAAAGCCATCAAAATGCAGGCAGGCCATACGCCACCAAGGGCAGGCACATGCAGCAAAGCTTGCCAAAATTGATCCCCTTTGAATGCCAAAACAGAAAAGAAGGACTTGCAAACACGCTGGAAAGGAGTCAACATCAAAGGAATTGCAATTGGAGGAGAAAAAAAAAATTTGGGAAATTTAGTGACTCTAAGAAAATGGCCCGGGGTTAATCATGTGCAGTGCAAAGGACCAAAAGGTGCCAAAACTAAGCTCACAGGTTTTGCAAAAGCAGGGGAAAAAGTCAAGGACGAACACACACCTTAGGGGACAAGATATGAGGGACATGGCATGAACACTTCAGAAAACAACCAAAAAAAGAAAAAAATCTTTCCCAAAGTCAAAGCCATCAAAAGGCATGGCCTGCCATCAAGTGCAGGGACATGCACCAAAGATTCCTCTATTGGTCCCCATTGAAATCGCAAGATTCCTTTTCCCTTCCCGAAAGGAAATTTCATTTCCTTTCGGGAAGGGAAAAGGAATCTGGCGGATCCGAAAAGAAAGGCTTACAAACACTCTGGAAAGAGATAGGTTCAAATGAAATGCAATTGAAAAAAGCAGAAAATTGGGAATTTTAGTCTCTTCAAAAAACAGGCTGTGAGGAAATCAGCTGCATTGCAAAGGACCAAAAGGTGCCAAAACTAAGCTCACAGATGTTGCAAAAGCAGGGGAAAAAGTCAAGGAGGAAGACACAACTTAGGGGGCAAGATATGAGGGACATGGCATGAATACTTAAAATAATAAAAAAAAAAAAGAAAAGATCTTTCCCAAAGTCAAAGCCATCAAAATGCAGGCAGGCCATACGCCAGCAAGGGCAGGGACGTGCAGCAAAGCTTGCCAAAATTGATCCCCACTGAAGGCCAAAACAGAAAAGAAGGACCTACAAACACGCTGGAATGGAGACAGCATCAAAGGAATTGCAATTGGAGGAGAAAAAAAGAAAATTGGGAAATTTAGTTACTCTAAGAAAATGGCCTGGGTTTATATCAGGTGCAGTACAAAGGACCAAAAGATGCCAAAACTAAGCTCACATATGTTGCAAAAGCAGGGGAAAAAGTCAAGGAGGAAGACACAACTTACGGGGCAAGATATGAGGGACATGGCATGAATACTTAAAATATTAAAAAAAAAAAAGAAAAACTCTTTCCCAAAGTCAAAGCCATCAAAATGCAGGCAGGCCATACGCCACCAAGGGCAGGCACATGCAGCAAAGCTTGCCAAAATTGATCCCCACTGAAGGCCAAAACAGAAAAGAAGGACTTACAAACACGCTGGAATGGAGACAGCATCAAAGGAATTGCAATTGCAGGAGAAAAAAAGAAAATTTGGGAAATTTAATGACTCTAAGAAAGTGGCCTGGGGTTTTAGCAGGTGCAGTGCAAAGGAGCAAAAGATGCCAAAACTAAGCTCACAGATGTTGCAAAAGCAGGGGAAAAAGTCAAGGAGGAAGACACAACTTAGGGGGCAAGATATGAGGGACATGGCATGAACACTTCAGAAAACAACCAAAAAAAGAAAAAAATCTATCCCAAAGTCAAAGCCATCAAAAGGCATGGCCTGCCATCAAGTGCAGGGACATGCACCAAAGATTCCTCTATTGGTCCCCATTGAAATCGCAAGATTCCTCTTCCCTTCCCGAAAGGAAATGAAATTTCCTTTCGTGAAGGGAAAAGGAATCTTGCGAATCCCAAAAGAAAGGCTTACAAACACCCTGGAAAGGAGATAGGTTCAAATGAAATGCAATTGAAAAAAGCAGAAAATCGGGAATTTTAGTCTCTTCAAAAAATAGGCTGTGAGGAAATCAGCTGCATTGCAAAGGACCAAAAGGTGCCAAAACTAAGCTCACAGATGTTGCAAAAGCATGGGAAAAAGTCAAGGAGGAAGACACAACTTAGGGGTAAGATATGAGGGACATGGCATGAATACTTACAATAAAAAAAAAAAAAAAAGAAAAAAATCTTTCCCAAAGTCAAAGCCACCAAAATGCACGCAGGCCATACGCCACCAAGGGCAGGCACATGCAGCAAAGCTTGCCAAAATTGATCCCCACTGAAGGCCAAAACAAAAAAGAAGGACCGACAAACACGCTGGAAAGGACTCAATATCAAAGGAATTGCAATTGGAGGAGAAAAAAAGAAAATTTTGGAAATTTAGTGACTCTAAGAAAATGGCCTGTGTTTATATCAGGTGCAGTGCAAAGGACCAAAAGATGCCAAAACTAAGCTCACAGATGTTGCAAAAGCAGGGGAAAAAGTCAAGGAGGAAGACACAACTTAGGGGGCAAGATATGAGGGACATGGCATGAATACCTGAAAAATTAAAAAAAAAAAAAAGAAAAAAACCTTTCCCTAAGTCAAAGCCATCAAAATGCAGGCAGGCCATACGCCACCAAGGGCAGGCACATGCAGCAAAGCTTGACAAAATTGATCCCCACTGAAGGCCAAAACAGAAAAGAAGGACTTACAAACACGCTAGAATGGAGACACCATCAAAGGAATTGAAATTGGAGGAGAAAAAAAGAAAAGTTGGGAAATTTAATGACTCTTAGAAAGTGGCCTGGGGTTTTAGCAGGTGCAGTGCAAAGGACCAAAAGATGCCAAAACTAAGCTCACAGATGTTGCAAAAGCAGGGGAAAAAGTCAAGGAAGAAGACACAACATAGGGAGCAAGATAAGAGGGACATGGCATGAATACTTAAAAAAATAAAAAAAAAAAGAAGAAAAAATCTATCCCAAAGTCAAAGCCATCAAAATGCAGGCAGGCCATACTCCAGCAAGTGCAGGCACATGCAGCAAAGCTTGCCAAAACTGATCCCCACTGAAGGCCAAAACAGAAAAGAAGGACTTACAAACACACTGGAATGGAGACAAAATCAAAGGAATTGCAATTGGAGGAGAAAAAAAGAAAATTTGGGAAATTTAGTGACTCTAAGAAAATGGCCTGGGGTTTTATCAGGTGCAGTGCAAAGGACCAAAAGGTGCCAAAACTAAGCTCACAGATGTTGCAAAAGCAGGGGAAAAAGTCAAGGAGGAAGACACAACTTAGGGGGCAAGATATGAAGGACATGGCATGAATACATAAAACAAAACAAAAAAAAAATGAAAAAAATCTATCCCAAAGTCAAAGCCATCCAAATGCAGGCAGGCCATACGCCACCAAGGGCAGGCACATGCAGCAAAGCTTGCCAAAATTGATCCCCTTTGAATGCCAAAACAGAAAAGAAGGACTTGAAAACACGCTGGAAAGGAGTCAACATCAAAGGAATTGCAATTGGAGGAGAAAAAAAAAAATTTGGGAAATTTAGTGACTCTAAGAAAATGGCCCGGGGTTAATCATGTGTAGTGCAAAGGACCAAAAGGTGCCAAAACTAAGCTCACAGGTTTTGCAAAAGCAGGGGAAAAAGTCAAGGACGAACACACACCTTAGGGGGCAAGATATGAGGGACATGGCATGAACACTTCAGAAAACAACCAAAAAAAGAAAAAAATCTTTCCCAAAGTCAAAGCCATCAAAAGGCATGGCCTGCCATCAAGTGCAGGGACATGCACCAAAGATTCCTCTATTGGTCCCCATTGAAATCGCAAGATTCCTTTTCCCTTCCCGAAAGGAAATGAAATTTCCTTTCGGGAAGGGAAAAGGAATCTTGCGAATCCCAAAAGAAAGGCTTAAAAACACTCTGGAAAGGAGATAGGTTCAAATGAAATGCAATTGAAAAAAGCAGAAAATCGGGAATTTTAGTCTCTTCAAAAAATAGGCTGTGAGGAAATCAGCTGCATTGCAAAGGACCAAAAGGTGCCAAACCTAAGCTCACAGATGTTGCAAAAGCAGGGGAAAAAGTCAAGGAGGAAGACACAACTTAGGGGGCAAGATATGAGGGACATGGCATGAATACCTAAAACAGAAAAAAAAAAAAAAGAAAAAAATCTTTCCCAAAGTCAAAGCCACCAAAATGCAGGCAGGCCATACGCCAGCAAGGGCAGGCACATGCAAAAGCTTGCCAAAATTGATCCCCACTGAAGGCCAAAACAGAAAAGAAGGACTTGCAAACACGCTGGAATGGAGACACCATCAAAGGAATTGCAATTGGAGGAGAAAAAAAGAAAATGTGGGAAATTTAATGGCTCTTAGAAAGTGGCCTGGGGTTTTAGCAGGTGCAGTGCAAAGGACCAAAGATGCCAAAACTAAGCTCACAGATGTTGCAAAAGCAGGGGAAAAAGTCAAGGAGGAAGACACAACTTAGGGGGCAAGATATGAGGGACATGGCATGAATACTTACAACAATAAAAAAAAAAAAAAGAAATAAATCTTTCCCAAAGTCAAAGCCACCAAAATGCAGGCAAGCCATACGCCACCAAGGGCAGGCACATGCAGCAAAACTTGCCAGCACTGATCCCCACTGCAGGCCAAAAAAAAAAGAAGAACCGACAAACACGCTGGAAAGGAGTCAACATCAAAGGAATTGCAATTGGAGGAGAAAAAAAGAAAATTTTGGAAATTTAGTGACTCTAAGAAAATGGCCTGGGGTTCATATCAGGTGCAGTGCAAAGGACCAAATGATGCCAAAACTATACTCCCAGATGTTGCAAAAGCAGGGGAATAAGTCGAGCAGGAAGACACAACAGGGGGCAAGATATGAGGAACATGGCATGAATACTTAAAATAATAAAAAAAAAAAAAGAAAAAATCTTTCCCAAAGTCAAAGCCATCAAAATGCAGGCATGCCATACGCCACCAAGGGCAGGCACATGCAGCAAAGCTTGCCAAAATGGATCCACACTGAAGGCCAAAACAGAAAAGAAGGACCTACAAATACGCTGGAAAGGAGTCAACATCAAAGGAATTGCAATTTCTTTGTGAAAAGAAGAAAATTCGGGTAAGTTAGTGATTCTAAGAAAATGGCCTGGGTTTATATCAGGTGCAGTGCAAAGGACCAAAAGATGCAGAAACTAAGATCACAGATGTTGCAAAAGCAGGGGAAAAAGTCAAGGAGGAAGACATAACTTAGGTGGCAAGATATGAGGGACATGGCATGAACACTTCAGAAAAAAACCATAAAAAGAAAAAAATCTTTCCCAAAGTCAAAGCCATCAAAATGCAGGCAGGCCATACGCCACCAAGGGCAGGCACATGCAGCAAAGCTTGCCAAAATTGATCCCCACTGAAGGCCAAAACAGAAAAGAAGGACCTACAAACACGCTGGAAAGGAGTCAACATCAAAGGAATTGCAATTGGAGGAGAAAAAAAGAGAATTTTGGAAATTTAGTGACTCTAAGAAAATGGCCTGGGTTTATATCAGGTGCAGTGCAAAGGACCAAAAGATGCCAAAACTAAGCTCACAGATGTTGCAAAAGCAGGGGAAAAAGTCAAGGAGGAAGACACAACTTAGGGAGCAAGATATGAGGGACATGGCATGAATACTTACAATAATAAAAAAAAAAAAAAAAGAAAAAAAATTTTCCCAAAGTCAAAGCCACCAAAATGCAGGCAGGCCATACCCCACCAAGAGCAGGCACATGCAGCAATGTTTGCCAACACTGATACCCACTGAAGGCCAAAACAGAAAAGAAGGACTTACAAACACCCTGGAAAGGAGTCAACATCAAAGGAATTGCAATTGGAGGAGAAAAAAAGAAAATTTGGGAAATTTAGTGACTCTAAGAAAATGGCCTGTGTTTATATCAGGTGCAGTGCAAAGGACCAAAAGATGCCAAAACTAAGCTCAAGGATGTTGCAAAAGCAGGGGAAAAAGTCAAGGAGGAAGACACAACTTAGGGGGCAAGATATGAGGGACATGGCAGGAACACTTCAGAAAACAACCAAAAAAAGAAAAAAATCTTTCCCAAAGTCAAAGCCATCAAAAGGCATGGCCTGCCATCAAGTGCAGGGACATGCACCAAAGATTCCTCTATTGGTCCCCATTGAAATCGCAAGATTCCTCTTCCATTCCCGAAAGGAAATGAAATTTCCTTTCGGGAAGGGAAAAGGAATCTTGCGAATCCCAAAGGAAAGGCTTACAAACACTCTGGAAAGGAGATAGGTTCAAATGAAATGCAATTAAAAAAAGCAGAAAATCGGGAATTTTAGTCTCTTCAAAAAAAAAGGCTGTGAGGAAATCAGCTGCATTGCAAAGCACCAAAAGGTGGCAAAACTAAGCTCACAGATGTTGCAAAAGCAGGGGAAAAAGTCAAGGAGGAAGACACAACTTAGGGGGCAAGATATTAGGGACATGGCATGAATACTTAAAATAATAAAAAAAAAAAAAGAAATAATCTTTCCCAAAGTCAAAGCCATCAAAAGGCATGGCCTGCCATCAAGTGCAGGGACATGCACCAAAGATTCCTCTATTGGTCCCCATTGAAATTTCAAGATTCCTTTTCATTTCCTTTCGGGAAGGGAAAAGGAATCTTGCGAATCCCAAAAGAAAGGCTTACAAACACTCTGGAAAGGAGATAGGTTCAAATTAAATGCAATTGAAAAAAGCAGAAATTTGGGAAATTTAGTCTCTTCAAAAAATAGGCTGTGAGGAAATCAGCTGCATTGCAAAGGAACAAAAGGTGCCAAAACTAAGCTCACAGATGTTGCAACGCCACCAAGGGCAGGCACATGAAGCAAAGCTTGCCAAAATTGATCCCCACTGAAGGCAAAACAGAAAAGAAGGACATACAAACACGCTGGAAAGGAGTCAACATCAAAGGAATTGCAATTGGAGGAGAAAAAAAGAAAATTTGGGAAATTTAGTGACTCTAAGAAAATGGCCTGGTGTTTTTTCAGGTGCTTTTCAAAGGACAAAAAGGTGCCAAAACTAAGCTCACAGATGTTGCAAAAGCAGGGGAAAAAGTCAAGGAGGAAGACACAACTTAGGGGGCAAGATATGAGGGACATGGCATGAATACTTAAAATAATAAAAAAAAAAAAAAGAAAAAATCTTTCCCAAAGTCAAAGCCATCAAAATGCAGGCAGGCCATACGCCACCAAGGGCAGGCACATGCAGCAAATCTTGCCAATATTGATCCCCACTGAAGGCCAAAACAGAAAAGAAGGACTTACAAACACACTGGAATGGAGACACCATCAAAGGAATTGCAATTGGAGGAGAAAAAAAGAAAATTTGGGAAATTTAGTGACTCTAAGAAATTGGCCTGGGGTTTTAGCAGGTGGAGTGGAAAGGACCAAAAGATGCCAAAACTAAGGTCACAGATGTTGCAAAAGCAGGGGAAAAAGTCAAGGAGGAAGACACAACATAGTGGGCAAGATATGAGGGACATGGCATGAACACTTCAGAAAACAACCAAAAAAAGAAAAAAATCTTTCCCAGAGTCAAAGCCATCAAAATGCAGGCAGGCCATGCGCCAGGAAGGGCAGGCACATGCAGCAAAGCTTGCCAATATTGATCCCCACTGAAGGCCAAAACAGAAAAGAAGGACTAACAAACACGCGGGAATGCAGACAACATGAAAGGAATTCAATTTCAATGAGAAAAAAAGAAAATTTGGCAAAGTTACTGATTCTAAGAAGATGGCCTGGGTTTATATCAGGTGCAGTGGAAAGGACCAAAAGATGCCAAAGCTAAGCTCACAGATGTTGCAAAAGCAGGGGAAAAAGTCAAGGAGGAAGACACAACTTAGGGGGCAAGATATGAGCGACATGGCATGAACACTTCAGAAAACAACCAAAAAAAGAAAAAAATCTTTCCCAAAGTCAAAGCCATCAAAAGGCATGGCCTGCCATCAAGTGCAGGGACATGCACCAAAGATTCCTCTATTGGTCCCCACTGAAATCGCAAGATTCCTTTTCCCTTCCCGAAAGGAAATTTCATTTCCTTTCGGGAAGGGAAAAGGAATCTTGCGGATCCCAAAAGAAAGGCTTACAAACACTCTGGAAAGGAGATAGGTTCAAATGAAATGCAATTGAAAAAAGCAGAAAATCGGGAATTTTAGACTCTTCAAAAAAAAAGCTGAGAGGAAATCACCTGCATTGCAACGGACCAAAAGGTGTAAAAACTAAGCTCACAGATGTTTTAAAAGCAGGGGAAAAAGTCAAGGAGGAAGACACAACTTAGGGGGCAAGATATGAGGGACATGGCATGAATACTTAAAATAATAAAAAAAAAAAAAAGAAAAAATCTTTCCCAAAGTCAAAGCCATCAAAATGCAGGCAGGACATATGACAGCAAGGGCAGGCACATGCAGCAAAGCTTGCCAAAATTGATCCCCACTGAAGGCCAAAACAGAAAAGAAGGACCTACAAACACGCTGGAAAGGAGTCAACATCAAAGGAATTGCAATTGGAGGAGAAAAAAAGAAAATTTTGGAAATTTAGTGACTCTAAGAAAATGGCCTGGGTTTATATCAGGTGCAGTGCAAAGGACCAAAAGATGCCAAAACTAAGCTCACAGATGTTGCAAAAGCAGGGGAAATAGTCAAGGAGGATGACACAACTTAGGGGGCAAGATATGAGGGACATGGCATGAATACTTAAAATAATAAAAAAAAAAAAAAGAAAAAATCTTTCCCAAAGTCAAAGCCATCAAAATGCAGGCAGGCCATATGACACCAAGGGCAGGCACATGCAGCAAAGCTTGCCAAAATTGATCCCCACTGAAGGCCAAAACAGAAAAGAAGGACCTACAAACACGCTGGAAAGGTGTCAACATCAAAGGAATTGCAATTGGAGGAGAAAAAAAGAAAATTTGGGAAATTTAGTGACTCTAAGAAAATGGCCTGGGTTTATATCAGGTGCAGTGCAAAGGACCAAAAGATGCCAAAACAAAGCTCACAGATGTTGCAAAAGCAGGGGAAAAAGTCAAGGAGGAAGACACAACTTAGGGGGAAAGATATGAGGGACATGGCATGAACACTTCAGAAAACAACCAAAAAAAGAAAAAAATCTTTCCCAATGTAAAAGCCATCAAAAGGCATGGCCTGCCATCAAGTGCAGGGACATGCACCAAAGATTCCTCTATTGGTCCCCATTGAAATCGCAAGATTCCTTTTCCCTCCCCGAAAGGAAATTACATTTCCTTTCGGGAAGGGAAAAGGAATCTTGCGAATCCCAAAAGAAAGGCTTACAAACACTCTGGGAAGGAGATAGGTTCAAATGAAATGCAATTGAAAAAAGCAGAAAATCGGGAATTTTAGTCTCTTCAAAAAATAGGCTGTGAGGAAATCAGCGGCATTGCAAAGCACCAAAAGGTGGCAAAACTAAGCTCACAGATGTTGCAAAAGCAGGGGAAAAAGTCAAGGAGGAAGACACAACTTACGGGGCAAGATATGAGGGACATGGCATGAATACTTAAAACAAAAAAGAAAAAAAAAAAGAAAAAATCTTTCCGAAAGTCTAAAGCCATCAAAATGCAGGCAGGCCATATGCCACCAAGGGCAGGCACATGCAGCAAAGCTTGCCAAAATTGATCCCCACTGAAGGCCAAAACAGAAAAGAAGGACCTACAAACACGCTGGAAAGGAGACAACATCAAAGGAATTGCAATTGGAGGAGAAAAAAGGAAAATTTGGGAAATTTAGTGATTCTAAGAAAATGGCCTGGGGTTTTATCAGGTGCATTGCAAAGGACCAAAAGATGCCAGAACTAAGCTCACAGATGTTGCAAAAGCAGGGGAAAAAGTCAAGGAGGAAGACACAACTTAGGGGGCAAGACATGAGGGACATGGCATGAACACTTCAGAAAACAACCAAAAAAAGAAAAAACTCTTTCCCAAAGTCAAAGCCATCAAAAGGCATGGCCTGCCATCAAGTGCAGGGACATGCACCAAAGATTCCTCTATTGGTCCCCATTGAAATCGCAAGATTCCTTTTACCTTCCCGGAAGGAAATGAAATTTCCTTTCGGGAAGGGAAAAGGAATCTTGCGAATCCCAAAAGAAAGGCTTACAAACACTCTGGAAAGGAGATAGGTTCAAATGAAATGCAATTGAAAAAAGCAGAAAATCGGGAATTTTAGACCCTTCAAAAAATAGGCTGTGAGGAAATCAGCTGCATTGCAAAGGACCAAAAGGTGCCAAAACTAAGCTCACAGATGTTGCAAAAGCAAGAGGAAAACGTCAAGGAGGAAGACAGAACTTAGGGGGCAAGATATGAGGGACATGGCATGAATACCTGAAAAATTAAAAAAATAAAAAAGAAAAAAACCTTTTTCCTAAGTCAAAGCCATCAAAATGCAGGCAGGCCATACGCCACCAAGGGCAGGCACATGCAGCAAAGCTTGACAAAATTGATCCCCACTGAAGGCCAAAACAGAAAAGAAGGACTTACAAACACGCTAGAATGGAGACACCATCAAAGGAATTGAAATTGGAGGAGAAAAAAAGAAAAGTTGGGAAATTTAATGACTCTTAGAAAGTGGCCTGGGGTTTTAGCAGGTGCAGTGCAAAGGACCAAAAGGTGCAAAAACTAAGCTCACAGATGTTGCAAAAGAAGGGGAAAAAGTCAAGGAAGAAGACACAACATAGGGAGCAAGATATGAGGGACATGGCATGAATACTTAAAAAAATAAAAAGAAAAAAAAGAAAAAATCTATCCCAAAGTCAAAGCCATCAAAATGCAGGCAGGCCATACTCCAGCAAGTGCAGGCACATGCAGCAAAGCTTGCCAAAACTGATCCCCACTGAAGGCCAAAACAGAAAAGAAGGACTTACAAACACACTGGAATGGAGACAAAATCAAAGGAATTGCAATTGGAGGAGAAAAAAAGAAAAGTTGGGAAATTTAATGACTCTTAGAAAGTGGCCTGGGGTTTTAGCAGGTGCAGTGCAAAGGACCAAAAGGTGCAAAAAACTAAGCTCACAGATGTTGCAAAAGAAGGGGAAAAAGTCAAGGAAGAAGACACAACATAGGGAGCAAGATATGAGGGACATGGCATGAATACTTAAAAAAATAAAAAGAAAAAAAAGAAAAAATCTATCCCAAAGTCAAAGCCATCAAAATGCAGGCAGGCCATACGCCACCAAGGGCAGGCACATGCAGCAAAGCTTGCCAAAATTGATCCCCTTTGAATGCCAAAACAGAAAAGAAGGACTTGCAAACACGCTGGAAAGGAGTCAACATCAAAGGAATTGCAATTGGAGGAGAAAAAAAAAATTTGGGAAATTTAGTGACTCTAAGAAAATGGCCCGGGGTTAATCATGTGCAGTGCAAAGGACCAAAAGGTGCCAAAACTAAGCTCACAGGTTTTGCAAAAGCAGGGCAAAAAGTCAAGGACGAACACCCACCTTAGGGGACAAGATATGAGGGACATGGCATGAACACTTCAGAAAACAACCAAAAAAAGAAAAAAATCTTTCCCAAAGTCAAAGCCATCAAAAGGCATGGCCTGCCATCAAGTGCAGGGACATGCACCAAAGATTCCTCTATTGGTCCCCATTGAAATCGCAAGATTCCTTTTCCCTTCCCGAAAGGAAATTTCATTTCCTTTCAAGAAGGGAAAAGGAATCTGGCGGATCCGAAAAGAAAGGCTTACAAACACTCTGGAAAGAGATAGGTTCAAATGAAATGCAATTGAAAAAAGCAGAAAATTGGGAATTTTAGTCTCTTCAAAAAACAGGCTGTGAGGAAATCAGCTGCATTGCAAAGGACCAAAAGGTGCCAAAACTAAGCTCACAGATGTTGCAAAAGCAGGGGAAAAAGTCAAGGAGGAAGACACAACTTAGGGGGCAAGATATGAGGGACATGGCATGAATACTTAAAATAAAAAAAAAAAAAAAGAAAAGATCTTTCCCAAAGTCAAAGCCATCAAAATGCAGGCAGGCCATACGCCAGCAAGGGCAGGGACGTGCAGCAAAGCTTGCCAAAATTGATCCCCACTGAAGGCCAAAACAGAAAAGAAGGACCTACAAACACGCTGGAATGGAGACAGCATCAAAGGAATTGCAATTGGAGGAGAAAAAAAGAAAATTGGGAAATTTAGTTACTCTAAGAAAATGGCCTGGGTTTATATCAGGTGCAGTACAAAGGACCAAAAGATGCCAAAACTAAGCTCACAGATGTTGCAAAAGCAGGGGAAAAAGTCAAGGAGGAAGACACAACTTAGGGGGCAAGATATGAGGGACATGGCATGAACACTTCAGAAAACAACCAAAAAAAGAAAAAAATCTATCCCAAAGTCAAAGCCATCAAAAGGCATGGCCTGCCATCAAGTGCAGGGACATGCACCAAAGATTCCTCTATTGGTCCCCATTGAAATCGCAAGATTCCTCTTCCCTTCCCGAAAGGAAATGAAATTTCCTTTCGTGAAGGGAAAAGGAATCTTGCGAATCCCAAAAGAAAGGCTTACAAACACCCTGGAAAGGAGATAGGTTCAAATGAAATGCAATTGAAAAAAGCAGAAAATCGGGAATTTTAGTCTCTTCAAAAAATAGGCTGTGAGGAAATCAGCTGCATTGCAAAGGACCAAAAGGTGCCAAAACTAAGCTCACAGATGTTGCAAAAGCAGGGGAAAAAGTCAAGGAGGAAGACACAACTTAGGGGTAAGATATGAGGGACATGGCATGAATACTTACAATAAAAAAAAAAAAAAAAGAAAAAAATCTTTCCCAAAGTCAAAGCCACCAAAATGCACGCAGGCCATACGCAACCAAGGGCAGGCACATGCAGCAAAGCTTGCCAAAATTGATCCCCACTGAAGGCCAAAACAAAAAAGAAGGACCGACAAACACGCTGGAAAGGACTCAATATCAAAGGAATTGCAATTGGAGGAGAAAAAAAGAAAATTTTGGAAATTTAGTGACTCTAAGAAAATGGCCTGTGTTTATATCAGGTGCAGTGCAAAGGACCAAAAGATGCCAAAACTAAGCTCACAGATGTTGCAAAAGCAGGGGAAAAAGTCAAGGAGGAAGACACAACTTAGGGGGCAAGATATGAGGGACATGGCATGAATACTTAAAATAATAAAAAAAAAAAAAAAGAAAAAATCTTTCCCAAAGTCAAAGCCATCGAAATGCAGGCAGGCCATACGCCACCAAGGGCAGGCACATGCAGCAAAGCTTGCCAAAATTGATCCCCACTGAAGGCCAAACAGAAAAGAAGGACCTACAAACACGCTGGAAAGGAGTCAACATCAAAGGAATTGCAATTGGAGGAGAAAAAAAGAAAATTTTGGAAATTTAGTGACTCTAAGACAATGGCCTGGGTTTATATCAGGTGCAGTGCAAAGGACCAAAAGATGCAAAAACTAAGCTCACAGATGTTGCAAAAGCAGGGGAAAAAGTCAAGGAGGAAGACACAACTTAGGGGGCAAGATATGAGGGACATGGCATGAACACTTCAGAAAACAACCAAAAAAAGAAAAAAATCTTTCCCAAAGTCAAAGCCATCAAAAGGCATGGCCTGCCATCAAGTGCAGGGACATGCACCAAAGATTCCTCTATTGGTCCCCATTGAAATCGCAAGATTCCTTTTCCCTTCCCGAAAGGAAATGAAATTTCCTTTCGGGAAGGGAAAAGGAATCTTGCGAATCCCAAAAGAAAGGCTTAAAAACACTCTGGAAAGGAGATAGGTTCAAATGAAATGCAATTGAAAAAAGCAGAAAATCGGGAATTTTAGTCTCTTCAAAAAATAGGCTGTGAGGAAATCAGCTGCATTGCAAAGGACCAAAAGGTGCCAAAACTAAGCTCACAGATGTTGCAAAAGCAGGGGAAAAAGTCAAGGAGGAAGACACAACTTAGGGGGCAAGATATTAGGGACATGGCATGAATACCTAAAACAGAAAAAAAAAAAAAAGAAAAAAATCTTTCCCAAAGTCAAAGCCACCAAAATGCAGGCAGGCCATACGCCACCAAGGGCAGGCACATGCAAAAGCTTGCCAAAATTGATCCCCACTGAAGGCCAAAACAGAAAAGAAGGACTTGCAAACACGCTGGAAAGGAGACACCATCAAAGGAATTGCAATTGGAGGAGAAAAAAAGAAAATGTGGGAAATTTAATGACTCTTAGAAAGTGGCCTGGGGTTTTAGCAGGTGCTGTGCAAAGGACCAAAGATGCCAAAACTAAGCTCACAGATGTTGCAAAAGCAGGGGAAAAAGTCAAGGAGGAAGACACAACTTAGGGGGCAAGATATGAGGGACATGGCATGAATACTTACAACAATAAAAAAAAAAAAAAGAAATAAATCTTTCCCAAAGTCAAAGCCACCAAAATGCAGGCAAGCCATATGCCACCAAGGGCAGGCACATGCAGCAAAACTTGCCAGCACTTATCCCCACTGAAGGCCAAAATAAAAAGAAGAACCGACAAACACGTTGGAAAGGAGTCAACATCAAAGGAATTGCAATTGGAGGAGAAAAAAAGAAAATTTTGGAAATTTAGTGACTCTAAGAAAATGGCCTGGGGTTCATATCAGGTGCAGTGCAAAGGACCAAATGATGCCAAAACTATACTCCCAGATGTTGCAAAAGCAGGGGAATAAGTCGAGCAGGAAGACACAACAGGGGGCAAGATATGAGGAACATGGCATGAATACTTAAAATAATAAAAAAAAAAAAAGAAAAAATCTTTCCCAAAGTCAAAGCCATCAAAATGCAGGCAGGCTATACGCCACCAAGGGCAGGCACATGCAGCAAAGCTTGCCAAAATGGATCCCCACTGAAGGCCAAAACAGAAAAGAAGGACCTACAAATACGCTGGAAAGGAGTCAACATCAAAGGAATTGCAATTGGAGGAGAAAAAAAGAAAATATGGGAAATTTAGTGACTCTAAGAAAATGGCCTGTGTTTATATCAGGTGCATTGCAAAGGACCAAAAGATGCCAAAACTAAGCTCACAGATGTTGCACAAGCAGGGGAAAAAGTCAAGGAGGAAGACACAACTTAGGGGGCAAGATGTGAGGGACATGGCATGAGTATTTAAAATAATAAAAAAAAAAAAAAAGAAAAAATTTTTCCCAAAGTCAAAGCCATCAAAATGCAGGCAGGCCATACTCCAGCAAGTGCAGGCACATGCAGCAAAGCTTGCCAAAATTGATCCCCACTGAAGGCCAAAACAGAAAAGAAGGACTTACAAACACGCTGGAATGGAGACAACATGAAAGGAATTCAATTTCTTTGTGAAAAGAAGAAAATTCGGGTAAGTTAGTGATTCTAAGAAAATGGCCTGGGTTTATATCAGGTGCAGTGCAAAGGACCAAAAGATGCAGAAACTAAGATCACAGATGTTGCAAAAGCAGGGGAAAAAGTCAAGGAGGACCACAGAACTTAGGGGGCAAGATATGAGGGACGTGGCATGAACACTTCAGAAAACAACCATAAAAAGAAAAAAATCTTTCCCAAAGTCAAAGCCATCAATTGCAGGCAGGCCTTACGCCACCAAGGGCAGGCACATGCAGCAAAGCTTGCCAAAATTGATCCCCACTGAAGGCCAAAACAGAAAAGAAGGACCTACAAACACGCTGGAAAGGAGTCAACATCAAAGGAATTGCAATTGGAGGAGAAAAAAAGAGAATTTTGGAAATTTAGTGACTCTAAGAAAATGGCCTGGGTTTATATCAGGTGCAGTGCAAAGGACCAAAAGATGCCAAAACTAAGCTCACAGATGTTGCAAAAGCAGGGGAAAAAGTCAAGGAGGAAGACACAACTTAGGGGGCAAGATATGAGGGACATGGCATGAACACTTCAGAAAACAACCAAAAAAAGAAAAAAATCTTTCCCAATGTAAAAGCCATCAAAAGGCATGGCCTGCCATCAAGTGCAGGGACATGCACCAAAGATTCCTCTATTGGTCCCCATTGAAATCGCAAGATTCCTTTTCCCTTCCCGAAAGGAAATTACATTTCCTTTCGGGAAGGGAAAAGGAATCTTGCGAATCCCAAAAGAAAGGCTTACAAACACTCTGGGAAGGAGATAGGTTCAAATGAAATGCAATTGAAAAAAGCAGAAAATCGGGAATTTTAGTCTCTTCAAAAAATAGGCTGTGAGGAAATCAGCGGCATTGCAAAGCACCAAAAGGTGGCAAAACTAAGCTCACAGATGTTGCAAAAGCAGGGGAAAAAGTCAAGGAGGAAGACACAACTTAGGGGGCAAGATATGAGGGACATGGCATGAATACCTGAAAAATTAAAAAAATAAAAAAGAAAAAAACCTTTCCCTAAGTCAAAGCCATCAAAATGCAGGCAGGCCATACGCCACCAAGGGCAGGCACATGCAGCAAAGCTTGACAAAATTGATCCCCACTGAAGGCCAAAACAGAAAAGAAGGACTTACAAACACGCTAGAATGGAGACACCATCAAAGGAATTGAAATTGGAGGAGAAAAAAAGAAAAGTTGGGAAATTTAATGACTCTTAGAAAGTGGCCTGGGGTTTTAGCAGGTGCAGTGCAAAGGACCAAAAGGTGCAAAAACTAAGCTCACAGATGTTGCAAAAGAAGGGGAAAAAGTCAAGGAAGAAGACACAACATAGGGAGCAAGATATGAGGGACATGGCATGAATACTTAAAAAAATAAAAAGAAAAAAAAGAAAAAATCTATCCCAAAGTCAAAGCCATCAAAATGCAGGCAGGCCATACTCCAGCAAGTGCAGGCACATGCAGCAAAGCTTGCCAAAACTGATCCCCACTGAAGGCCAAAACAGAAAAGAAGGACTTACAAACACACTGGAATGGAGACAAAATCAAAGGAATTGCAATTGGAGGAGAAAAAAAGAAAATTTGGGAAATTTAGTGACTCTAAGAAAATGGCCTGGGGTTTTATCAGGTGCAGTGCAAAGGACCAAAAGGTGCCAAAACTAAGCTCACAGATGTTGCAAAAGCACGGGAAAAAGTCAAGGAGGAAGACACAACTTAGGGGGCAAGATATGAAGGACATGTCATGAATACATAAAACAAAACAAAAAAAAAAAAGAAAAAAATCTATCCCAAAATCAAAGCCATCAAAATGCAGGCAGGCCATACGCCACCAAGGGCAGGCACATGCAGCAAAGCTTGCCAAAATTGATCCCCTTTGAATGCCAAAACAGAAAAGAAGGACTTGCAAACACGCTGGAAAGGAGTCAACATCAAAGGAATTGCAATTGGAGGAGAAAAAAAAAATTTGGGAAATTTAGTGACTCTAAGAAAATGGCCCGGGGTTAATCATGTGCAGTGCAAAGGACCAAAAGGTGCCAAAACTAAGCTCACAGGTTTTGCAAAAGCAGGGGAAAAAGTCAAGGACGAACACACACCTTAGGGGACAAGATATGAGGGACATGGCATGAACACTTCAGAAAACAACCAAAAAAAGAAAAAAATCTTTCCCAAAGTCAAAGCCATCAAAAGGCATGGCCTGCCATCAAGTGCAGGGACATGCACCAAAGATTCCTCTATTGGTCCCCATTGAAATCGCAAGATTCCTTTTCCCTTCCCGAAAGGAAATTTCATTTCCTTTCGGGAAGGGAAAAGGAATCTGGCGGATCCGAAAAGAAAGGCTTACAAACACTCTGGAAAGAGATAGGTTCAAATGAAATGCAATTGAAAAAAGCAGAAAATTGGGAATTTTAGTCTCTTCAAAAAACAGGCTGTGAGGAAATCAGCTGCATTGCAAAGGACCAAAAGGTGCCAAAACTAAGCTCACAGATGTTGCAAAAGCAGGGGAAAAAGTCAAGGAGGAAGACACAACTTAGGGGGCAAGATATGAGGGACATGGCATGAATACTTAAAATAATAAAAAAAAAAAAGAAAAGATCTTTCCCAAAGTCAAAGCCATCAAAATGCAGGCAGGCCATACGCCAGCAAGGGCAGGGACGTGCAGCAAAGCTTGCCAAAATTGATCCCCACTGAAGGCCAAAACAGAAAAGAAGGACCTACAAACACGCTGGAATGGAGACAGCATCAAAGGAATTGCAATTGGAGGAGAAAAAAAGAAAATTGGGAAATTTAGTTACTCTAAGAAAATGGCCTGGGTTTATATCAGGTGCAGTACAAAGGACCAAAAGATGCCAAAACTAAGCTCACATATGTTGCAAAAGCAGGGGAAAAAGTCAAGGAGGAAGACACAACTTACGGGGCAAGATATGAGGGACATGGCATGAATACTTAAAATATTAAAAAAAAAAAAGAAAAACTCTTTCCCAAAGTCAAAGCCATCAAAATGCAGGCAGGCCATACGCCACCAAGGGCAGGCACATGCAGCAAAGCTTGCCAAAATTGATCCCCACTGAAGGCCAAAACAGAAAAGAAGGACTTACAAACACGCTGGAATGGAGACAGCATCAAAGGAATTGCAATTGCAGGAGAAAAAAAGAAAATTTGGGAAATTTAATGACTCTAAGAAAGTGGCCTGGGGTTTTAGCAGGTGCAGTGCAAAGGAGCAAAAGATGCCAAAACTAAGCTCACAGATGTTGCAAAAGCAGGGGAAAAAGTCAAGGAGGAAGACACAACTTAGGGGGCAAGATATGAGGGACATGGCATGAACACTTCAGAAAACAACCAAAAAAAGAAAAAAATCTATCCCAAAGTCAAAGCCATCAAAAGGCATGGCCTGCCATCAAGTGCAGGGACATGCACCAAAGATTCCTCTATTGGTCCCCATTGAAATCGCAAGATTCCTCTTCCCTTCCCGAAAGGAAATGAAATTTCCTTTCGTGAAGGGAAAAGGAATCTTGCGAATCCCAAAAGAAAGGCTTACAAACACCCTGGAAAGGAGATAGGTTCAAATGAAATGCAATTGAAAAAAGCAGAAAATCGGGAATTTTAGTCTCTTCAAAAAATAGGCTGTGAGGAAATCAGCTGCATTGCAAAGGACCAAAAGGTGCCAAAACTAAGCTCACAGATGTTGCAAAAGCATGGGAAAAAGTCAAGGAGGAAGACACAACTTAGGGGTAAGATATGAGGGACATGGCATGAATACTTACAATAAAAAAAAAAAAAAAAGAAAAAAATCTTTCCCAAAGTCAAAGCCACCAAAATGCACGCAGGCCATACGCCACCAAGGGCAGGCACATGCAGCAAAGCTTGCCAAAATTGATCCCCACTGAAGGCCAAAACAAAAAAGAAGGACCGACAAACACGCTGGAAAGGACTCAATATCAAAGGAATTGCAATTGGAGGAGAAAAAAAGAAAATTTTGGAAATTTAGTGACTCTAAGAAAATGGCCTGTGTTTATATCAGGTGCAGTGCAAAGGACCAAAAGATGCCAAAACTAAGCTCACAGATGTTGCAAAAGCAGGGGAAAAAGTCAAGGAGGAAGACACAACTTAGGGGGCAAGATATGAGGGACATGGCATGAATACTTAAAATAATAAAAAAAAAAAAAAAGAAAAAATCTTTCCCAAAGTCAAAGCCATCGAAATGCAGGCAGGCCATACGCCACCAAGGGCAGGCACATGCAGCAAAGCTTGCCAAAATTGATCCCCACTGAAGGCCAAACAGAAAAGAAGGACCTACAAACACGCTGGAAAGGAGTCAACATCAAAGGAATTGCAATTGGAGGAGAAAAAAAGAAAATTTGGGAAATTTAGTGACTCTAAGACAATGGCCTGGGTTTATATCAGGTGCAGTGCAAAGGACCAAAAGATGCAAAAACTAAGCTCACAGATGTTGCAAAAGCAGGGGAAAAAGTCAAGGAGGAAGACACAACTTAGGGGGCAAGATATGAGGGACATGGCATGAACACTTCAGAAAACAACCAAAAAAAGAAAAAAATCTTTCCCAAAGTCAAAGCCATCAAAAGGCATGGCCTGCCATCAAGTGCAGGGACATGCACCAAAGATTCCTCTATTGGTCCCCATTGAAATCGCAAGATTCCTTTTCCCTTCCCGAAAGGAAATGAAATTTCCTTTCGGGAAGGGAAAAGGAATCTTGCGAATCCCAAAAGAAAGGCTTAAAAACACTCTGGAAAGGAGATAGGTTCAAATGAAATGCAATTGAAAAAAGCAGAAAATCGGGAATTTTAGTCTCTTCAAAAAATAGGCTGTGAGGAAATCAGCTGCATTGCAAAGGACCAAAAGGTGCCAAAACTAAGCTCACAGATGTTGCAAAAGCAGGGGAAAAAGTCAAGGAGGAAGACACAACTTAGGGGGCAAGATATTAGGGACATGGCATGAATACCTAAAACAGAAAAAAAAAAAAAAGAAAAAAATCTTTCCCAAAGTCAAAGCCACCAAAATGCAGGCAGGCCATACGCCACCAAGGGCAGGCACATGCAAAAGCTTGCCAAAATTGATCCCCACTGAAGGCCAAAACAGAAAAGAAGGACTTGCAAACACGCTGGAATGGAGACACCATCAAAGGAATTGCAATTGGAGGAGAAAAAAAGAAAATGTGGGAAATTTAATGACTCTTAGAAAGTGGCCTGGGGTTTTAGCAGGTGCTGTGCAAAGGACCAAAGATGCCAAAACTAAGCTCACAGATGTTGCAAAAGCAGGGGAAAAAGTCAAGGAGGAAGACACAACTTAGGGGGCAAGATATGAGGGACATGGCATGAATACTTACAACAATAAAAAAAAAAAAAAGAAATAAATCTTTCCCAAAGTCAAAGCCACCAAAATGCAGGCAAGCCATATGCCACCAAGGGCAGGCACATGCAGCAAAACTTGCCAGCACTTATCCCCACTGAAGGCCAAAATAAAAAGAAGAACCGACAAACACGTTGGAAAGGAGTCAACATCAAAGGAATTGCAATTGGAGGAGAAAAAAAGAAAATTTTGGAAATTTAGTGACTCTAAGAAAATGGCCTGGGGTTCATATCAGGTGCAGTGCAAAGGACCAAATGATGCCAAAACTATACTCCCAGATGTTGCAAAAGCAGGGGAATAAGTCGAGGAGGAAGACACAACAGGGGGCAAGATATGAGGAACATGGCATGAATACTTAAAATAATAAAAAAAAAAAAAGAAAAAATCTTTCCCAAAGTCAAAGCCATCAAAATGCAGGCATGCCATACGCCACCAAGGGCAGGCACATGCAGCAAAGTTTGCCAAAATGGATCCCCACTGAAGGCCAAAACAGAAAAGAAGGACCTACAAATACGCTGGAAAGGAGTCAACATCAAAGGAATTGCAATTGGAGGAGAAAAAAAGAAAATATGGGAAATTTAGTGACTAAGAAAATGGCCTGTGTTTATATCAGGTGCATTGCAAAGGACCAAAAGATGCCAAAACTAAGCTCACAGATGTTGCAAAAGCAGGGGAAAAAGTCAAGGAGGAAGACACAACTTACGGGGCAAGATATGAGGGACATGGCATGAATACTTAAAATATTAAAAAAAAAAAAGAAAAACTCTTTCCCAAAGTCAAAGCCATCAAAATGCAGGCAGGCCATACGCCAGCAAGTGCAGGCACATGCAGCAAAGCTTGCCAAAATTGATCCCCACTGAAGGCCAAAACAGAAAAGAAGGACTTACAAACACGCTGGAATGGAGACAACATGAAAGGAATTCAATTTCTTTGTGAAAAGAAGAAAATTCGGGTAAGTTAGTGATTCTAAGAAAATGGCCTGGGTTTATATCAGGTGCAGTGCAAAGGACCAAAAGATGCAGAAACTAAGATCACAGATGTTGCAAAAGCAGGGGAAAAAGTCAAGGAGGAAGACAGAACTTAGGGGGCAAGATATGAGGGACATGGCATGAACACTTCAGAAAACAACCATAAAAAGAAAAAAATCTTTCCCAAAGTCAAAGCCATCAAAATGCAGGCAGGCCATACGCCACCAAGGGCAGGCACATGCAGCAAAGCTTGCCAAAATTGATCCCCACTGAAGGCCAAAAGAGAAAAGAAGGACCTACAAACACGCTGGAAAGGAGTCAACATCAAAGGAATTGCAATTGGAGGAGAAAAAAAGAGAATTTTGGAAATTTAGTGACTCTAAGAAAATGGCCTGGGTTTATATCAGGTGCAGTGCAAAGGACCAAAAGATGCCAAAACTAAGCTCACAGATGTTGCAAAAGCAGGGGAAAAAGTCAAGGAGGAAGACACAACTTAGGGAGCAAGATATGAGGGACATGGCATGAATACTTACAATAATAAAAAAAAAAAAAAAAGAAAAAAATTTTTCCCAAAGTCAAAGCCACCAAAATGCAGGCAGGCCAGACGCCAGCAAGGGCAGGCACATGCAGCAATGTTTGCCAACACTGATACCCACTGAAGGCCAAAACAGAAAAGAAGGACTTACAAACACCCTGGAAAGGAGTCAACATCAAAGGAATTGCAATTTCTAGGAGAAAAAAAGAAAATTTGGGAAATTTAGTGACTCTAAGAAAATGGCCTGTGTTTATATCAGGTGCAGTGCAAAGGACCAAAAGATGCCAAAACTAAGCTCACGGATGTTGCAAAAGCAGGGGAAAAAGTCAAGGAGGAAGACACAACTTAGGGGGCAAGATATGAGGGACATGGCAGGAACACTTCAGAAAACAACCAAAAAAAGAAAAAAATCTTTTCCAATGTAAAAGCCATCAAAAGGCATGGCCTGCCATCAAGTGCAGGGACATGCACCAAAGATTCCTCCATTGGTCCCCATTGAAATCGCAAGATTCCTTTTCCCTTCCCGAAAGGAAATGAAATTTCCTTTCGGGAAGGGAAAAGGAATCTTGCGAATCCCAAAAGAAAGGCTTACAAACACTCTGGGAAGGAGATAGGTTCAAATGAAATGCAATTGAAAAAAGCAGAAAATCGGGAATTTTAGTCTCTTCAAAAAATAGGCTGTGAGGAAATCAGCTGCATTGCAAAGCACCAAAAGGTGCCAAAACTAAGCTCACAGATGTTGCAAAAGCAGGGGAAAAAGTCAAGGAGGAAGACAGAACTTAGGGGGCAAGATATGAGGGACATGGCATGAATACTTAAAACAAAAAAGAAAAAAAAAAAGAAAAAATCTTTCCGAAAGTCTAAAGCCATCAAAATGCAGGCAGGCCATATGCCACCAAGGGCAGGCACATGCAGCAAAGCTTGCCAAAATTGATCCCCACTGAAGGCCAAAACAGAAAAGAAGGACCTACAAACACGCTGGAAAGGAGACAACATCAAAGGAATTGAAATTGGAGGAGAAAAAAGGAAAATTTGGGAAATTTAGTGATTCTAAGAAAATGGCCTGGGGTTTTATCAGGTGCATTGCAAAGGACCAAAAGGTGCCAGAACTAAGCTCACAGATGTTGCAAAAGCAGGGGAAAAAGTCAAGGAGGAAGACACAACTTAGGGGGCAAGACATGAGGGACATGGCATGAACACTTCAGAAAACAACCAAAAAAAGAAAAAACTCTTTCCCAAAGTCAAAGCCATCAAAAGGCATGGCCTGCCATCAAGTGCAGGGACATGCACCAAAGATTCCTCTATTGGTCCCAATTGAAATCGCAAGATTCCTTTTACCTTCCCGGAAGGAAATGAAATTTCCTTTCGGGAAGGGAAAAGGAATTTTGCGAATCCCAAAAGAAAGGCTTACAAACACTCTGGAAAGGTGATAGGTTCAAATGAAATGCAATTGAAAAAAGCAGAAAATCGGGAATTTTAGTCCCTTCAAAAAATAGGCTGTGAGGAAATCAGCTGCATTGCAAAGGACCAAAAGGTGCCAAACCTAAGCTCACAGATGTTGCAAAAGCAAGAGGAAAACGTCAAGGAGGAAGACAGAACTTAGGGGGCAAGATATGAGGGACATGGCATGAATACCTGAAAAATTAAAAAAAAAAAAAAGAAAAAAACCTTTCCCTAAGTCAAAGCCATCAAAATGCAGTCAGGCCATACGCCACCAAGGGCAGGCACATGCAGCAAAGCTTGACAAAATTGATCCCCACTGAAGGCCAAAACAGAAAAGAAGGACTTACAAACACGCTAGAATGGAGACACCATCAAAGGAATTGAAATTGGAGGAGAAAAAAAGAAAAGTTGGGAAATTTAATGACTCTTAGAAAGTGGCCTGGGGTTTTAGCAGGTGCAGTGCAAAGGACCAAAAGATGCCAAAACTAAGCTCACAGATGTTGCAAAAGCAGGGGAAAAAGTCAAGGAAGAAGACACAACATAGGGAGCAAGATAAGAGGGACATGGCATGAATACTTAAAAAAATAAAAAAAAAAAGAAGAAAAAATCTATCCCAAAGTCAAAGCCATCAAAATGCAGGCAGGCCATACTCCAGCAAGTGCAGGCACATGCAGCAAAGCTTGCCAAAACTGATCCCCACTGAAGGCCAAAACAGAAAAGAAGGACTTACAAACACACTGGAATGGAGACAAAATCAAAGGAATTGCAATTGGAGGAGAAAAAAAGAAAATTTGGGAAATTTAGTGACTCTAAGAAAATGGCCTGGGGTTTTATCAGGTGCAGTGCAAAGGACCAAAAGGTGCCAAAACTAAGCTCACAGATGTTGCAAAAGCAGGGGAAAAAGTCAAGGAGGAAGACACAACTTAGGGGGCAAGATATGAAGGACATGGCATGAATACATAAAACAAAACAAAAAAAAAATGAAAAAAATCTATCCCAAAGTCAAAGCCATCCAAATGCAGGCAGGCCATACGCCACCAAGGGCAGGCACATGCAGCAAAGCTTGCCAAAATTGATCCCCTTTGAATGCCAAAACAGAAAAGAAGGACTTGAAAACACGCTGGAAAGGAGTCAACATCAAAGGAATTGCAATTGGAGGAGAAAAAAAAAAATTTGGGAAATTTAGTGACTCTAAGAAAATGGCCCGGGGTTAATCATGTGTAGTGCAAAGGACCAAAAGGTGCCAAAACTAAGCTCACAGGTTTTGCAAAAGCAGGGGAAAAAGTCAAGGACGAACACACACCTTAGGGGGCAAGATATGAGGGACATGGCATGAACACTTCAGAAAACAACCAAAAAAAGAAAAAAATCTTTCCCAAAGTCAAAGCCATCAAAAGGCATGGCCTGCCATCAAGTGCAGGGACATGCACCAAAGATTCCTCTATTGGTCCCCATTGAAATCGCAAGATTCCTTTTCCCTTCCCGAAAGGAAATGAAATTTCCTTTCGGGAAGGGAAAAGGAATCTTGCGAATCCCAAAAGAAAGGCTTAAAAACACTCTGGAAAGGAGATAGGTTCAAATGAAATGCAATTGAAAAAAGCAGAAAATCGGGAATTTTAGTCTCTTCAAAAAATAGGCTGTGAGGAAATCA
Source organism: Artemisiospiza belli (assembly GCA_021963965.1). Taxonomy (NCBI): domain Eukaryota; kingdom Metazoa; phylum Chordata; class Aves; order Passeriformes; family Passerellidae; genus Artemisiospiza; species Artemisiospiza belli. The sequence goes on along the minus strand of JAKDEW010000214.1, from coordinate 308,844 downwards.
GCTGCATTGCAAAGGACCAAAAGGTGCCAAACCTAAGCTCACAGATGTTGCAAAAGCAGGGGAAAAAGTCAAGGAGGAAGACACAACTTAGGGGGCAAGATATGAGGGACATGGCATGAATACCTAAAACAGAAAAAAAAAAAAAAGAAAAAAATCTTTCCCAAAGTCAAAGCCACCAAAATGCAGGCAGGCCATACGCCAGCAAGGGCAGGCACATGCAAAAGCTTGCCAAAATTGATCCCCACTGAAGGCCAAAACAGAAAAGAAGGACTTGCAAACACGCTGGAATGGAGACACCATCAAAGGAATTGCAATTGGAGGAGAAAAAAAGAAAATGTGGGAAATTTAATGACTCTTAGAAAGTGGCCTGGGGTTTTAGCAGGTGCAGTGCAAAGGACCAAAGATGCCAAAACTAAGCTCACAGATGTTGCAAAAGCAGGGGAAAAAGTCAAGGAGGAAGACACAACTTAGGGGGCAAGATATGAGGGACATGGCATGAATACTTACAACAATAAAAAAAAAAAAAAGAAATAAATCTTTCCCAAAGTCAAAGCCACCAAAATGCAGGCAAGCCATACGCCACCAAGGGCAGGCACATGCAGCAAAACTTGCCAGCACTGATCCCCACTGCAGGCCAAAAAAAAAAGAAGAACCGACAAACACGCTGGAAAGGAGTCAACATCAAAGGAATTGCAATTGGAGGAGAAAAAAAGAAAATTTTGGAAATTTAGTGACTCTAAGAAAATGGCCTGGGGTTCATATCAGGTGCAGTGCAAAGGACCAAATGATGCCAAAACTATACTCCCAGATGTTGCAAAAGCAGGGGAATAAGTCGAGCAGGAAGACACAACAGGGGGCAAGATATGAGGAACATGGCATGAATACTTAAAATAATAAAAAAAAAAAAAGAAAAAATCTTTCCCAAAGTCAAAGCCATCAAAATGCAGGCATGCCATACGCCACCAAGGGCAGGCACATGCAGCAAAGCTTGCCAAAATGGATCCACACTGAAGGCCAAAACAGAAAAGAAGGACCTACAAATACGCTGGAAAGGAGTCAACATCAAAGGAATTGCAATTTCTTTGTGAAAAGAAGAAAATTCGGGTAAGTTAGTGATTCTAAGAAAATGGCCTGGGTTTATATCAGGTGCAGTGCAAAGGACCAAAAGATGCAGAAACTAAGATCACAGATGTTGCAAAAGCAGGGGAAAAAGTCAAGGAGGAAGACATAACTTAGGTGGCAAGATATGAGGGACATGGCATGAACACTTCAGAAAAAAACCATAAAAAGAAAAAAATCTTTCCCAAAGTCAAAGCCATCAAAATGCAGGCAGGCCATACGCCACCAAGGGCAGGCACATGCAGCAAAGCTTGCCAAAATTGATCCCCCACTGAAGGCCAAAACAGAAAAGAAGGACCTACAAACACGCTGGAAAGGAGTCAACATCAAAGGAATTGCAATTGGAGGAGAAAAAAAGAGAATTTTGGAAATTTAGTGACTCTAAGAAAATGGCCTGGGTTTATATCAGGTGCAGTGCAAAGGACCAAAAGATGCCAAAACTAAGCTCACAGATGTTGCAAAAGCAGGGGAAAAAGTCAAGGAGGAAGACACAACTTAGGGAGCAAGATATGAGGGACATGGCATGAATACTTACAATAATAAAAAAAAAAAAAAAAGAAAAAAAATTTTCCCAAAGTCAAAGCCACCAAAATGCAGGCAGGCCATACCCCACCAAGAGCAGGCACATGCAGCAATGTTTGCCAACACTGATACCCACTGAAGGCCAAAACAGAAAAGAAGGACTTACAAACACCCTGGAAAGGAGTCAACATCAAAGGAATTGCAATTGGAGGAGAAAAAAAGAAAATTTGGGAAATTTAGTGACTCTAAGAAAATGGCCTGTGTTTATATCAGGTGCAGTGCAAAGGACCAAAAGATGCCAAAACTAAGCTCAAGGATGTTGCAAAAGCAGGGGAAAAAGTCAAGGAGGAAGACACAACTTAGGGGGCAAGATATGAGGGACATGGCAGGAACACTTCAGAAAACAACCAAAAAAAGAAAAAAATCTTTCCCAAAGTCAAAGCCATCAAAAGGCATGGCCTGCCATCAAGTGCAGGGACATGCACCAAAGATTCCTCTATTGGTCCCCATTGAAATCGCAAGATTCCTCTTCCATTCCCGAAAGGAAATGAAATTTCCTTTCGGGAAGGGAAAAGGAATCTTGCGAATCCCAAAGGAAAGGCTTACAAACACTCTGGAAAGGAGATAGGTTCAAATGAAATGCAATTAAAAAAAGCAGAAAATCGGGAATTTTAGTCTCTTCAAAAAAAAAGGCTGTGAGGAAATCAGCTGCATTGCAAAGCACCAAAAGGTGGCAAAACTAAGCTCACAGATGTTGCAAAAGCAGGGGAAAAAGTCAAGGAGGAAGACACAACTTAGGGGGCAAGATATTAGGGACATGGCATGAATACTTAAAATAATAAAAAAAAAAAAAGAAATAATCTTTCCCAAAGTCAAAGCCATCAAAAGGCATGGCCTGCCATCAAGTGCAGGGACATGCACCAAAGATTCCTCTATTGGTCCCCATTGAAATTTCAAGATTCCTTTTCATTTCCTTTCGGGAAGGGGAAAAGGAATCTTGCGAATCCCAAAAGAAAGGCTTACAAACACTCTGGAAAGGAGATAGGTTCAAATTAAATGCAATTGAAAAAAGCAGAAATTTGGGAAATTTAGTCTCTTCAAAAAATAGGCTGTGAGGAAATCAGCTGCATTGCAAAGGAACAAAAGGTGCCAAAACTAAGCTCACAGATGTTGCAACGCCACCAAGGGCAGGCACATGAAGCAAAGCTTGCCAAAATTGATCCCCACTGAAGGCAAAACAGAAAAGAAGGACATACAAACACGCTGGAAAGGAGTCAACATCAAAGGAATTGCAATTGGAGGAGAAAAAAAGAAAATTTGGGAAATTTAGTGACTCTAAGAAAATGGCCTGGTGTTTTTTTCAGGTGCTTTTCAAAGGACAAAAAGGTGCCAAAACTAAGCTCACAGATGTTGCAAAAGCAGGGGAAAAAGTCAAGGAGGAAGACACAACTTAGGGGGCAAGATATGAGGGACATGGCATGAATACTTAAAATAATAAAAAAAAAAAAAAGAAAAAATCTTTCCCAAAGTCAAAGCCATCAAAATGCAGGCAGGCCATACGCCACCAAGGGCAGGCACATGCAGCAAATCTTGCCAATATTGATCCCCACTGAAGGCCAAAACAGAAAAGAAGGACTTACAAACACACTGGAATGGAGACACCATCAAAGGAATTGCAATTGGAGGAGAAAAAAAGAAAATTTGGGAAATTTAGTGACTCTAAGAAATTGGCCTGGGGTTTTAGCAGGTGGAGTGGAAAGGACCAAAAGATGCCAAAACTAAGGTCACAGATGTTGCAAAAGCAGGGGAAAAAGTCAAGGAGGAAGACACAACATAGTGGGCAAGATATGAGGGACATGGCATGAACACTTCAGAAAACAACCAAAAAAAGAAAAAAAATCTTTCCCAGAGTCAAAGCCATCAAAATGCAGGCAGGCCATGCGCCAGGAAGGGCAGGCACATGCAGCAAAGCTTGCCAATATTGATCCCCACTGAAGGCCAAAACAGAAAAGAAGGACTAACAAACACGCGGGAATGCAGACAACATGAAAGGAATTCAATTTCAATGAGAAAAAAAGAAAATTTGGCAAAGTTACTGATTCTAAGAAGATGGCCTGGGTTTATATCAGGTGCAGTGGAAAGGACCAAAAGATGCCAAAGCTAAGCTCACAGATGTTGCAAAAAGCAGGGGAAAAAGTCAAGGAGGAAGACACAACTTAGGGGGCAAGATATGAGCGACATGGCATGAACACTTCAGAAAACAACCAAAAAAAGAAAAAAATCTTTCCCAAAGTCAAAGCCATCAAAAGGCATGGCCTGCCATCAAGTGCAGGGACATGCACCAAAGATTCCTCTATTGGTCCCCACTGAAATCGCAAGATTCCTTTTCCCTTCCCGAAAGGAAATTTCATTTCCTTTCGGGAAGGGAAAAGGAATCTTGCGGATCCCAAAAGAAAGGCTTACAAACACTCTGGAAAGGAGATAGGTTCAAATGAAATGCAATTGAAAAAAGCAGAAAATCGGGAATTTTAGACTCTTCAAAAAAAAAGCTGAGAGGAAATCACCTGCATTGCAACGGACCAAAAGGTGTAAAAACTAAGCTCACAGATGTTTTAAAAGCAGGGGAAAAAGTCAAGGAGGAAGACACAACTTAGGGGGCAAGATATGAGGGACATGGCATGAATACTTAAAATAATAAAAAAAAAAAAAAGAAAAAATCTTTCCCAAAGTCAAAGCCATCAAAATGCAGGCAGGACATATGACAGCAAGGGCAGGCACATGCAGCAAAGCTTGCCAAAATTGATCCCCACTGAAGGCCAAAACAGAAAAGAAGGACCTACAAACACGCTGGAAAGGAGTCAACATCAAAGGAATTGCAATTGGAGGAGAAAAAAAGAAAATTTTGGAAATTTAGTGACTCTAAGAAAATGGCCTGGGTTTATATCAGGTGCAGTGCAAAGGACCAAAAGATGCCAAAACTAAGCTCACAGATGTTGCAAAAGCAGGGGAAATAGTCAAGGAGGATGACACAACTTAGGGGGCAAGATATGAGGGACATGGCATGAATACTTAAAATAATAAAAAAAAAAAAAAGAAAAAATCTTTCCCAAAGTCAAAGCCATCAAAATGCAGGCAGGCCATATGACACCAAGGGCAGGCACATGCAGCAAAGCTTGCCAAAATTGATCCCCACTGAAGGCCAAAACAGAAAAGAAGGACCTACAAACACGCTGGAAAGGTGGTCAACATCAAAGGAATTGCAATTGGAGGAGAAAAAAAGAAAATTTGGGAAATTTAGTGACTCTAAGAAAATGGCCTGGGTTTATATCAGGTGCAGTGCAAAGGACCAAAAGATGCCAAAACAAAGCTCACAGATGTTGCAAAAGCAGGGGAAAAAGTCAAGGAGGAAGACACAACTTAGGGGGAAAGATATGAGGGACATGGCATGAATACTTAAAACAAACAAAAAAAAAAAAATAGAAAAAATCTTTCCCAAAGTCAAAGCCATCAAAATGCAGGCAGGCCATACGCCACCAAGGGCAGGCACATGCAGCAAAGCTTGCCAAAACTGATCCCCACTGAAGGCCAAAACAGAAAAGAAGGACCTACAAACACGCTGGAAAGGAGTCAACATCAAAGGAATTGCAATTGGAGGAGAAAAAAAGAAAATTTGGGAAATTTAGTGACTCTAAGAAAATGGCCTGGCAGTATATCATGTGCAGTGCAAAGGACCAAAAGATGCCAAAACTAAGCTCACAGATGTTGCAAAAGCAGGGGAAAAAGTCAAGGAGGAAGACACAACTTAGGGGGCAAGATATGAGGGACATGGCATGAATACTTAAAATATGAAAAAAAAAAAAAAAAGAAAAAATCTTTCCCAAAGTCAAAGCCATCAAAATGCAGGCAGGCCATACGCAACCAAGGGCAGGCACATGCAGCAAAGCTTGCCAAAATTGATCCCCACTGAAGGCCAAAACAGAAAAGAAGGACCTACAAACACGCTGGAAAGGAGTCAACATCAAAGGAATTGCAATTGGAGGAGAAAAAAAGAAAATTTGGGAAATTTAGTGACTCTTAAAAAGTGGCCAGGGGTTTTATCAGGTGCAGTGCAAAGGACCAAAAGATACCAAAACTAAGCTCACAGATGTTGCACAAGCAGGGGAAAAAGTCAAGGAGGAAGACACAACTTAGGGGGCAAGATATGAGGGACATGGCATGAACACTTCAGAAAACAACCAAAAAAAGAAAAAAATCTTTCCCAAAGTCAAAGCCATCAAAAGGCATGGCCTGCCATCAAGTGCAGGGACATGCACCAAAGATTCCTCTATGGGTCCCCACTGAAATCGCAAGATTCCTTTTCCCTTCCCGAAAGGAAATGAAATTTCCTTTCGGGAAGGGAAAAGGAATCTTGCGAATCCCAAAAGAAAGGCTTACAAACACTCTGGAAAGGAGATAGGTTCAAATGAAATGCAATTGAAAAAAGCAGAAAATCGGGAATTTTAGTCTCTTCCAAAAATAGGCTGTGAGGAAATCAGCTGCATTGCAAAGGACCAAAAGGTGCCAAAACTAAGCTCACAGATGTTGCAAAAGCAGGGGTAAAAGTCAAGGAGGAAGACACAACTTAGGGAGCAAGATATGAGGGAAATGGCACGAATACTTAAAATAATTAAAAAAAAAAAAAAAGAAAAAATCATTCCCAAAGTCAAACCCATCAAAATGCAGGCAGGCCATACGCCACCAAAGGCAGGCACATGCAGCAAAGCTTGCCAAAATTGATCCCCACAGAAGGCCAAAAGAGAAAAGAAGGACCTACAAACAGGCTGGAAAGGAGTCAACATCAAAGGAATTGCAATTGGAGGAGAAAAAAAGAAAATTTTGGAAATTTAGTGACTCTAAGAAAATGGCCTGGGGTTTTATCAGGTGCAGTGCAAAGGACCAAAAGATGCCAAAACTAAGCTCACAGATGCTGCAAAAGCAGGGGAAAAAGTCAAGGAGGAAGACACAACTTAGGGGGCAAGATGTGAGGGACATGGCATGAATACTTAAAATAATTAAAAAAAAAAAAAAATGAAAAAATCATTCCCAAAGTCAAAGCCATCAAAATGCTGGAAGACCATACGCCACCAAGGGCAGGCACATGCAGCAAAGCTTCCCAAAATTGATCCCCACTGAAGGCCAAAACAGAAAAGAAGGACTTACAAACACGCTGGAAAGGAGTCAACATCAAAGGAATTGCAATTGGAGGAGAAAAAAAGAAAATTTGGGAAATTTAGTGACTCTTAGAAAGTGGCCTGGGGTTTTATCAGGTGCAGTGCAAAGGACCAAAAGATGCCAAAACTAAGCTCACAGATGTTGCAAAAGCAGGGGAAAAAGTCAAGGAGGAAGACACAACTTAGGGGGCAAGATATGAGGGACATGGCATGAATACTTAAAATAATCAAAAAAAAAAAAAAAAGAAAAAATCATTCCCAAAGTCAAAGCCATCAAAATGCTGGAAGACCATACGCCACCAAGGGCAGGCACATGCAGCAAAGCTTGCCAAAATTGATCCCCACTGAAGGCCAAAAAAGAAAAGAAGGACTTACAAACACGCTGGAAAGGAGTCAACATCAAAGGAATTGCAATTGGAGGAGAAAAAAAGAAAATTTGGGAAATTTAGTGACTCTTAGAAAGTGGCCTGGGGTTTTATCAGGTGCAGTGCAAAGGACCAAAAGATGCCAAAACTAAGCTCACAGATGTTGCAAAAGCAGGGGAAAAAGTCAAGAAGGAAGACACAACCTAGGGGGCAAGATATGAGGGACATGGCATGAACACTTCAGAAAACAACCAAAAAAAGAAAAAAATCTTTCCCAAAGTCAAAGCCGTCAAAAGGCATGGCCTGCCATCAAGTGCATGGACATGCACCAAAGATTCCTCCATTGGTCCCCATTGAAATCGCAAGATTCCTTTTCCCTTCCCGAAAGGAAATTACATTTCCTTTCGGGAAGGGAAAAGGAATCTTGCGAATCCCAAAAGAAAGGCTTACAAACACTCTGGAAAGGAGATAGGTTCAAATGAAATGCAATTGAAAAAAGCAGAAAATCGGGAATTTTAGTCTCTTCAAAAAATAGGCTGTGAGGAAATCAGCTGCATTGCAAAGGAACAAAAGGTGGAAAACCTAAGCTCACAGATGTTGCAAAAGCAGGGGAAAAAGTCAAGGAGGAAGACAAAACTTAGGGGGCAAGATATGAGGGACATGGCATGAATACTTAAAACAAACAAAAAAAAAAAATAGAAAAAATCTTTCCAAAAGTCAAAGCCATCAAAATGCAGGCAGGCCATACGCCACCAAGGGCAGGACATGCAGCAAAGCTTGCCAAAATTGATCCCCACTGAAGGCCAAAACAGAAAAGAAGGACCTACAAACACGCTGGAAAGGAGTCAACATCAAAGGAATTGCAAGTGGAGGAGAAAAAAAGAAAATTTGGGAAATTTAATGACTCTTAGAAAGTGGCCTGGGGTTTTATCAGGTGCAGTGCAAAAGACCAAAAGATGCCAAAACTAAGCTCACAGATGTTGCAAAAGCAGGGGAAAAAGTCAAGGAGGAAGACACAACTTAGGGGGCAAGATATGAAGGACATGGCATGAATACTTAAAACAAACAAAAAAAAAAAAAATAGAAAAAATCTTTCCCAAAGTCAAAGCCATCAAAATGCAGGCAGGCCATACGCCACCAAGGGCAGGCACATGCAGCAAAGCTTGCCAAAACTGATCCCCACTGAAGGCCAAAACAGAAAAGAAGGACCTACAAACACGCTGGAAAGGAGTCAACATCAAAGGAATTGCAACTGGAGGAGAAAAAAAGAAAATTTTGGAAATTTAGTGACTCTAAGAAAATGGCCTGGGTTTATATCAGGTGCAGTGCAATGGACCAAAAGATGCAAAAACTAAGATCACAGATGTTGCAAAAGCAGGGGAAAAAGTCAAGGAGGGAGACACAACTTAGGGGGCAAGATGTGAGGGACATGGCATGAATACTTAAAATAATAAAAAAAAAAAAAAGAAAAAATCTTTCCCAAAGTCAAAGCCATCAAAATGCAGGCAGGCCATACGCCACCAAGGGCAGGCACATGCAGCAAAGCTTGCCAAAATTGATCCCCACTGAAGGCCAAAACAGAAAAGCAGGACTTACAAACACGCTGGAATGGAGAAACCATCAAAGGAATTGCAATTTCTAGGAGAAAAAAAGAAAATTTTGGTAAGTTAGTGATTCCAAGAAAATGGACTGGGTTTATATCAGGTGCAGCGCAAAGGACCAAAAGATGCCAAAACTAAGCTCACAGATGTTGCAAAAGCAGGGGAAAAAGTCAAGGAGGAAGACACAACTTAGGGGGCAAGATATGAGGGACATGGCATGAATACTTAAAATAATTAAAAAAAAAAAAAAAAGAAAAAATCATTCCCAAAGTCAAAGCCATCAAAATGCTGGAAGACCATACGCCACCAAGGGCAGGCACATGCAGCAAAGCTTGCCAAAATTGATCCCCACTGAAGGCCAAAACAGAAAAGAAGGACTTACAAACACGCTGGAAAGGAGTCAACATCAAAGGAATTGCAATTGGAGGAGAAAAAAAGAAAATTTGGGAAATTTAGTGACTCTTAGAAAGTGGCCTGGGGTTTTATCAGGTGCAGTGCAAAGGACCAAAAGATGCCAAAACTAAGCTCACAGATGTTGCAAAAGCAGGGGAAAAAGTCAAGAAGGAAGACACAACCTAGGGGGCAAGATATGAGGGACATGGCATGAACACTTCAGAAAACAACCAAAAAAAGAAAAAAATCTTTCCCAAAGTCAAAGCCGTCAAAAGGCATGGCCTGCCATCAAGTGCAGGGACATGCACCAAAGATTCCTCCATTGGTCCCCATTGAAATCGCAAGATTCCTTTTCCCTTCCCGAAAGGAAATTACATTTCCTTTCGGGAAGGGAAAAGGAATCTTGCGAATCCCAAAAGAAAGGCTTACAAACACTCTGGAAAGGAGATAGGTTCAAATGAAATGCAATTGAAAAAAGCAGAAAATCGGGAATTTTAGTCTCTTCAAAAAATAGGCTGTGAGGAAATCAGCTGCATTGCAAAGGAACAAAAGGTGGCAAAACTAAACTCACAGATGTTGCAAAAGCAGGGGAAAAAGTCAAGGAGGAAGACACAACTTAGGGGGCAAGATATGAGGGACATGGCATGAACACTTCAGAAACCAACCAAAAAAAGAAAAAAATCTTTCCCAAAGTCAAAGCCATCAAAAGGCATGGCCTGCCATCAAGTGCAGGGACATGCACCAAAGATTCCTCTATTGGTCCCCATTGAAATCGCAAGATTCCTTTTCCCTTCCCGAAAGGAAATGAAATTTCCTTTCGGAAAGGGAAAAGGAATCTTGCGAATCCCAAAAGAAAGGTTACAAACACTCTGGAAAGGTGATAGGTTCAAATGAAATGCAATTGAAAAAAGCAGAAAATCGGGAATTTTAGTCTCTTCCAAAAATAGGCTGTGAGGAAATCAGCTGCATTGCAAAGGACCAAAAGGTGCCAAAACTAAGCTCACAGATGTTGCAAAAGCAGGGGAAAAAGTCAAGGAGGATGACACAACTTAGGGGGCAAGATATGAGGGACATGGCATGAATACTTAAAATAATAAAAAAAAAAAAAAGAAAAAATCTTTCCCAAAGTCAAAGCCATCAAAATGCAGGCAGGCCATATGACAGCAAGGGCAGGCACATGCAGCAAAGCTTGCCAAAATTGATCCCCACTGAAGGCCAAAACAGAAAAGAAGGACCTACAAACACGCTGGAAAGGTGTCAACATCAAAGGAATTGCAATTGGAGGAGAAAAAAAGAAAATTTGGGAAATTTAGTGACTCTAAGAAAATGGCCTGGCAGTATATCATGTGCAGTGCAAAGGACCAAAAGATGCCAAAACTAAGCTCACAGATGTTGCAAAAGCAGGGGAAAAAGTCAAGGAGGAAGACACAACTTAGGGGGAAAGATATGAGGGACATGGCATGAATACTTAAAATAAAAAAAAAAAAAAAAGAAAAAATCTCTCCCAAAGTCAAAGCCATCAAAATGCAGGCAGGCCATACGCCAGCAAGTGCATGCACATGCAGCAAAGCTTGCCAAAATTGATCCCCACTGAAGGCCAAAACAGAAAAGAAGGACCTACAAACACGCTGGAATGGAGAAACCATCAAAGGAATTGCAATTTCTAGGAGAAAAAAAGAAAATTTGGGTAAGTTAGTGATTCCAAGAAAATGGACTCGGTTTATATCAGGTGCAGCGCAAAGGACCAAAAGGTGGCAAAACTAAACTCACAGATGTTGCAAAAGCAGGGGAAAAAGTCAAGAAGGAAGACACAACCTAGGGGGCAAGATATGAGGGACATGGCATGAACACTTCAGAAAACAACCAAAAAAAGGAAAAAATCTTTCCCAAAGTCAAAGCCGTCAAAAGGCATGGCCTGCCATCAAGTGCAGGGACATGCACCAAAGATTCCTCCATTGGTCCCCATTGAAATCGCAAGATTCCTTCTCCCTTCCCGAAAGGAAATTACATTTCCTTTCGGGAAGGGAAAAGGAATCTTGCGAATCCCAAAAGAAAGGCTTACAAACACTCTGGAAAGGAGATAGGTTCAAATGAAATGCAATTGAAAAAAGCAGAAAATCGGGAATTTTAGTCTCTTCAAAAAATAGGCTGTGAGGAAATCAGCTGCATTGCAAAGGAACAAAAGGTGGAAAACCTAAGCTCACAGATGTTGCAAAAGCAGGGGAAAAAGTCAAGGAGGAAGACACAACTTAGGGGGCAAGATATGAGGGACATGGCATGAATACTTAAAACAAACAAAAAAAAAAAATAGAAAAAATCTTTCCAAAAGTCAAAGCCATCAAAATGCAGGCAGGCCATACGCCACCAAGGGCAGGACATGCAGCAAAGCTTGCCAAAATTGATCCCCACTGAAGGCCAAAACAGAAAAGAAGGACCTACAAACACGCTGGAAAGGAGTCAACATCAAAGGAATTGCAAGTGGAGGAGAAAAAAAGAAAATTTGGGAAATTTAATGACTCTTAGAAAGTGGCCTGGGGTTTTATCAGGTGCAGTGCAAAAGACCAAAAGATGCCAAAACTAAGCTCACAGATGTTGCAAAAGCAGGGGAAAAAGTCAAGGAGGAAGACACAACTTAGGGGGCAAGATATGAAGGACATGGCATGAATACTTAAAACAAACAAACAAAAAAAAAATAGAAAAAATCTTTCCCAAAGTCAAAGCCATCAAAATGCAGGCAGGCCATACGCCACCAAGGGCAGGCACATGCAGCAAAGCTTGCCAAAACTGATCCCCACTGAAGGCCAAAACAGAAAAGAAGGACCTACAAACACGCTGGAAAGGAGTCAACATCAAAGGAATTGCAAGTGGAGGAGAAAAAAAGGAAATTTTGGAAATTTAGTGACTCTAAGAAAATGGCCTGGGTTTATATCAGGTGCAGTGCAATGGACCAAAAGATGCAAAAACTAAGATCACAGATGTTGCAAAAGCATGGGAAAAAGTCAAGGAGGGAGACACAACTTAGGGGGCAAGATGTGAGGGACATGGCATGAATACTTAAAATAATAAAAAAAAAAAAAAGAAAAAATCTTTCCCAAAGTCAAAGCCATCAAAATGCAGGCAGGCCATACGCCAGCAAGTGCATGCACATGCAGCAAAGCTTGCCAAAATTGATCCCCACTGAAGGCCAAAACAGAAAAGAAGGACTTACAAACACGCTGGAATGGAGAAACCATCAAAGGAATTGCAATTTCTAGGAGAAAAAAAGAAAATTTGGGTAAGTTAGTGATTCCAAGAAAATGGACTGGGTTTATATCAGGTGCAGTGCAAAGGACCAAAAGGTGGCAAAACTAAACTCACAGATGTTGCAAAAGCAGGGGAAAACGTCAAGGAGGAAGACAAAACTTAGGGGGCAAGATATGAGGGACATGGCATGAACACTTCAGAAACCAACCAAAAAAAGAAAAAAATCTTTCCCAAAGTCAAAGCCTTCAAAAGGCATGGCCTGCCATCAAGTGCAGGGACATGCACCAAAGATTCCTCTATTGGTCCCCATTGAAATCGCAAGATTCCTTTTCCCTTCCCGAAAGGAAATGAAATTTCCTTTCGGAAAGGGAAAAGGAATCTTGCGAATCCCAAAAGAAAGGCTTACAAACACTCTGGAAAGGTGATAGGTTCAAATGAAATGCAATTGAAAAAAGCAGAAAATCGGGAATTTTAGTCTCTTCAAAAAATAGGCTGTGAGGAAATCAGCTGCATTGCAAAGGACCAAAAGGTGCCAAAACTAAGCTCACAGATGTTGCAAAAGCAGGGGAAAAAGTCAAGGAGGATGACACAACTTAGGGGGCAAGATATGAGGGACATGGCATGAATACTTAAAATAATAAAAAAAAAAAAAAGAAAAAATCTTTCCCAAAGTCAAAGCCATCAAAATGCAGGCAGGCCATACGCCACCAAGGGCAGGCACATGCAGCAAAGCTTGCGAAAATTGATCCCCACTGAAGGCCAAAACAGAAAAGAAGGACCTACAAACACGCTGGAAAGGAGTCAACATCAAAGGAATTGCAATTGGAGGAGAAAAAAAGAAAATTTGGGAAATTTAGTGACTCTAAGAAAATGGCCTGGGTTTATATCAGGTGCAGTGCAAAGGACCAAAAGATGCCAAAACTAAGCTCACAGATGTTGCAAAAGCAGGGGAAAAAGTCAAGGAGGAAGACACAACTTAGGGGGAAAGATATGAGGGACATGGCACGAATAATTAAAATAAAAAAAAAAAAAAAAAGAAAAAATCTTTCCCAAAGTCAAAGCCATCAAAATGCAGGCAGGCCATACGCCACCAAGGGCAGGCCCATGCAGCAAAGCTTGCCAAAATTGATCCCCACTGAAGGCCAAAACAGAAAAGAAGGACCTACAAACACGCTGGAAAGGAGTCAACATCAAAGGAATTGCAATTGGAGGAGAAAAAAAGAAAATTTGGGAAATTTAGTGACTCTAAGAAAATGGCCTGGGTTTATATCAGGTGCAGTGCAAAGGACCAAAAGATGCCAAAACTAAGCTCACAGATGTTGCAAAAGCAGGGGAAAAAGTCAAGGAGGAAGACACGACTTAGGGGGCAAGATATGAGGGACATGGCATGTATACTTACAATAATTAAAAAAAAAAAAAAAGAAAAAATCTTTCCCAAAGTCAAAGCCATCAAAATGCAGGCAGGCCATACGCCACCAAGGGCAGGCACATGCAGCAAAGCTTGCCAAAATTGATCCCCACTGAAGGCCAAAACAGAAAAGAAGGACCTACAAACACGCTGGAATGGAGACAACATCAAAGGATTTGCAATTGGAGGAGAAAAAAAGAAAATTTGGGAAATTTAATGACTCTTAGAAAGTGGCCTGGGGTTTTAGCAGGTGCAGTGCAAAGGACCAAAAGGTGCCAAAACTAAGCTCACATATGTTGCAAAAGCAGGGGAAAAAGTGAAGGAGGAAGACACAACTTAGGGGGCAAGATATGAGGGACATGGCATGAATACTTAAAACAAACAAAAAAAAAAAAAAGAAAAAATCTTTCCCAAAGTCAAAGCCATCAAAATGCAGGCAGGCCATACGCCACCAAGGGCAGGCACATGCAGCAAAGCTTGCCAAAACTGATCCCCACTGAAGGCCAAAACAGAAAAGAAGGACCTACAAACACGCTGGAAAGGAGTCAACATCAAAGGAATTGCAATTGGAGGAGAAAAAAAGAAAATTTGGGAAATTTAGTGACTCTAAGAAAATGGCCTGGCAGTATATCATGTGCAGCGCAAAGGAGCAAAAGATGCCAAAACTAAGCTCACAGATGTTGCAAAAGCAGGGGAAAAAGTCAAGGAGGAAGACACAACTTAGGGGGCAAGATATGAGGGACATGGCATGAATACTTAAAATAATTAAAAAAAAAAAAAAAAAGAAAAAATCATTCCCAAAGTCAAAGCCATCAAAATGCTGGAAGACCATACGCCACCAAGGGCAGGCACATGCAGCAAAGCTTGCCAAAATTGATCCCCACTGAAGGCCAAAACAGAAAAGATGGACTTACAAACACGCTGGAAAGGAGTCAACATCAAAGGAATTGCAATTGGAGGAGAAAAAAAGAAAATTTGGGAAATTTAGTGACTCTTAGAAAGTGGCCTGGGGTTTTATCAGGTGCAGTGCAAAGGACCAAAAGATGCCAAAACTAAGCTCACAGATGTTGCAAAAGCAGGGGAAAAAGTCAAGAAGGAAGACACAACCTAGGGGGCAAGATATGAGGGACATGGCATGAACACTTCAGAAAACAACCAAAAAAAGAAAAAAATCTTTCCCAAAGTCAAAGCCGTCAAAAGGCATGGCCTGCCATCAAGTGCAGGGACATGCACCAAAGATTCCTCCATTGGTCCCCATTGAAATCGCAAGATTCCTTTTCCCTTCCCGAAAGGAAATTACATTTCCTTTCGGGAAGGGAAAAGGAATCTTGCGAATCCCAAAAGAAAGGCTTACAAACACTCTGGAAAGGAGATAGGTTCAAATGAAATGCAATTGAAAAAAGCAGAAAATCGGGAATTTTAGTCTCTTCAAAAAATAGGCTGTGAGGAAATCAGCTGCATTGCAAAGGAAGAAAAGGTGGAAAACCTAAGCTCACAGATGTTGCAAAAGCAGGGGAAAAAGTCAAGGAGGAAGACACAACTTAGGGGGCAAGATATGAGGGACATGGCATGAATACTTAAAACAAACAAAAAAAAAAAATAGAAAAAATCTTTCCAAAAGTCAAAGCCATCAAAATGCAGGCAGGCCATACGCCACCAAGGGCAGGACATGCAGCAAAGCTTGCCAAAATTGATCCCCACTGAAGGCCAAAACAGAAAAGAAGGACCTACAAACACGCTGGAAAGGAGTCAACATCAAAGGAATTGCAAGTGGAGGAGAAAAAAAGAAAATTTGGGAAATTTAATGACTCTTAGAAAGTGGCCTGGGGTTTTATCAGGTGCAGTGCAAAGGACCAAAAGATGCCAAAACTAAGCTCACAGATGTTGCAAAAGCATGGGAAAAAGTCAAGGAGGGAGACACAACTTAGGGGGCAAGATGTGAGGGACATGGCATGAATACCTAAAACAGAAAAAAAAAAAAAAAAGAAAAAATCTTTCCCAAATTCAAAGCCATCAAAATGCAGGCAGGCCATACGCCAGCAAGTGCATGCACATGCAGCAAAGCTTGCCAAAATTGATCCCCACTGAAGGCCAGAACAGAAAAGAAGGACCTACAAACACGCTGGAATGGAGAAACCATCAAAGGAATTGCAATTTCTAGGAGAAAAAAAGAAAATTTGGGTAAGTTAGTGATTCCAAGAAAATGGACTGGGTTTATATCAGGTGCAGCGCAAAGGACCAAAAGGTGGCAAAATTAAACTCACAGATGTTGCAAAAGCAGGGGAAAAAGTCAAGGAGGAAGACACAACTTAGGGGGCAAGATATGAGGGACATGGCAGGAACACTTCAGAAAACAACCAAAAAAAGAAAAAAATCTTTCCCAAAGTCAAAGCCATCAAAAGGCATGGCCTGCCATCAAGTGCAGGGACATGCACCAAAGATTCCTCTATTGGTCCCCATTGAAATCGCAAGATTCCTTTTCCCTTCCCGAAAGGAAATGAAATTTCCTTTCAGAAAGGGAAAAGGTATCTTGCGAATCCCAAAAGAAAGGCTTACAAACACTCTGGAAAGGTGATAGGTTCAAATGAAATGCAATTGAAAAAAGCAGAAAATCGGGAATTTTAGTCTCTTCAAAAAATAGGCTGTGAGGAAATCAGCTGCATTGCAAAGGACCAAAAGGTGCCAAAACTAAGCTCACAGATGTTGCAAAAGCAGGGGAAAAAGTCAAGGAGGAAGACACAACTTAGGGGGCAAGATATGAGGGACATGGCATGAATACTTAAAACAAAAAAAAAAAAAAAAAGAAAAAAATCTTTCCCAAAGTCAAAGCCATCAAAATGCAGGCAGGCCATACGCCAGCAAGTGCAGTCACATGCAGCAAAGCTTGCCAAAATTGATCCCCACTGAAGGCCAAAACAGGAAAGAAGGACCTACAAACACGCTGGAATGGAGACACCATCAAAGGAATTGCAATTGGAAGAGAAAAAAAGAAAATTTGGGAAATTTAATGACTCTTAGAAAGTGGCCTGGGGTTTTAGCAGGTGCAGTGCAAAGGACCAAAAGATGCCAAAACTAAGCTCACAGATGTTGCAAAAGCAAGGGAAAAAGTCAAGGAGAAAGACACAACTTAGGGGGCAAGATATGAGGGACATGGCATGAACACTTCAGAAAACAACCAAAAAAAGAAAAAAATCTTTCCCAAAGTCAAAGCCATCCAAAGGAATGGCCTGCCATCAAGTGCAGGGACATGCACCAAAGATTCCTCTATTGGTCCCCATTGAAATCGCAAGATTCCTTTTCCCTTCCCGAAATGAAATGAAATTTCCTTTCGGGAAGGGAAAAGGAATCTTGCGAATCCCAAAAGAAAGGCTTACAAACACTCTGGAAAGGAGATAGGTTCAAATGAAATGCAATTGAAAAAAGCAGAAAATCGGGAATTTTAGTCTCTTCAAAAAATAGGCTGTGAGGAAATCAGCTGCATTGCAAAGGACCAAAAGGTGCCAAAACTAAGCTCACAGATGTTGCAAAAGCAGGGGAAAAAGTCAAGGAGGAAGACACAACTTACGGGGCAAGATATGAGGGACACGCCATGAATACTTAAAACAAAAAAAAAAAAAAAAAAAAAAAAAAAAATCTTTCCCAAAGTCAAAGCCATCAAAATGCAGGCAGGCCATACGCCACCAAGGGCAGGCACATGCAGCAAAGCTTGCCAAAATTGATCCCCACTGAAGGCCAAAACAGAAAAGAAGGACCTACAAACACTCTGGAAAGGAGTCAACATCAAAGGAATTGCAATTGGAGGAGAAAAAAAGAAAATTTGGGAAATTTAGTGACTCTTAGAAAGTGGCCTGGGGTTTTATCAGGTGCAGTGCATAGGACCAGAAGGTGCCAAAACTAAGCTCACAGATGTTGCAAAAGCAGGGGAAAAAGTCAAGGAGGAAGACAGAACTTAGGGAGCAAGATATGAGGGACATAGCATGAATACTTAAAACACAAAAAAAAAAAAAAGAAAAAAATCTTTCCCAAAGTCAAAGCCATCAAAATGCAGGCAGGCTATATGCCAGCAAGTGCATGCACATGCAGCAAAGCTTGCCAAAATTGATCCCCACTGTAGGCCAAAACAGAAAAGAAGGACTTAGAAACACGCTGGAATTGAGATAACATGAAAGGAATTCAATTTCTAGGAGAAAAAAAGAAAATTTGGGTAAGTTAGTGATTCCAAGAAAATGGACTGGGTTTATATCAGGTGCAGCGCAAAGGACCAAAAGGTGGCAAAATTAAACTCACAGATGTTGCAAAAGCAGGGGAAAAAGTCAAGGAGGAAGACACAACTTAGGGGGCAAGATATGAGGGACATGGCAGGAACACTTCAGAAAACAACCAAAAAAAGAAAAAAATCTTTCCCAAAGTCAAAGCCATCAAAATGCAGGCAGGCCATACGCCACCAAGGGCAGGCACATGCAGCAAAGCTTGCCAAAATTGATCCCCACTGAAGGCCAAAACAGAAAAGAAGGACCTACAAACACGCTGGAAAGGAGTCAACATCAAAGGAATTGCAACTGGAGGAGAAAAAAAGAAAATTTGGGAAATTTAGTGACTCTAAGAAAATGGCCTGGGGTTTATATCAGGTGCAGTGCAATGCACCAAAAGATGCAAAAACTAAGATCACAGATGTTGCAAAAGCAGGGGAAAAAGTCAAGGAGGAAGACACAACTTAGGGGGCAAGATGTGAGGGACATGGCATGAATACTTAAAATAATGAAAAAAAAAAAAAAGAAAAAATCTTTCCCAAAGTCAAAGCCATCAAAATGCAGGCAGGCCATACGCCAGCAAGTGCAGGCACATGCAGCAAAGCTTGCCAAAATTGATCCCCACTGAAGGCCAAAACAGAAAAGAAGGACCTACAAACACGCTGGAATGGAGAAACCATCAAAGGAATTGCAATTGGAGGAGAAAAAAAGAAAATGTGGGAAATTTAATGACTCTTACAAAGTGGCCTGGGGTTTTAGCAGGTGCAGTGCAAAGGACCAAAAGGTGCCAAAACTAAGCTCACAGATGTTGCAAAAGCAGGGGAAAAAGTCAAGAAGGAAGACACAACCTAGGGGGCAAGATATGAGGGACATGGCATGAACACTTCAGAAAACAACCAAAAAAAGAAAAAAATCTTTCCCAAAGTCAAAGCCGTCAAAAGGCATGGCCTGCCATCAAGTGCAGGGACATGCACCAAAGATTCCTCCATTGGTCCCCATTGAAATCGCAAGATTCCTTTTCCCTTCCCGAAAGGAAATTACATTTCCTTTCGGGAAGGGAAAAGGAATCTTGCGAATCCCAAAAGAAAGGCTTACAAACACTCTGGAAAGGAGATAGGTTCAAATGAAATGCAATTGAAAAAAGCAGAAAATCGGGAATTTTAGTTTCTTCAAAAAATAGGCTGTGAGGAAATCAGCTGCATTGCAAAGGAACAAAAGGTGGAAAACCTAAGCTCACAGATGTTGCAAAAGCAGGGGAAAACGTCAAGGAGGAAGACACAACTTAGGGGGCAAGATATGAGGGACATGGCATGAATACTTAAAACAAACAAAAAAAAAAAATAGAAAAAATCTTTCCAAAAGTCAAAGCCATCAAAATGCAGGCAGGCCATACGCCACCAAGGGCAGGACATGCAGCAAAGCTTGCCAAAATTGATCCCCACTGAAGGCCAAAACAGAAAAGAAGGACCTACAAACACGCTGGAAAGGAGTCAACATCAAAGGAATTGCAAGTGGAGGAGAAAAAAAGAAAATTTGGGAAATTTAATGACTCTTAGAAAGTGGCCTGGGGTTTTATCAGGTGCAGTGCAAAAGACCAAAAGATGCCAAAACTAAGCTCACAGATGTTGCAAAAGCAGGGGAAAAAGTCAAGGAGGAAGACACAACTTAGGGGGCAAGATATGAAGGACATGGCATGAATACTTAAAACAAACAAAAAAAAAAAAAATAGAAAAAATCTTTCCCAAAGTCAAAGCCATCAAAATGCAGGCAGGCCATACGCCACCAAGGGCAGGCACATGCAGCAAAGCTTGCCAAAACTGATCCCCACTGAAGGCCAAAACAGAAAAGAAGGACCTACAAACACGCTGGAAAGGAGTCAACATCAAAGGAATTGCAATTTCTAGGAGAAAAAAGAAAATTTGGGTAAGTTAGTGATTCCAAGAAAATGGACTGGGTTTATATCAGGTGCAGCGCAAAGGACCAAAAGATGCCAAAACTAAGCTCACAGATGTTGCAAAAGCAGGGGAAAAAGTCAAGGAGGAAGACACAACCTAGGGGCAAGATATGAAGGACATGGCATGAATACTTAAAATAATTAAAAAAAAAAAAAAAGAAAAAATCATATTCCCAAAGTCAAAGCCATCAAAATGCTGGAAGACCATACGCCACCAATGGCAGGCACATGCAGCAAAGCTTGCCAAAATTGATCCCCACTGAAGGCCAAAACAGAAAAGAAGGACTTACAAACACGCTGGAAAGGAGTCAACATCAAAGGAATTGCAATTGGAGGAGAAAAAAAGAAAATTTGGGAAATTTAGTGACTCTTAGAAAGTGGCCTGGGGTTTTATCAGGTGCAGTGCAAAGGACCAAAAGATGCCAAAACTAAGCTCACAGATGTTGCAAAAGCAGGGAAAAAGTCAAGAAGGAAGACACAACCTAGGGGGCAAGATATGAGGGACATGGCATGAACACTTCAGAAAACAACCAAAAAAAGAAAAAAATCTTTCCCAAAGTCAAAGCCGTAAAAAGGCATGGCCTGCCATCAAGTGCAGGGACATGCACCAAAGATTCCTCCATTGGTCCCCATTGAAATTGCAAGATTCCTTTTCCCTTCCCGAAAGGAAATTACATTTCCTTTCGGGAAGGGAAAAGGAATCTTGCGAATCCCAAAAGAAAGGCTTACAAACACTCTGGAAAGGTGATAGGTTCAAATGAAATGCAATTGAAAAAAAGCAGAAAATCGGGAATTTTAGTCTCTTCAAAAAATAGGCTGTGAGGAAATCAGCTGCATTGCAAAGGACCAAAAGGTGCCAAAACTAAGCTCACAGATGTTGCAAAAGCAGGGGAAAAAGCCAAGGAGGAAGACACAACTTACGGGCAAGATATGAGGGACATGGCATGAACACTTCAGAAACCAACCAAAAAAAGAAAAAAATCTTTCCCAAAGTCAAAGCCATCAAAATGCAGGCAGGCCATACGCCACCAAGGGCAGGCACATGCAGCAAAGCTTGCCAAAATTGATCCCCACTGAAGGCCAAAACAGAAAAGAAGGACCTACAAACACTCTGGAAAGGAGTCAACATCAAAGGAATTGCAATTGGAGGAGAAAAAAAGAAAATTTGGGAAATTTAATGACTCATAGAAAGTGGCCTGGGGTTTTATCAGGTGCAGTGCATAGGACCAGAAGGTGCCAAAACTAAGCTCACAGATGTTGCAAAAGCAGGGGAAAAAAGTCAAGGAGGAAGACAGAACTTAGGGAGCAAGATATGAGGGACATAGCATGAATACTTAAAACACAAAAAAAAAAAAAAAGAAAAAAATCTTTCCCAAAGTCAAAGCCATCAAAATGCAGGCAGGCTATATGCCAGCAAGTGCATGCACATGCAGCAAAGCTTGCAAAATTGATCCCCACTGTAGGCCAAAACAGAAAAGAAGGACTTAGAAACACGCTGGAATTGAGATAACATGAAAGGAATTCAATTTCTAGGAGAAAAAAAGAAAATTTGGGTAAGTTAGTGATTCCAAGAAAATGGACTGGGTTTATATCAGGTGCAGCGCAAAGGACCAAAAGGTGGCAAAATTAAACTCACAGATGTTGCAAAAGCAGGGGAAAAAGTCAAGGAGGAAGACACAACCTAGGGGGCAAGATATGAGGGACATGGCATGAACACTTCAGAAAACAACCAAAAAAAGAAAAAAATCTTTCCCAAAGTCAAAGCCGTAAAAAGGCATGGCCTGCCATCAAGTGCAGGGACATGCACCAAAGATTCCTCCATTGGTCCCCATTGAAATTGCAAGATTCCTTTTCCCTTCCCGAAAGGAAATTACATTTCCTTTCGGGAAGGGAAAAGGAATCTTGCGAATCCCAAAAGAAAGGCTTACAAACACTCTGGAAAGGTGATAGGTTCAAATGAAATGCAATTGAAAAAAGCAGAAAATCGGGAATTTTAGTCTCTTCAAAAAATAGGCTGTGAGGAAATCAGCTGCATTGCAAAGGAACAAAAGGTGGCAAAACTAAACTCACAGATGTTGCAAAAGCAGGGGAAAAAGTCAAGGAGGAAGACACAACTTAGGGGGCAAGATATGAGGGACATGGCATGAACACTTCAGAAACCAACCAAAAAAAGAAAAAAATCTTTCCCAAAGTCAAAACCATCAAAAGGCATGGCCTGCCATCAAGTGCAGGGACATGCACCAAAGATTCCTCTATTGGTCCCCATTGAAATCGCAAGATTCCTTTTCCCTTCCCGAAAGGAAATGAAATTTCCTTTCGGGAAGGGAAAAGGAATCTTGCGAATCCCAAAAGAAAGGCTTACAAACACTCTGGAAAGGAGATAGGTTCAAATGAAATGCAATTGAAAAAAGCAGAAAATCGGGAATTTTAGTCTCTTCAAAAAATAGGCTGTGAGGAAATCAGCTGCATTGCAAAGGACCAAAAGGTGCCAAAACTAAGCTCACAGATGTTGCAAAAGCAGGGGAAAAAGTCAAGGAGGAAGACACAACTTAGGGGGCAAGATATGAGGGACATGGCATGAATACTTAAAATATGAAAAAAAAAAAAAAAGAAAAAATCTTTCCCAAAGTCAAAGCCATCAAAATGCAGGCAGGCCATACGCAACCAAGGGCAGGCACATGCAGCAAAGCTTGCCAAAATTGATCCCCACTGAAGGCCAAAACAGAAAAGAAGGACCTACAAGCACGCTGGAAAGGAGTCAACATCAAAGGAATTGCAATTGGAGGAGAAAAAAAGAAAATTTGGGAAATTTAGTGACTCTTAAAAAGTGGCCTGGGGTTTTATCAGGTGCAGTGCAAAGGACCAAAATATACCAAAACTAAGCTCACAGATGTTGCACAAGCAGGGGAAAAAGTCAAGGAGGAAGACACAACTTAGGGGGCAAGATATGAGGGACATGGCATGAACACTTCAGAAAACAACCAAAAAAAGAAAAAAATCTTTCACAAAGTCAAAGCCATCAAAAGGCATGGCCTGCCATCAAGTGCAGGGACATGCACCAAAGATTCCTCTATGGGTCCCCACTGAAATCGCAAGATTCCTTTTCCCTTCCCGAAAGGAAATGAAATTTCCTTTCGGAAAGGGAAAAGGAGTCTTGCGAATCCCAAAAGAAAGGCTTACAAAGACTCTGGAAAGGAGATCGGTTCAAATGAAATGCAATTGAAAAAAGCAGAAAATCGGGAATTTTAGTCTCTTCAAAAAATAGGCTGTGAGGAAATCAGCTGCATTGCAAAGGACCAAAAGGTGCCAAAACTAAGCTCACAGATGTTGCAAAAGCAGGGGAAAAAGTCAAGGAGGAAGACACAACTTACGGGGCAAGATATGAGGGACATGGCATGAATACTTAAAACAAAAAAAAAAAAAAAAAAAAAAAAAAAATCTTTCCCAAAGTCAAAGCCATCAAAATGCAGGCAGGCCATACGCCACCAAGGGCAGGCACATGCAGCAAAGCTTGCCAAAATTGATCCCCACTGAAGGCCAAAACAGAAAAGAAGGACCTACAAACACTCTGGAAAGGAGTCAACATCAAAGGAATTGCAATTGGAGGAGAAAAAAAGAAAATTTGGGAAATTTAATGACTCATAGAAAGTGGCCTGGGGTTTTATCAGGTGCAGTGCATAGGACCAGAAGGTGCCAAAACTAAGCTCACAGATGTTGCAAAAGCAGGGGAAAAAGTCAAGGAGGAAGACAGAACTTAGGGAGCAAGATATGAGGGACATAGCATGAATACTTAAAACACAAAAAAAAAAAAAAGAAAAAAATCTTTCCCAAAGTCAAAGCCATCAAAATGCAGGCAGGCTATATGCCAGCAAGTGCATGCACATGCAGCAAAGCTTGCCAAAATTGATCCCCACTGTAGGCCAAAACAGAAAAGAAGGACTTAGAAACACGCTGGAATTGAGATAACATGAAAGGAATTCAATTTCTAGGAGAAAAAAAGAAAATTTGGGTAAGTTAGTGATTCCAAGAAAATGGACTGGGTTTATATCAGGTGCAGCGCAAAGGACCAAAAGGTGGCAAAATTAAACTCACAGATGTTGCAAAAGCAGGGGAAAAAGTCAAGGAGGAAGACACAACTTAGGGGGCAAGATATGAGGGACATGGCAGGAACACTTCAGAAAACAACCAAAAAAAGAAAAAAATCTTTCCCAAAGTCAAAGCCATCAAAATGCAGGCAGGCCATACGCCACCAAGGGCAGGCACATGCAGCAAAGCTTGCCAAAATTGATCCCCACTGAAGGCCAAAACAGAAAAGAAGGACCTACAAACACGCTGGAAAGGAGTCAACATCAAAGGAATTGCAATTGGAGGAGAAAAAAAGAAAATTTGGGAAATTTAGTGACTCTAAGAAAATGGCCTGGGTTTATATCAGGTGCAGTGCAATGCACCAAAAGATGCAAAAACTAAGATCACAGATGTTGCAAAAGCAGGGGAAAAAGTCAAGGAGGAAGACACAACTTAGGGGGCAAGATGTGAGGGACATGGCATGAATACTTAAAATAATGAAAAAAAAAAAAAGAAAAAATCTTTCCCAAAGTCAAAGCCATCAAAATGCAGGCAGGCCATACGCCAGCAAGTGCAGGAACATGCAGCAAAGCTTGCCAAAATTGATCCCCACTGAAGGCCAAAACAGAAAAGAAGGACCTACAAACACGCTGGAATGGAGAAACCATCAAAGGAATTGCAATTGGAGGAGAAAAAATGAAAATGTGGGAAATTTAATGACTCTTACAAAGTGGCCTGGGGTTTTAGCAGGTGCAGTGCAAAGGACCAAAAGGTGCCAAAACTAAGCTCACAGATGTTGCAAAAGCAGGGGAAAAAGTCAAGAAGGAAGACACAACCTAGGGGGCAAGATATGAGGGACATGGCATGAACACTTCAGAAAACAACCAAAAAAAGAAAAAAATCTTTCCCAAAGTCAAAGCCGTCAAAAGGCATGGCCTGCCATCAAGTGCAGGGACATGCACCAAAGATTCCTCCATTGGTCCCCATTGAAATCGCAAGATTCCTTTTCCCTTCCCGAAAGGAAATTACATTTCCTTTCGGGAAGGGAAAAGGAATCTTGCGAATCCCAAAAGAAAGGCTTACAAACACTCTGGAAAGGAGATAGGTTCAAATGAAATGCAATTGAAAAAAGCAGAAAATCGGGAATTTTAGTTTCTTCAAAAAATAGGCTGTGAGGAAATCAGCTGCATTGCAAAGGAACAAAAGATGCCAAAACTAAGCTCACAGATGTTGCAAAAGCAGGGGAAAACGTCAAGGAGGAAGACACAACTTAGGGGGCAAGATATGAGGGACATGGCATGAATACTTAAAACAAACAAAAAAAAAAAAATAGAAAAAATCTTTCCAAAAGTCAAAGCCATCAAAATGCAGGCAGGCCATACGCCACCAAGGGCAGGACATGCAGCAAAGCTTGCCAAAATTGATCCCCACTGAAGGCCAAAACAGAAAAGAAGGACCTACAAACACGCTGGAAAGGAGTCAACATCAAAGGAATTGCAAGTGGAGGAGAAAAAAAGAAAATTTGGGAAATTTAATGACTCTTAGAAAGTGGCCTGGGGTTTTATCAGGTGCAGTGCAAAAGACCAAAAGATGCCAAAACTAAGCTCACAGATGTTGCAAAAGCAGGGGAAAAAGTCAAGGAGGAAGACACAACTTAGGGGGCAAGATATGAAGGACATGGCATGAATACTTAAAACAAACAAAAAAAAAAAAAATAGAAAAAATCTTTCCCAAAGTCAAAGCCATCAAAATGCAGGCAGGCCATACGCCACCAAGGGCAGGCACATGCAGCAAAGCTTGCCAAAATTGATCCCCACTGAAGGCCAAAACAGAAAAGAAGGACCTACAAACACGCTGGAAAGGAGTCAACATCAAAGGAATTGCAATTTCTAGGAGAAAAAAAGAAAATTTGGGTAAGTTTGTGATTCCAAGAAAATGGACTGGGTTTATATCAGGTGCAGCGCAAAGGACCAAAAGATGCCAAAACTAAGCTCACAGATGTTGCAAAAGCAGGGGAAAAAGTCAAGGAGGAAGACACAACTTAGGGGGCAAGATATGAGGGACATGGCATGAATACTTAAAATAATTAAAAAAAAAAAAAAAGAAAAAATCATTCCCAAAGTCAAAGCCATCAAAATGCTGGAAGACCATACGCCACCAAGGGCAGGCACATGCAGCAAAGCTTGCCAAAATTGATCCCCACTGAAGGCCAAAACAGAAAAGAAGGACTTACAAACACGCTGGAAAGGAGTCAACATCAAAGGAATTGCAATTGGAGGAGAAAAAAAGAAAATTTGGGAAATTTAGTGACTCTTAGAAAGTGGCCTGGGGTTTTATCAGGTGCAGTGCAAAGGACCAAAAGATGCCAAAACTAAGCTCACAGATGTTGCAAAAGCAGGGGAAAAAGTCAAGGAGGAAGACACAACCTAGGGGGCAAGATATGAGGGACATGGCATGAACACTTCAGAAAACAACCAAAAAAAGAAAAAAATCTTTCCCAAAGTCAAAGCCGTCAAAAGGCATGGCCTGCCATCAAGTGCAGGGACATGCACCAAAGATTCCTCCATTGGTCCCCATTGAAATTGCAAGATTCCTTTTCCCTTCCCGAAAGGAAATTACATTTCCTTTCGGGAAGGGAAAAGGAATCTTGCGAATCCCAAAAGAAAGGCTTACAAACACTCTGGAAAGGTGATAGGTTCAAATGAAATGCAATTGAAAAAAGCAGAAAATCGGGAATTTTAGTCTCTTCAAAAAATAGGCTGTGAGGAAATCAGCTGCATTGCAAAGGAACAAAAGGTGGCAAAACTAAACTCACAGATGTTGCAAAAGCAGGGGAAAAAGTCAAGGAGGAAGACACAACTTAGGGGGCAAGATATGAGGGACATGGCATGAACACTTCAGAAACCAACCAAAAAAAGAAAAAAATCTTTCCCAAAGTCAAAGCCATCAAAAGGCATGGCCTGCCATCAAGTGCAGGGACATGCACCAAAGATTCCTCTATTGGTCCCCATTGAAATCGCAAGATTCCTTTTCCCCTTCCCGAAAGGAAATGAAATTTCCTTTCGGAAAGGGAAAAGGAATCTTGCGAATCCCAAAAGAAAGGCTTACAAACACTCTGGAAAGGAGATAGGTTCAAATGAAATGCAATTGAAAAAAGCAGAAAATCGGAATTTTAGTCTCTTCAAAAAATAGGCTGTGAGGAAATCAGCTGCATTGCAAAGGACCAAAAGGTGCCAAAACTAAGCTCACAGATGTTGCAAAAGCAGGGGAAAAAGTCAAGGAGGAAGACACAACTTAGGGGGCAAGATATGAGGGACATGGCATGAATACTTAAAATATGAAAAAAAAAAAAAAGAAAAAACCTTTCCCAAAGTCAAAGCCATCAAAATGCAGGCAGGACATACGCAACCAAGGGCAGGCACATGCAGCAAAGCTTGCCAAAATTGATCCCCACTGAAGGCCAAAACAGAAAAGAAGGACCTACAAACACGCTGGAAAGGAGTCAACATCAAAGGAATCGCAATTGGAGGAGAAAAAAAGAAAATTTGGGAAATTTAGTGACTCTTAAAAAGTGGCCTGGGGTTTTATCAGGTGCAGTGCAAAGGACCAAAAGATACCAAAACTAAGCTCACAGATGTTGCACAAGCAGGGGAAAAAGTCAAGGAGGAAGACACAACTTAGGGGGCAAGATATGAGGGACATGGCATGAACACTTCAGAAAACAACCAAAAAAAGAAAAAAAATCTTTCACAAAGTCAAAGCCATCAAAAGGCATGGCCTGCCATCAAGTGCAGGGACATGCACCAAAGATTCCTCTATGGGTCCCCACTGAAATCGCAAGATTCCTTTTCCCTTCCCGAAAGGAAATGAAATTTCCTTTCGGGAAGGGAAAAGGAGTCTTGCGAATCCCAAAAGAAAGGCTTACAAACACTCTGGAAAGGAGATCGGTTCAAATGAAATGCAATTGAAAAAAGCAGAAAATCGGGAATTTTAGTCTCTTCCAAAAATAGGCTGTGAGGAAATCAGCTGCATTGCAAAGGATCAAAAGGTGCCAAAACTAAGCTCACAGATGTTGCAAAAGCAGGGGTAAAAGTCAAGGAGGAAGACACAACTTAGGGAGCAAGATATGAGGGAAATGGCACGAATACTTAAAATAATTAAAAAAAAAAAAAAAGAAAAAATCATTCCCAAAGTCAAAGCCATCAAAATGCAGGCAGGCCATACGCCACCAAGGGCAGGCACATGCAGCAAAGCTTGCCAAAATTGATCCCCACAGAAGGCCAAAACCGAAAAGAAGGACCTACAAACAGGCTGGAAAGGAGTCAACATCAAAGGAATTGCAATTGGAGGAGAAAAAAAGAAAATTTGGGAAATTTAGTGACTCTAAGAAAATGGCCTGGGGTTTTATCAGGTGCAGTGCAAAGGACCAAAAGATGCCAAAACTAAGCTCACAGATGCTGCAAAAGCAGGGGAAAAAGTCAAGGAGGAAGACACAACTTAGGGGGCAAGATGTGAGGGACATGGCATGAATACTTAAAATAATTAAAAAAAAAAAAGAAAAAATCATTCCCAAAGTCAAAGCCATCAAAATGCTGGAAGACCATACGCCACCAAGGGCAGGCACATGCAGCAAAGCTTGCCAAAATTGATCCCCACTGAAGGCCAAAACAGAAAAGAAGGACTTACAAACACGCTGGAAAGGAGTCAACATCAAAGGAATTGCAATTGGAGGAGAAAAAAAGAAAATTTGGGAAATTTAGTGACTCTTAGAAAGTGGCCTGGGGTTTTATCAGGTGCAGTGCAAAGGACCAAAAGATGCCAAAACTAAGCTCACAGATGTTGCAAAAGCAGGGGAAAAAGTCAAGAAGGAAGACACAACCTAGGGGGCAAGATATGAGGGACATGGCATGAACACTTCAGAAAACAACCAAAAAAAGAAAAAAATCTTTCCCAAAGTCAAAGCCGTCAAAAGGCATGGCCTGCCATCAAGTGCAGGGACATGCACCAAAGATTCCTCCATTGGTCCCCATTGAAATCGCAAGATTCCTTTTCCCTTCCCGAAAGGAAATTACATTTCCTTTCGGGAAGGGAAAAGGAATCTTGCGAATCCCAAAAGAAAGGCTTACAAACACTCTGGAAAGGAGATAGGTTCAAATGAAATGCAATTGAAAAAAGCAGAAAATCGGGAATTTTAGTCTCTTCAAAAAATAGGCTGTGAGGAAATCAGCTGCATTGCAAAGGAACAAAAGGTGGAAAACCTAAGCTCACAGATGTTGCAAAAGCAGGGGAAAAAGTCAAGGAGGAAGACACAACTTAGGTAGCAAGATATGAGGGACATGGCATGAATACTTAAAACAAACAAAAAAAAAAAAATAGAAAAAATCTTTCCAAAAGTCAAAGCCATCAAAATGCAGGCAGGCCATACGCCACCAAGGGCAGGACATGCAGCAAAGCTTGCCAAAATTGATCCCCACTGAAGGCCAAAACAGAAAAGAAGGACCTACAAACACGCTGGAAAGGAGTCAACATCAAAGGAATTGCAAGTGGAGGAGAAAAAAAGAAAATTTGGGAAATTTAATGACTCTTAGAAAGTGGCCTGGGGTTTTAGCAGGTGCAGTGCAAAAGACCAAAAGATGCCAAAACTAAGCTCACAGATGTTGCAAAAGCAGGGGAAAAAGTCAAGGAGGAAGACACAACTTAGGGGGCAAGATATGAAGGACATGGCATGAATACTTAAAACAAACCAAAAAAAAAAATAGAAAAAATCTTTCCCAAAGTCAAAGCCATCAAAATGCAGGCAGGCCATACGCCACCAAGGGCAGGCACATGCAGCAAAGCTTGCCAAAATTGATCCCCACTGAAGGCCAAAACAGAAAAGAAGGACCTACAAACACGCTGGAAAGGAGTCAACATCAAAGGAATTGCAAGTGGAGGAGAAAAAAAGAAAATTTGGGAAATTTAGTGACTCTAAGAAAATGGCCTGGGTTTATATCAGGTGCAGTGCAATGGACAAAAAGTTGCAAAAACTAAGATCACAGATGTTGCAAAGGCAGGGGAAAAAGTCAAGGAGGGAGACACAACTTAGGGGGCAAGATGTGAGGGACATGGCATGAATACTTAAAATAAAAAAAAAAAAAAAAGAAAAAATCTTTCCCAAAGTCAAAGCCATCAAAATGCAGGCAGCCATACGCCAGCAAGTGCATGCACATGCAGCAAAGCTTGCCAAAATTGATCCCCACTGAAGGCCAAAACAGAAAAGAAGGACCTACAAACACGCTGGAATGGAGAAACCATCAAAGGAATTGCAATTTCTAGGAGAAAAAAAAGAAAATTTGGGTAAGTAAGTGATTCCAAGAAAATGTACTCGGTTTATATCAGGTGCCGCGCAAAGGACCAAAAGGTGGCAAAACTAAACTCACAGATGTTGCAAAAGCAGGGGAAAAAGTCAAGAAGGAAGACACAACCTAGGGGGCAAGATATGAGGGACATGGCATAAACACTTCAGAAAACAACCAAAAAAAGAAAAAAATCTTTCCAAAGTCAAAGCCGTCAAAAGGCATGGCCTGCCATCAAGTGCAGGGACATGCACCAAAGATTCCTCCATTGGTCCCCATTGAAATCGCAAGATTCCTTTTCCCTTCCCGAAAGGAAATTACATTTCCTTTCGGGAAGGGAAAAGGAATTTTGCGAATCCCCAAAAGAAAGGTTTACAAACACTCTGGAAAGGAGATAGGTTCAAATGAAATGCAATTGAAAAAAGCAGAAAATCGGGAATTTTAGTCTCTTCAAAAAATAGGCTGTGAGGAAATCAGCTGCATTGCAAAGGAACAAAAGGTGGAAAACCTAAGCTCACAGATGTTGCAAAAGCAGGGGAAAAAGTCAAGGAGGAAGACACAACTTAGGGGGGCAAGATATGAGGGGACATGGCTGAATACTTAAAACAAACAAAAAAAAAAAAATAGAAAAAATCTTTCCAAAAGTCAAAGCCATCAAAATGCAGGCAGGCCATACGCCACCAAGGCAGGACATGCAGCAAAGCTTGCCAAAATTGATCCCCACTGAAGGCCAAAACAGAAAAGAAGGACCTACAAACACGCTGGAAAGGAGGTCAACATCAAAGGAATTGCAAGTGGAGGAGAAAAAAAGAAAATTTGGGAAATTTAATGACTCTTAGAAAGTGGCCTGGGGTTTTATCAGGTGCAGTGCAAAAGACCAAAAGATGCCAAAACTAAGCTCACAGATGTTGCAAAAGCAGGGGAAAAAGTCAAGGAGGAAGACACAACTTAGGGGGCAAGATATGAAGGACATGGCATGAATCCTTAAAACAAACAAAAAAAAAAAAAATAGAAAAAATCTTTCCCGAAGTCAAAGCCATCAAAATGCAGGCAGGCCATACGCCACCAAGGGCAGGCACATGCAGCAAAGCTTGCCAAAACTGATCCCCACTGAAGGCCAAAACAGAAAAGAAGGACCTACAAACACGCTGGAAAGGAGTCAACATCAAAGGAATTGCAAGTGGAGGAGAAAAAAAGAAAATTTTGGAAATTTAGTGACTCTAAGAAAATGGCCTGGGTTTATATCAGGTGCAGTGCAATGGACCAAAAGATGCAAAAACTAAGATCACAGATGTTGCAAAAGCATGGGAAAAAGTCAAGGAGGGAGACACAACTTAGGGGGCAAGATGTGAGGGACATGGCATGAATACTTAAAATAATAAAAAAAAAAAAAAGAAAAAATCTTTCCCAAAGTCAAAGCCATCAAAATGCAGGCAGGCCATACGCCAGCAAGTGCATGCACATGCAGCAAAGCTTGCCAAAATTGATCCCCACTGAAGGCCAAAACAGAAAAGAAGGACTTACAAACACGCTGGAATGGAGAAACCATCAAAGGAATTGCAATTTCTAGGAGAAAAAAAGAAAATTTGGGTAAGTTAGTGATTCCAAGAAAATGGACTGGGTTTATATCAGGTGCAGTGCAAAGGACCAAAAGGTGGCAAAACTAAACTCACAGATGTTGCAAAAGCAGGGGAAAACGTCAAGGAGGAAGACACAACTTAGGGGGCAAGATATGAGGGACATGGCATGAACACTTCAGAAACCAACCAAAAAAAGAAAAAAATCTTTCCCAAAGTCAAAGCCATCAAAAGGCATGGCCTGCCATCAAGTGCAGGGACATGCACCAAAGATTCCTCTATTGGTCCCCATTGAAATCGCAAGATTCCTTTTCCCTTCCCGAAAGGAAATGAAACTTCCTTTCGGAAAGGGAAAAGGAATCTTGCGAATCCCAAAAGAAAGGCTTACAAACACTCTGGAAAGGTGATAGGTTCAAATGAAATGCAATTGAAAAAAGCAGAAAATCGGGAATTTTAGTCTCTTCAAAAAATAGGCTGTGAGGAAATCAGCTGCATTGCAAAGGAACAAAAGGTGGAAAACCTAAGCTCACAGATGTTGCAAAAGCAGGGGAAAAAGTCAAGGAGGAAGACACAACTTAGGGGGAAAGATATGAGGGACATGGCATGAATACTTAAAACAAACAAAAAAAAAAAATAGAAAAAATCTTTCCAAAAGTCAAAGCCATCAAAATGCAGGCAGGCCATACGCCACCAAGGGCAGGACATGCAGCAAAGCTTGCCAAAATTGATCCCCACTGAAGGCCAAAACAGAAAAGAAGGACCTACAAACACGCTGGAAAGGAGTCAACATCAAAGGAATTGCAAGTGGAGGAGAAAAAAAGAAAATTTGGGAAATTTAATGACTCTTAGAAAGTGGCCTGGGGTTTTATCAGGTGCAGTGCAAAGGACCAAAAGATGCCAAAACTAAGCTCACAGATGTTGCAAAAGCAGGGGAAAAAGTCAAGGAGGAAGACACAACTTAGGGGGCAAGATATGAAGGACATGGCATGAATACTTAAAACAAACAAAAAAAAAAAAAAATAGAAAAAATCTTTCCCAAAGTCAAAGCCATCAAAATGCAGGCAGGCCATACGCCACCAAGGGCAGGCACATGCAGCAAAGCTTGCCAGAACTGATCCCCACTGAAGGCCAAAACAGAAAAGAAGGACCTACAAACACGCTGGAAAGGAGTCAACATCAAAGGAATTGCAAGTGGAGGAGAAAAAAAGAAAATTTTGGAAATTTAGTGACTCTAAGAAAATGGCCTGTGTTTATATCAGGTGCAGTGCAATGGACCAAAAGATGCAAAAACTAAGATCACAGATGTTGCAAAAGCATGGGAAAAAGTCAAGGAGGGAGACACAACTTAGGGGGCAAGATGTGAGGGACATGGCATGAATACTTAAAATAATAAAAAAAAAAAAAAAAAAAGAAAAAATCTTTCCCAAAGTCAAAGCCATCAAAATGCAGGCAGGCCATACGCCAGCAAGTGCATGCACATGCAGCAAAGCTTGCCAAAATTGATCCCCACTGAAGGCCAAAACAGAAAAGAAGGACCTACAAACACGCTGGAATGGAGAAACCATCAAAGGAATTGCAATTTCTAGGAGAAAAAAAGAAAATTTGGGTAAGTTAGTGATTCCAAGAAAATGGACTGGGTTTATATCAGGTGCAGCGCAAAGGACCAAAAGGTGGCAAAACTAAACTCACAGATGTTGCAAAAGCAGGGGAAAAAGTCAAGGAGGAAGACACAACTTAGGGGGCAAGATATGAGGGACATGGCAGGAACACTTCAGAAAACAACCAAAAAAAGAAAAAAATCTTTCCCAAAGTCAAAGCCATCAAAAGGCATGGCCTGCCATCAAGTGCAGGGACACGCACCAAAGATTCCTCTATTGGTCCCCATTGAAATCGCAAGATTCCTTTTCCCTTCCCGAAAGGAAATGAAATTTCATTTCGGAAAGGGAAAAGGAATCTTGCGAATCCCAAAAGAAAGGCTTACAAACACTCTGGAAAGGAGATAGGTTCAAATGAAATGCAATTGAAAAAAGCAGAAAATAGGGAATTTTAGTCTCTATAAAAAATAGGCTGTGAGTTAATCAGCTGCAATGCAAAGGACCAAAAGGTGGCAAAACTAAGCTCACAGATGTTGCAAAAGCAGGGGAAAAAGTCAAGGAGGAAGACACAACTTAGGGGGCAAGATATGAGGGACATGGCATGAATACTTAAAACAAAAAAAAAAAAAAAAAGAAAAAAATCTTTCCCAAAGTCAAAGCCATCAAAATGCAGGCAGGCCATACGCAACCAAGGACAGGCCCATGCAGCAAAGCGTGCCAAAATTGATCCCCACTGAAGGCCAAAACAGAAAAGAAGGACCTACAAACACGCTGGAAAGGAGTCAACATCAAAGGAATTGCAATTGGAGGAGAAAAAAAGAAAATTTGGGAAATTTAGTGACTCTAAGAAAATGGCCTGGGTTTATATCCGGTGCAGTGCAAAGGACCAAAAGGTGCCAAAACTAAGCTCACAGATGTTGCAAAAGCAGGGGAAAAAGTCAAGGAGGAAGACACAACTTAGGGGGCAAGATATGAGGGACATGGCATGAATACTTAAAACAAAAAAAAAAAAAAAAAAAAAAAATCTTTCCCAAAGTCAAAGCCATCAAAATGCAGGCAGGCCATACGCCAGCAAGTGCAGGCACATGCAGCAAAGCTTGCCAAAATTGATCCCCACTGCCCCACTGAAGGCCAAAACAGGAAAGAAGTACCTACAAACACGCTGGAATGGAGACACCATCAAAGGAATTGCAATTGGAGGAGAAAAAAAGAAAATTTGGGAAATTTATTGACTCTTAGAAAGTGGCCTGGGGTTTTAGCAGGTGCATTGCAAAGGACCAAAAGGTGCCGAAACTAAGCTCACAGATGTTGCAAAAGCAGGGGAAAAAGTCAAGGAGGAAGACACAACTTAGGGGGCAAGATATGAGGGACATGGCATGAACACTTCAGAAAACAACCAAAAAAAGAAAAAAATCTTTCCCAAAGTCAAAGCCATCAAAATGCAGGCAGGCCATACGCAACAAAGGACAGGCCCTTGCAGCAAAGTTTGCCAAAATTGATCCCCACTGAAGGCCAAAACAGAAAAGAAGGACCTACAAACACGCTGGAAAGGAGTCAACATCAAAGGAATTGCAAGTGGAGGAGAAAAAAAGAAAATTTTGGAAATTTAGTGACTCTAATAAAATGGCCTGGGTTTATATCAGGTGCAGTGCAAAGGAGCAAAAGATGCAAAAACTAAGCTCACAGATGTTGCAAAAGCAGGGGAAAAAGTCAAGGAGGAAGACACAACTTAGGGGGCAAGATGTGAGGGACATGGCATGAATACTTAAAAGAAAAAAAAAAAAAAAAGAAAAAAATCATTCCCAAAGTCAAAGCCATCAAAATGCAGGCAGGCCATACGCCAGCAAGTGCAGGCACATGCAGCAAAGCTTGCCAAAATTGATCCCCACTGAAGGCCAACACAGAAAAGAAGGACCTACAAACACGCTGGAATGGAGACACCATCAAAGGAATTGCAATTGGAGGAGAAAAAAAGAAAATTTGGGAAATTTAGTGACTCTAAGAAAATGGCCTGGGTTTATATCAGGTGCAGTGCAAAGGACCAAAGGGTGCAAAAACTAAGCTCACAGATGTTGCAAAAGCAGGGGAAAAAGTCAAGGAGGAAGACACAACTTAGGGGGCAAGATATGAGGGACATGGCATGAATACTTAAAACAGAAAAAAAAAAAAAAAAGAAAAAAATCTTTCCCAAAGTCAAAGCCATCAAAATGCAGGCAGGCCATACGCCAGCAAGTGCAGGCACATGCAGCAAAGCTTGCCAAAATTGAACCCCACTGAAGGCCAAAACAGAAAAGAAGGACCTACAAACAGGCTGGAAAGGAGTCAACATCAAAGGAATTGCAAGTGGAGGAGAAAAAAAGAAAATTTGGGAAATTTAATGACTCTTAGAAAGTGGCCTGGGGTTTTAGCAGGTGCAGTGCATAGGACCAAAAGGTGCCGAAACTAAGCTCACAGATGTTGCAAAAGCAGGGGAAAAAGTCAAGAAGGTAAACACAACTTAGGGAGCAAGATATGAGGGACATGGCATGAATACTTAAAACAAAAAAAAAAAAAAAAGAAAAAATCTTACCCAAAGTCAAAGCCATCAAAATGCAGGCAGGCCATACGCCAGCAAGGGCAGGCACATGCAGCAAAGCTTGCCAAAATTGATCCCCACTGAAGGCCAAAACAGAAAAGAAGGACCTACAAACACGCTGGAATGGAGACACCATCAAAGGAATTGCAATTGGAGGAGAAAAAAAGGAAAATTTGGGAAATATAGTGACTCTAAGAAAATGGCCTGGGTTTATATCAGGTGCAGTGCAAAGGACCAAAAGATGCCAAAACTAAGCTCACAGATGTTGCAAAAGCAGGGGAAAAAGTCAAGGAGGAAGACACAACTTAGGGGGCAAGATATGAGGGACATGGCATGAATACTTAAAATAATAAAAAAAAAAAAGAAAAAATCTTTCCCAAAGTCAAAGCCATCAAAATGCAGGCAGGCCATACGCCAGCAAGGGCAGGCACATGCAGCAAAGCTTGCCAAAATTGATCCCTACTGAAGGCCAAAACAGAAAAGAAGGACTTACAAACACGCTGGAATGGAGACAACATCAAAGGAATTACAATTGGAGGAGAAAAAAAGAAAATTTGGGAAATTTAATGACTCTTAGAAAGTGGCCTGGGGTTTTAGCAGGTGCAGCGCAAAGGACCTAAAGATGGCAAAACTAAGCTCACAGATGTAGCAAAAGCAGGGGAAAAAGTCAAGGAGGAAGACACAACTTAGGGGGCAAGGTATGAAGGACATGGCATGAACACTTCAGAAAACAACCAAAAAAAGAAAAAAATCTTTCCCAAAGTCAAAGCCATCAAAAGGCATGGCCTGCCATCAAGTGCAGGGACATGCACCAAAGATTCCTCTATTGGTCCCCATTGAAATCGCAAGATTCCTTTTCCCTTCCCGAAAGGAAATGAAATTTCCTTTCGGAAAGGGAAAAGGAATCTTGCGAATCCCAAAAGAAAGGCTTACAAACACTCTGGAAAGGAGATAGGTTCAAATGAAATGCAATTGAAAAAAGCAGAAAATCGGGAATTTTAGTCTCTTCAAAAAATCGGCTGTGAGGAAATCAGCTGCATTGCAAAGGACCAAAAGGTGGCAAAACTAAGCTCACAGATGTTGCAAAAGCAGGGGAAAAAGTCAAGGAGGAAGACACAACTTAGGGGGCAAGATATGAGGGACATGGCATGAATACTTAAAACAAAAAAAAAAAAAAAGGAAAAAAATCTTTCCCAAAGTCAAAGCCATCAAAATGAAGGCAGGCCATACGCCACCAAGGGCAGGGCCATGCAGCAAAGCTTGCCAAAATTGATCCCCACTGAAGGCCAAAACAGAAAAGAAGGACCTACAAACACGCTGGAATGGAGACACCATCAAAGGAACTGCAATTGGAGGAGAAAAAAAGAAAATTTGGGAAATTTAGTGACGCTAAGAAAATGGCCTGGGTTTATATCAGGTGCAGTGCAAAGGACCAAAAGATGCAAAAACTAAGCTCACAGATGTTGCAAAAGCAGGGGAAAAAGTCAAGGAGGAAGACACAACTTAGGGGGCAAGATATGAGGGACATGGCAGGAACACTTCAGAAAACAACCAAAAAAAGAAAAAAATCTTTCCCAAAGTCAAAGCCATCAAAAGGCATGGCCTGCCATCAAGTGCAGGGACACGCACCAAAGATTCCTCTATTGGTCCCCATTGAAATCGCAAGATTCCTTTTCCCTTCCCGAAAGGAAATGAAATTTCATTTCGGAAAGGGAAAAGGAATCTTGCGAATCCCAAAAGAAAGGCTTACAAACACTCTGGAAAGGAGATAGGTTCAAATGAAATGCAATTGAAAAAAGCAGAAAATAGGGAATTTTAGTCTCTATAAAAAATAGGCTGTGAGTTAATCAGCTGCAATGCAAAGGACCAAAAGGTGGCAAAACTAAGCTCACAGATGTTGCAAAAGCAGGGGAAAAAGTCAAGGAGGAAGCCACAACTTAGGGGGCAAGATATGAGGGACATGGCATGAATACTTAAAACAAAAAAAAAAAAAAAAAAAAAATCTTTCCCAAAGTCAAAGCCATCAAAATGCAGGCAGGCCATACGCCAGCAAGTGCAGGCACATGCAGCAAAGCTTGCCAAAATTGATCCCCACTGCCCCACTGAAGGCCAAAACAGGAAAGAAGTACCTACAAACACGCTGGAATGGAGACACCATCAAAGGAATTGCAATTGGAGGAGAAAAAAAGAAAATTTGGGAAATTTATTGACTCTTAGAAAGTGGCCTGGGGTTTTAGCAGGTGCATTGCAAAGGACCAAAAGGTGCCGAAACTAAGCTCACAGATGTTGCAAAAGCAGGGGAAAAAGTCAAGGAGGAAGACACAACTTAGGGGGCAAGATATGAGGGACATGGCATGAACACTTCAGAAAACAACCAAAAAAAGAAAAAAATCTTTCCCAAAGTCAAAGCCATCAAAATGCAGGCAGGCCATACGCCAGCAAGTGCAGGCCCATGCAGCAAAGCTTGCCAAAATTGATCCCCACTGAAGGCCAACACAGAAAAGAAGGACCTACAAACACGCTGGAATGGAGACACCATCAAAGGAATTGCAATTGGAGGAGAAAAAAAGAAAATTTGGGAAATTTAGTGACTCTAAGAAAATGGCCTGGGTTTATATCAGGTGCAGTGCAAAGGACCAAAGGGTGCAAAAACTAAGCTCACAGATGTTGCAAAAGCAGGGGAAAAAGTCAAGGAGGAAGACACAACTTAGGGGGCAAGATATGAGGGACATGGCATGAATACTTAAAACAGAAAAAAAAAAAAAAAAGAAAAAAATCTTTCCCAAAGTCAAAGCCATCAAAATGCAGGCAGGCCATACGCCAGCAAGTGCAGGCACATGCAGCAAAGCTTGCCAAAATTGAACCCCACTGAAGGCCAAAACAGAAAAGAAGGACCTACAAACAGGCTGGAAAGGAGTCAACATCAAAGGAATTGCAAGTGGAGGAGAAAAAAAGAAAATTTGGGAAATTTAATGACTCTTAGAAAGTGGCCTGGGGTTTTAGCAGGTGCAGTGCATAGGACCAAAAGGTGCCGAAACTAAGCTCACAGATGTTGCAAAAGCAGGGGAAAAAGTCAAGAAGGTAAACACAACTTAGGGAGCAAGATATGAGGGACATGGCATGAATACTTAAAACAAAAAAAAAAAAAAAAAGAAAAAATCTTACCCAAAGTCAAAGCCATCAAAATGCAGGCAGGCCATACGCCAGCAAGGGCAGGCACATGCAGCAAAGCTTGCCAAAATTGATCCCCACTGAAGGCCAAAACAGAAAAGAAGGACCTACAAACACGCTGGAATGGAGACACCATCAAAGGAATTGCAATTGGAGGAGAAAAAAAGGAAAATTTGGGAAATATAGTGACTCTAAGAAAATGGCCTGGGTTTATATCAGGTGCAGTGCAAAGGACCAAAAGATGCCAAAACTAAGCTCACAGATGTTGCAAAAGCAGGGGAAAAAGTCAAGGAGGAAGACACAACTTAGGGGGCAAGATATGAGGGACATGGCATGAATACTTAAAATAATAAAAAAAAAAAAGAAAAAATCTTTCCCAAAGTCAAAGCCATCAAAATGCAGGCAGGCCATACGCCAGCAAGGGCAGGCACATGCAGCAAAGCTTGCCAAAATTGATCCCTACTGAAGGCCAAAACAGAAAAGAAGGACTTACAAACACGCTGGAATGGAGACAACATCAAAGGAATTACAATTGGAGGAGAAAAAAAGAAAATTTGGGAAATTTAATGACTCTTAGAAAGTGGCCTGGGGTTTTAGCAGGTGCAGCGCAAAGGACCTAACGATGGCAAAACTAAGCTCACAGATGTTGCAAAAGCAGGGGAAAAAGTCAAGGAGGAAGACACAACTTAGGGGGAAAGGTATGAAGGACATGGCATGAACACTTCAGAAAACAACCAAAAAAAGAAAAAAATCTTTCCCAAAGTCAAAGCCATCAAAAGGCATGGCCTGCCATCAAGTGCAGGGACATGCACCAAAGATTCCTCTATTGGTCCCCATTGAAATCGCAAGATTCCTTTTCCCTTCCCGAAAGGAAATGAAATTTCCTTTCGGAAAGGGAAAAGGAATCTTGCGAATCCCAAAAGAAAGGCTTACAAACACTCTGGAAAGGAGATAGGTTCAAATGAAATGCAATTGAAAAAAGCAGAAAATCGGGAATTTTAGTCTCTTCAAAAAATCGGCTGTGAGGAAATCAGCTGCATTGCAAAGGACCAAAAGGTGCCAAAACTAAGCTCACAGATGTTGCAAAAGCAGGGGAAAAAGTCAAGGAGGAAGACACAACAGGGGCCAAGATATGAGGGACATGGCATGAATACTTAAAACAAAAGAAAAAAAAAAGAAAAAATCTTTCCCAAAGTCAAAGCCATCAAAATGCAGGCAGGCCATACGCCACCAAGGGCAGGCACATGCAGCAAAGCTTGCCAAAATTGATCCCCACTGAAGGCCAAAACAGAAAAGAAGGACCTACAAACACGCTGGAAAGGAGTCAACATCAAAGGAATTGCAAGTGGAGGAGAAAAAAAGAAAATTTTGGAAATTTAGTGACTCTAAGAAAATGGCCTGGGTTTATATCAGGTGCAGTGCAAAGGACCAAAAGATGCAAAAACTAAGATCACAGATGTTTCAAAAGCAGGGGAAAAAGTCAAGGAGGAAGACACAACTTAGGGGGAAAGATATGAGGGACATGGCATGAATACCTAAAACAGAAAAAAAAAAAAAAAAGAAAAAATCTTTCCCAAAGTCAAAGCCATCAAAATGCAGGCAGGCCAGACGCCAGCAAGTGCAGGCACATGCAGCAAAGCTTGCCAAAATCGATCCCCACTGAAGGCCAAAACAGAAAAGAAGGACCTACAAACACGCTGGAATGGAGACACCATCAAAGGAATTGCAATTGGAGGAGAAAAAAAGAAAATTTGGGATATTTAATGACTCTTAGAAAGTGGCCTGGGGTTTTAGCAGGTGCAGTGCAAAGGA
The DNA here is from genome assembly GCA_021963965.1 of Artemisiospiza belli. NCBI lineage: Eukaryota > Metazoa > Chordata > Aves > Passeriformes > Passerellidae > Artemisiospiza > Artemisiospiza belli. The sequence goes on along the minus strand of JAKDEW010000214.1, from coordinate 267,649 downwards.
CCAAAAGGTGCCAAAACTAAGCTCACAGATGTTGCAAAAGCAGGGGAAAAAGTCAAGGAGGAAGACACAACTTAGGGATTAGGATATGAGGGACAAGCCATGAATACTTAAAACAAAAAAAAAAAAAAAAGAAAAAATCTTTCCCAAAGTCAAAGCCATCAAAATGCATGCAGGCCATACGCCAGCAAGGGCAGGCACATGCAGCAAAGCTTCCCAAAATTGATCCCCACTGAAGGCCAAAACAGAAAAGAAGGACCTACAAACACGCTGGAAAGGAGTCAACATCAAAGGAATTGCAATTGGAGGAGAAAAAAAGAAAATTTTGGAAATTTAGTGACTCTAAGAAAATGGCCTGGGTTTATATCAGGTGCAGTGCAAAGGACCAAAAGATGCCAAAACTAAGATCACAGATGTTGCAAAAGCAGGGGAAAAAGTCAAGGAGGAAGACACAACTTAGGGATTAGGATATGAGGGACAAGCCATGAATACTTAAAACAAAAAAAAAAAAAAATAGAAAAAATCTTTCCCAAAGTCAAAGCCATCAAAATGCAGGCAGGCCATACGCCAGCAAGGGCAGCCACATGGAGCAAAGCTTGCCAAAACTGATCCCCACTGAAGGCCAAAACAGAAAAGAAGGACCTACAAACACGCTGGAAGTGAGATAACATTAAAGGAATTGAAATTGGAGGAGAAAAAAGAAAATTTGGGAAATTTAGTGAGTCTAAAAAATGGCCTGGGTTTATATCAGGTGCAGTGCAAAGGACCTAAAGATGCCAAAACTAAGCTCACAGATGTTGCAAAAGCAGGGGAAAAAGTCAAGGAGGAAGACACAATTTAGGGGGCAAGATATGAGGGACATGGCAGGAACACTTCAGAAAACAACCAAAAAAAGAAAAAAATCTTTCCCAAAGTCAAAGCCATCAAAAGGCATGGCCTGCCATCAAGTGCAGGGACATGCACCAAAGATTCCTCTATTGGTCCCCATTGAAATCGCAAGATTCCTTTTCCCTTCCCGAAACGAAATGAAATTTCCTTTCGGGAAGGGAAAAGGAATCTTGCGAATCCCAAAAGAAAGGCTTACAAACACTCAGGAAAGGAGATAGGTTCAAATGATATGCAATTGAAAAAAGCAGAAAATCGGGAATTTTAGTCTCTTCAAAAAATAGGCTGTGAGGAAATCAGCTGCATTGCAAAGGACCAAAAGGTGGCAAAACTAAGCTCACAGATGTTGCAAAAGCAGGGGAAAAAGTCAAGGAGGAAGACACAACTTAGGGGGCAAGATATGAGGGACATGGCATGAATACTTAAAACAAAAAAAAAAAAAAAGGAAAAAAATCTTTCCCAAAGTCAAAGCCATCAAAATGCAGGCAGGCCATACGCCACCAAGGGCAGGGCCATGCAGCAAAGCTTGCCAAAATTGATCCCCACTGAAGGCCAAAACAGAAAAGAAGGACCTACAAACACGCTGGAATGGAGACACCATCAAAGGAACTGCAATTGGAGGAGAAAAAAAGAAAATTTGGGAAATTTAGTGACGCTAAGAAAATGGCCTGGGTTTATATCAGGTGCAGTGCAAAGGACCAAAAGATGCAAAAACTAAGCTCACAGATGTTGCAAAAGCAGGGGAAAAAGTCAAGGAGGAAGACACAACTTAGGGGGCAAGATATGAGGGACATGGCATGAATACTTAAAATAATAAAAAAAAAAAAAAGAAAAAATCTATCCCAAAGTCAAAGCCATCAAAATGCAGGCAGGCCATACGCCACCAAGGGCAGGCACATGCAGCAAAGCTTGCCAAAACTGATCCCCACTGAAGGCCAAAACAGAAAAGAAGGACCTACAAACAGGCTGGAAAGGAGTCAACATCAAAGGAATTGCAATTGGAGGAGAAAAAAAGAAAATTTGGGAAATTTAGTGACTCTAATAAAATGGCCTGGGGTTTTAGCAGATGCATTGCAAAGGACCAAATGGTGCCAAAACTCAGCTCACAAATGTTGCAAAAGCAGGGCAAAAAGTCAAGGAGTAAGACACATCTTAGGGGGCAAGATATGAGGGACATGGCATGAATACTTACAATAATAAAAAAAAAAAAAAAAAAAAATCTTTCCCAAAGTCAAAGCCATCAAAATGCAGGCAGGCCATACGCCACCAAGGGCAGGCACATGCAGCAAAGCTTGCCAAAATTGATCCCCACTGAAGGCCAAAACAGAAAAGAAGGACCTACAAACATGCTGGAAGTGAGATAACATTAAAGGAATTGAAATTGGAGGAGAAAAAAGAAAATTTGGGAAATTTAGTGAGTCTAAAAAATGGCCTGAGTTTATATCAGGTGCAGTGCAAAGGACCAAAAGATACAAAAACTAAGCTCACAGATGTTGCAAAAGCAGGGGAAAAAGTCAAGGAGGAAGACACAACTTAGGGGGCAAGATATGAGGGACATGGCATGAACACTTCAGAAAACAACCAAAAAAAGAAAAAACTCTTTCCTAAAGTCAAAGCCATCAAAAGGCATGGCCTGCCATCAAGTGCAGGGACATGCACCAAAGATTCCTCTATTGGTCCCCATTGAAATCGCAAGATTCCTTTTCCCTTCCCGAAAGGAAATGAAATTTCCTTTCGGGAAGGGGAAAGGAATCTTGCGGATCCCAAAAGAAAGGCTTACAAACACTCTGGAAAGGAGATAGGTTCAAATGAAATGCAATTGAAAAAAGCAGAAAATTGGGAATTTTAGTCTCTTCAAAAAATAGGCAGTGAGGAAATCAGATGCATTGCAAAGGACCAAAAGGTGCAAAAACTAAGCTCACAGATGTTGCAAAAGCAGGGGAAAAAGTCAAGGAGGAAGACACAACTTAGGGGGCAAGATATGAGGGACATGGCATGAATACCTAAAACAGAAAAAAAAAAAAAAAGAAAAAATCTTTCCCAAAGTCAAAGCCATCAAAATGCAGGCAGGCCATACGCCACCAAGGGCAGGCACATGCAGCAAAGCTTGCCAAAACTGATCCCCACTGAAGGCCAAAACAGAAAAGAAGGACCTACAAACACGCTGGAAAGGAGTCATCATGAAAGGAATTGCAATTGGAGGAGAAAAAAAGAAAATTTGGGAAATTTAGTGACTCTAATAAAATGGCCTGGGGTTTTAGCAGGAGCATTGCAAAGGACCAAATGGTGCCAAAACTAAGCTCACAAATGTTGCAAAAGCAGGGGAAAAAGTCAAGGAGGAAGACACAACTTAGGGGGCAAGATATGAGGGACATGGCATGAATACTTACAATAATTAAAAAAAAAAAAAAAAAAAATCTTTCCCAAAGTCAAAGCCATCAAAATGCAGGCAGGCCATACGCCAGCAAGGGCAGGCACATGCAGCAAAGCTTGCCAAAATTGATCCCCACTGAAGGTTAAAACAGAAAAGAAGGACTTACAAACACGCTGGAATGGAGACACCACCAAAGGAATTGCAATTGGAGGAGAAAAAAAGAAAATTTGGGAAATTTAATGACTCTTAGAAAGTGGCCTGGGGTTTTAGCAGGTGCAGTGCAAAGGACCAAAAGGTGCCAAAACTAAGCTCACAGATGTTGCAAAAGCAGGGGAAAAAGTCAAGGAGGAAGACACAACTTAGGGGGCAAGATATGAGGGACATGGCAGGAACACTTCAGAAAACAACCAAAAAAAGAAAAAAATCTTTCCCAAAGTCAAAGCCATCAAAAGGCATGGCCTGCCATCAAGTGCAGGGACATGCACCAAAGATTCCTCTATTGGTCCCCATTGAAATCGCAAGATTCCTTTTCCCTTCCCGAAAGGAAATGAAATTTGCTTTCGGGAAGGGAAAAGGAATCTTGCGGATCCCAAAAGAAAGGCTTACAAACACTCTGGAAAGGAGATAGGTTCAAATGAAATGCAATTGAAAAAAGCAGAAAATCGGGAATTTTAGTCTCTTCAAAAAATAGGCTGTGAGGAAATCAGCTGCATTGCAAAGGACCAAAAGGTGGCAAAACTAAGCTCACAGATGTTGCAAAAGCAGGGGAAAAAGTCAAGGAGGAAGACACAACTTAGGTAGCAAGATATGAGGGACATGGCATGAACACTTCAGAAAACAACCAAAAAAAGAAAAAAATCTTTCCTAAAGTCAAAGCCATCAAAAGGCATGGCCTGCCATCAAGTGCAGGGACATGCACCAAAGATTCCTCTATTGGTCCCCATTGAAATCGCAAGATTCCTTTTCCCTTCCCGAAAGGAAATGAAATTTCCTTTCGGGAAGGGGAAAGGAATCTTGCGGATCCCAAAAGAAAGGCTTACAAACACTCTGGAAAGGAGATAGGTTCAAATGAAATGCAATTGAAAAAAGCAGAAAATTGGGAATTTTAGTCTCTTCAAAAAATAGGCTGTGAGGAAATCAGCTGCATTGCAAAGGACCAAAAGGTGCCAAAACTAAGCTCACAGATGTTGCAAAAGCAGGGGAAAAAGTCAAGGAGGAAGACACAACTTAGGGGGCAAGATATGAGGGACATGGCAGGAACACTTCAGAAAACAACCAAAAAAAGAAAAAAATCTTTCCCAAAGTCAAAGCCATCAAAATGCAGGCAGGCCATACGCCACCAAGGGCAGGCACATGCAGCAAAGCTTGCCAAAATTGATCCCCACTGAAGGCCAAAACAGAAAAGAAGGACCTACAAACACGCTGGAAAGGAGTCAACATCAAAGGAATTGCAATTGGAGGAGAAAAATGAAAATTTGGGAAATTTAGTGACTCTAAGAAAATGGCCTGGGTTTATATCAGGTACAGTGCAATGCAACAAAAGATGCAAAAACTAAGATCACAGATGTTGCAAAAGCAGGGGAAAAAGTCAAGGAGGAAGACACAACTTAGGGGGCAAGATGTGAGGGACATGGCATGAATACTTAAAATAATGAAAAAAAAAAAAAGAAAAAATCTTTCCCAAAGTCAAAGCCATCAAAATGCAGGCAGGCCATACGCCAGCAAGTGCAGGCACATGCAGCAAAGCTTGCCAAAATTGATCCCCACTGAAGGCCAAAACAGAAAAGAAGGACCTACAAACACGCTGGAATGGAGAAACCATCAAAGGAATTGCAATTGGAGGAGAAAAAAAGAAAATGTGGGAAATTTAATGACTCTTACAAAGTGGCCTGGGGTTTTAGCAGGTGCAGTGCAAAGGACCTAAAGATGCCAAAACTAAGCTCACAGATGTTGCAAAAGCAGGGGAAAAAGTCAAGGAGGAAGACACAACTTAGGGGGCAAGATATGAGGGACATGGCAGGAACACTTCAGAAAACAACCAAAAAAAGAAAAAAATCTTTCCCAAAGTCAAAGCCATCAAAAGGCATGGCCTGCCATCAAGTGCAGGGACACGCACCAAAGATTCCTCTATTGGTCCCCATTGAAATCGCAAGATTCCTTTTCCCTTCCCGAAACGAAATGAAATTTCATTTCGGAAAGGGAAAAGGAATCTTGCGGATCCCAAAAGAAAGGCTTACAAACACTCTGGAAAGGAGATAGGTTCAAATGAAATGCAATTGAAAAAAGCAGAAAATCGGGAATTTTAGTCTCTATAAAAAATAGGCTGTGAGTTAATCAGCTGCAATGCAAAGGACCAAAAGGTGGCAAAACTAAGCTCACAGATGTTGCAAAAGCAGGGGAAAAAGTCAAGGAGGAAGACACAACTTAGGGGGCAAGATATGAGGGACATGGCATGAATACTTAAAACAAAAAAAAAAAAAAAAAAGAAAAAAATCTTTCCCAAAGTCAAAGCCATCAAAATGCAGGCAGGCCATACGCAACCAAGGACAGGCCCATGCAGCAAAGCTTGCCAAAATTGATCCCCACTGAAGGCCAAAACAGAAAAGAAGGACCTACAAACACGCTGGAAAGGAGTCAACATCAAAGGAATTGCAATTGGAGGAGAAAAAAAGAAAATTTGGGAAATTTAGTGACTCTAATAAAATGGCCTGGGTTTATATCAGGTGCAGTGCAATGGACCAAAGGATGCAAAAACTAAGCTCACAGATGTTGCAAAAGCAGGGGAAAAAGTCAAGGAGGAAGACACAACTTAGGGGGCAAGATATGAGGGACATGGCATGAATACTTAAAACAAAAAAGAAAAAAAAAAAAAAAAAAAAATCTTTCCCAAAGTCAAAGCCATCAAAATGCAGGCAGGCCATACGCCAGCAAGTGCAGGCACATGCAGCAAAGCTTGCCAAAATTGATCCCCACTGCCCCACTGAAGGCCAAAACAGGAAAGAAGTACCTACAAACACGCTGGAATGGAGACACCATCAAAGGAATTGCAATTGGAGGAGAAAAAAAGAAAATTTGGGAAATTTATTGACTCTTAGAAAGTGGCCTGGGGTTTTAGCAGGTGCATTGCAAAGGACCAAAAGGTGCCGAAACTAAGCTCACAGATGTTGCAAAAGCAGGGGAAAAAGTCAAGGCGGAAGACACAACTTAGGGGGCAAGATATGAGGGACATGGCATGAACACTTCAGAAAACAACCAAAAAAAGAAAAAAATCTTTCCCAAAGTCAAAGCCATCAAAATGCAGGCAGGCCATACGCAACAAAGGACAGGCCCTTGCAGCAAAGCTTGCCAAAATTGATCCCCACTGAAGGCCAAAACAGAAAAGAAGGACCTACAAACACGCTGGAAAGGAGTCAACATCAAAGGAATTGCAAGTGGAGGAGAAAAAAAGAAAATTTTGGAAATTTAGTGACTCTAAGAAAATGGCCTGGGTTTATATCAGGTGCAGTGCAAAGGACCAAAAGATGCCAAAACTAAGCTCACAGATGTTGCAAAAGCAGGGGAAAAAGTCAAGGAGGAAGACACAACTTAGGGGGCAAGATATGAGGGACATGGCAGGAACACTTCAGAAAACAACCAAAAAAAGAAAAAAATCTTTCCCAAAGTCAAAGCCATCAAAATGCAGGCAGGCCATACGCCACCAAGGGCAGGCACATGCAGCAAAGCTTGCCAAAATTGATCCCCACTGAAGGCCAAAACAGAAAAGAAGGACCTACAAACACGCTGGAAAGGAGTCAACATCAAAGGAATTGCAATTGGAGGAGAAAAATGAAAATTTGGGAAATTTAGTGACTCTAAGAAAATGGCCTGGGTTTATATCAGGTACAGTGCAATGCAACAAAAGATGCAAAAACTAAGATCACAGATGTTGCAAAAGCAGGGGAAAAAGTCAAGGAGGAAGACACAACTTAGGGGGCAAGATGTGAGGGACATGGCATGAATACTTAAAATAATGAAAAAAAAAAAAAGAAAAAATCTTTCCCAAAGTCAAAGCCATCAAAATGCAGGCAGGCCATACGCCAGCAAGTGCAGGCACATGCAGCAAAGCTTGCCAAAATTGATCCCCACTGAAGGCCAAAACAGAAAAGAAGGACCTACAAACACGCTGGAATGGAGAAACCATCAAAGGAATTGCAATTGGAGGAGAAAAAAAGAAAATGTGGGAAATTTAATGACTCTTACAAAGTGGCCTGGGGTTTTAGCAGGTGCAGTGCAAAGGACCTAAAGATGCCAAAACTAAGCTCACAGATGTTGCAAAAGCAGGGGAAAAAGTCAAGGAGGAAGACACAACTTAGGGGGCAAGATATGAGGGACATGGCAGGAACACTTCAGAAAACAACCAAAAAAAGAAAAAAATCTTTCCCAAAGTCAAAGCCATCAAAAGGCATGGCCTGCCATCAAGTGCAGGGACACGCACCAAAGATTCCTCTATTGGTCCCCATTGAAATCGCAAGATTCCTTTTCCTTCCCGAAACGAAATGAAATTTCATTTCGGAAAGGGAAAAGGAATCTTGTGGATCCCAAAAGAAAGGCTTACAAACACTCTGGAAAGGAGATAGGTTCAAATGAAATGCAATTGAAAAAAGCAGAAAATCGGGAATTTTAGTCTCTATAAAAAATAGGCTGTGAGTTAATCAGCTGCAATGCAAAGGACCAAAAGGTGGCAAAACTAAGCTCACAGATGTTGCAAAAGCAGGGGAAAAAGTCAAGGAGGAAGACACAACTTAGGGGGCAAGATATGAGGGACATGGCATGAATACTTAAAACAAAAAAAAAAAAAAAAAAGAAAAAAATCTTTCCCAAAGTCAAAGCCATCAAAATGCAGGCAGGCCATACGCAACCAAGGACAGGCCCATGCAGCAAAGCTTGCCAAAATTGATCCCCACTGAAGGCCAAAACAGAAAAGAAGGACCTACAAACACGCTGGAAAGGAGTCAACATCAAAGGAATTGCAATTGGAGGAGAAAAAAAGAAAATTTGGGAAATTTAGTGACTCTAATAAAATGGCCTGGGTTTATATCAGGTGCAGTGCAATGGACCAAAGGATGCAAAAACTAAGCTCACAGATGTTGCAAAAGCAGGGGAAAAAGTCAAGGAGGAAGACACAACTTAGGGGGCAAGATATGAGGGACATGGCATGAATACTTAAAACAAAAAAGAAAAAAAAAAAAAAAAAAAAATCTTTCCCAAAGTCAAAGCCATCAAAATGCAGGCAGGCCATACGCCAGCAAGTGCAGGCACATGCAGCAAAGCTTGCCAAAATTGATCCCCACTGCCCCACTGAAGGCCAAAACAGGAAAGAAGTACCTACAAACACGCTGGAATGGAGACACCATCAAAGGAATTGCAATTGGAGGAGAAAAAAAGAAAATTTGGGAAATTTATTGACTCTTAGAAAGTGGCCTGGGGTTTTAGCAGGTGCATTGCAAAGGACCAAAAGGTGCCGAAACTAAGCTCACAGATGTTGCAAAAGCAGGGGAAAAAGTCAAGGCGGAAGACACAACTTAGGGGGCAAGATATGAGGGACATGGCATGAACACTTCAGAAAACAACCAAAAAAAGAAAAAAATCTTTCCCAAAGTCAAAGCCATCAAAATGCAGGCAGGCCATACGCAACAAAGGACAGGCCCTTGCAGCAAAGCTTGCCAAAATTGATCCCCACTGAAGGCCAAAACAGAAAAGAAGGACCTACAAACACGCTGGAAAGGAGTCAACATCAAAGGAATTGCAAGTGGAGGAGAAAAAAAGAAAATTTTGGAAATTTAGTGACTCTAAGAAAATGGCCTGGGTTTATATCAGGTGCAGTGCAAAGGACCAAAAGATGCCAAAACTAAGCTCACAGATGTTGCAAAAGCAGGGGAAAAAGTCAAGGAGGAAGACACAACTTAGGGGGCAAGATATGAGGGACATGGCAGGAACACTTCAGAAAACAACCAAAAAAAGAAAAAAATCTTTCCCAAAGTCAAAGCCATCAAAATGCAGGCAGGCCATACGCCACCAAGGGCAGGCACATGCAGCAAAGCTTGCCAAAATTGATCCCCACTGAAGGCCAAAACAGAAAAGAAGGACCTACAAACACGCTGGAAAGGAGTCAACATCAAAGGAATTGCAATTGGAGGAGAAAAATGAAAATTTGGGAAATTTAGTGACTCTAAGAAAATGGCCTGGGTTTATATCAGGTACAGTGCAAAGGACCAAAGGATGCAAAAACTAAGCTCACAGATGTTGCAAAAGCAGGGGAAAAAGTCAAGGAGGAAGACACAACTTAGGGGGCAAGATATGAGGGACATGGCATGAATACTTAAAACAGAAAAAAAAAAAAAAAAGAAAAAAATCTTTCCCAAAGTCAAAGCCATCAAAATGCAGGCAGGCCATACGCCAGCAAGTGCAGGCACATGCAGCAAAGCTTGCCAAAATTGAACCCCACTGAAGGCCAAAACAGAAAAGAAGGACCTACAAACAGGCTGGAAAGGAGTCAACATCAAAGGAATTGCAAGTGGAGGAGAAAAAAAGAAAATTTGGGAAATTTAATGACTCTTAGAAAGTGGCCTGGGGTTTTAGCAGGTGCAGTGCATAGGACCAAAAGGTGCCGAAACTAAGCTCACAGATGTTGCAAAAGCAGGGGAAAAAGTCAAGAAGGTAAACACAACTTAGGGAGCAAGATATGAGGGACATGGCATGAATACTTAAAATAATAAAAAAAAAAAAGAAAAAATCTTTCCCAAAGTCAAAGCCATCAAAATGCAGGCAGGCCATACGCCAGCAAGGGCAGGCACATGAAGCAAAGCTTGCCAAAATTGATCCCCACTGAAGGTCAAAACAGAAAAGAAGGACTTACAAACACGCTGGAATGGAGACAACATCAAAGGAATTACAATTGGAGGAGAAAAAAAGAAAATTTGGGAAATTTAATGACTATTAGAAAGTGGCCTGGGGTTTTAGCAGGTGCAGCGCAAAGGACCTAACGATGGCAAAACTAAGCTCACAGATGTTGCAAAAGCAGGGGAAAAAGTCAAGGAGGAAGACACAACTTAGGGGGCAAGGTATGAGGGACATGGCATGAACACTTCAGAAAACAACCAAAAAAAGAAAAAAAATCTTTCCCAAAGTCAAAGCCATCAAAAGGCATGGCCTGCCATCAAGTGCAGGGACATGCACCAAATATTCCTCTATTGGTCCCCATTGAAATCGCAAGATTCCTTTTCCCTTCCCGAAAGGAAATGAAATTTCCTTTCGGAAAGGGAAAAGGAATCTTGCGAATCCCAAAAGAAAGGCTTACAAACACTCTGGAAAGGAGATAGGTTCAAATGAAATGCAATTGAAAAAAGCAGAAAATCGGGAATTTTAGTCTCTTCAAAAAATCGGCTGTGAGGAAATCAGCTGCATTGCAAAGGACCAAAAGGTGCCAAAACTAAGCTCACAGATGTTGCAAGAGCAGGGGAAAAAGTCAAGGAGGAAGACACAACTTAGGGGGCAAGATATGAGGGACATGGCATGAATACTTAAAACAAAAGAAAAAAAAAAAGAAAAAATCTTTCCCAAAGTCAAAGCCATCAAAATGCAGGCAGGCCATACGCAACAAAGGACAGGCCCTTGCAGCAAAGCTTGCCAAAATTGATCCCCACTGAAGGCCAAAACAGAAAAGAAGGACCTACAAACACGCTGGAAAGGAGTCAACATCAAAGGAATTGCAAGTGGAGGAGAAAAAAAGAAAATTTTGGAAATTTAGTGACTCTAAGAAAATGGCCTGGGTTTATATCAGGTGCAGTGCAAAGGACCAAGAGATGCAAAAACTAAGATCACAGATGTTGCAAAAGCAGGGGAAAAAGTCAAGGAGGAAGACACAACTTAGGGGGAAAGATATGAGGGACATGGCATGAATACTTAAAATAATAAAAAAAAAAAAAAGAAAAAATCTTTCCCAAAGTCAAAGCCATCAAAATGCAGGCAGGCCAGACGCCAGCAAGTGCAGGCACATGCAGCAAAGCTTGCCAAAATCGATCCCCACTGAAGGCCAAAACAGAAAAGAAGGACCTACAAACACGCTGGAATGGAGACACCATCAAAGGAATTGCAATTGGAGGAGAAAAAAAGAAAATTTGGGATATTTAATGACTCTTAGAAAGTGGCCTGGGGTTTTAGCAGGTGCAGGGCAAAGGACCAAAAGATGCCAAAACTAAGCTCACAGATGTTGCAAAAGCAGGGGAAAAAGTCAAGGAGGAAGACACAACTTAGGGATTAGGATATGAGGGACAAGCCATGAATACTTAAAACAAAAAAAAAAAAAAAAGAAAAAATCTTTCCCAAAGTCAAAGCCATCAAAATGCAGGCAGGCCATACGCCAGCAAGGGCAGGCACATGCAGCAAAGCTTCCCAAAATTGATCCCCACTGAAGGCCAAAACAGAAAAGAAGGACCTACAAACACGCTGGAAAGGAGTCAACATCAAAGGAATTGCAATTGGAGGAGAAAAAAAGAAAATTTTGGAAATTTAGTGACTCTAAGAAAATGGCCTGGGTTTATATCAGGTGCAGTGCAAAGGACCAAAAGATGCCAAAACTAAGATCACAGATGTTGCAAAAGCAGGGGAAAAAGTCAAGGAGGAAGACACAACTTAGGGATTAGGATATGAGGGACAAGCCATGAATACTTAAAACAAAAAAAAAAAAAAAAAGAAAAAAATCTTTCCCAAAGTCAAAGCCATCAAAATGCAGGCAGGCCATACGCCAGCAAGGGCAGCCACATGGAGGAAAGCTTGCCAAAATTGATCCCCACTGAAGGCCAAAACAGAAAAGAAGGACCTACAAACACGCTGGAAGTGAGATAACATTAAAGGAATTGAAATTGGAGGAGAAAAAAGAAAATTTGGGAAATTTAGTGAGTCTAAAAAATGGCCTGGGTTTATATCAGGTGCAGTGCAAAGGACCAAAAGATGCCAAAACTAAGCTCACAGATGTTGCAAAAGCAGGGGAAAAAGTCAAGGAGGAAGACACAATTTAGGGGGCAAGATATGAGGGACATGGCAGGAACACTTCAGAAAACAACCAAAAAAAGAAAAAAATCTTTCCCAAAGTCAAAGCCATCAAAAGGCATGGCCTGCCATCAAGTGCAGGGACATGCACCAAAGATTCCTCTATTGGCACCCATTGAAATCGCAAGATTCCTTTTCCCTTCCCGAAACGAAATGAAATTTCCTTTCGGGAAGGGAAAAGGAATCTTGCGAATCCCAAAAGAAAGGCTTACAAACACTCAGGAAAGGAGATAGGTTCAAATGAAATGCAATTGAAAAAAGCAGAAAATCGGGAATTTTAGTCTCTTCAAAAAATAGGCTGTGAGGAAATCAGCTGCATTGCAAAGGACCAAAAGGTGGCAAAACTAAGCTCACAGATGTTGCAAAAGCAGGGGAAAAAGTCAAGGAGGAAGACACAACTTAGGGGGCAAGATATGAGGGACATGGCATGAATACTTAAAACAAAAAAAAAAAAAAAGGAAAAAAATCTTTCCCAAAGTCAAAGCCATCAAAATGCAGGCAGGCCATACGCCACCAAGGGCAGGCCCATGCAGCAAAGCTTGCCAAAACTGATCCCCACTGAAGGCCAAAACAGAAAAGAAGGACCTACAAACACGCTGGAATGGAGACACCATCAAAGGAACTGCAATTGGAGGAGAAAAAAAGAAAATTTGGGAAATTTAGTGACGCTAAGAAAATGGCCTGGGTTTATATCAGGTGCAGTGCAAAGGACCAAAAGATGCAAAAACTAAGCTCACAGATGTTGCAAAAGCAGGGGAAAAAGTCAAGGAGGAAGACACAACTTAGGGGGCAAGATATGAGGGACATGGCATGAATACTTAAAATAATAAAAAAAAAAAAAAGAAAAAATCTATCCCAAAGTCAAAGCCATCAAAATGCAGGCAGGCCATACTCCAGCAAGTGCAGGCACATGCAGCAAAGCTTGCCAAAACTGATCCCCACTGAAGGCCAAAACAGAAAAGAAGGACCTACAAACACGCTGGAAAGGAGTCAACATCAAAGGAATTGCAATTGGAGGAGAAAAAAAGAAAATTTGGGAAATTTAGTGACTCTAATAAAATGGCCTGGGGTTTTAGCAGATGCATTGCAAAGGACCAAATGGTGCCAAAACTCAGCTCACAAATGTTGCAAAAGCAGGGCAAAAAGTCAAGGAGTAAGACACAACTTAGGGGGCAAGATATGAGGGACATGGCATGAATACTTACAATAATAAAAAAAAAAAAAAAAAAAAAATCTTTCCCAAAGTCAAAGCCATCAAAATGCAGGCAGGCCATACGCCACCAAGGGCAGGCACATGCAGCAAAGCTTGCCAAAATTGATCCCCACTGAAGGCCAAAACAGAAAAGAAGGACCTACAAACATGCTGGAAGTGAGATAACATTAAAGGAATTGAAATTGGAGGAGAAAAAAGAAAATTTGGGAAATTTAGTGAGTCTAAAAAATGGCCTGAGTTTATATCAGGTGCAGTGCAAAGGACCAAAAGATACAAAAACTAAGCTCACAGATGTTGCAAAAGCAGGGGAAAAAGTCAAGGAGGAAGACACAACTTAGGGGGCAAGATATGAGGGACATGGCATGAATACTTACAATAATAAAAAAAAAAAAAAAAAAAAATCTTTCCTAAAGTCAAAGCCATCAAAAGGCATGGCCTGCCATCAAGTGCAGGGACATGCACCAAAGATTCCTCTATTGGTCCCCATTGAAATCGCAAGATTCCTTTTCCCTTCCCGAAAGGAAATGAAATTTCCTTTCGGGAAGGGGAAAGGAATCTTGCGGATCCCAAAAGAAAGGCTTACAAACACTCTGGAAAGGAGATAGGTTCAAATGAAATGCAATTGAAAAAAGCAGAAAATTGGGAATTTTAGTCTCTTCAAAAAATAGGCAGTGAGGAAATCAGCTGCATTGCAAAGGACCAAAAGGTGCCAAAACTAAGCTCACAGATGTTGCAAAAGCAGGGGAAAAAGTCAAGGAGGAAGACACAACTTAGGGGGCAAGATATGAGGGACATGGCATGAATACCTAAAACAGAAAAAAAAAAAAAAAAAGAAAAAATCTTTCCCAAAGTCAAAGCCATCAAAATGCAGGCAGGCCATACGCCACCAAGGGCAGGCACATGCAGCAAAGCTTGCCAAAACTGATCCCCACTGAAGGCCAAAACAGAAAAGAAGGACCTACAAACACGCTGGAAAGGAGTCATCATCAAAGGAATTGCAATTGGAGGAGAAAAAAAGAAAATTTGGGAAATTTAGTGACTCTAATAAAATGGCCTGGGGTTTTAGCAGGAGCATTGCAAAGGACCAAATGGTGCCAAAACTAAGCTCACAAATGTTGCAAAAGCAGGGGAAAAAGTTAAGGAGGAAGACACAACTTAGGGGGCAAGATATGAGGGACATGGCATGAATACTTACAATAATAAAAAAAAAAAAAAAAAAAAATCTTTCCCAAAGTCAAAGCCATCAAAATGCAGGCAGGCCATACGCCAGCAAGGGCAGGCACATGCAGCAAAGCTTGCCAAAATTGATCCCCACTGAAGGTTAAAACAGAAAAGAAGGACTTACAAACACGCTGGAATGGAGACAACACCAAAGGAATTGCAATTGGAGGAGAAAAAAAGAAAATTTGGGAAATTTAATGACTCTTAGAAAGTGGCCTGGGGTTTTAGCAGGTGCAGTGCAAAGGACCAAAAGGTGCCAAAACTAAGCTCACAGATGTTGCAAAAGCAGGGGAAAAAGTCAAGGAGGAAGACACAACTTAGGGGGCAAGATATGAGGGACATGGCATGAATACTTCAGAAAACAACCAAAAAAAGAAAAAAATCTTTCCCAAAGTCAAAGCCATCAAAAGGCATGGCCTGCCATCAAGTGCAGGGACATGCACCAAAGATTCCTCTATTGGTCCCCATTGAAATCGCAAGATTCCTTTTCCCTTCCCGAAAGGAAATGAAATTTGCTTTCGGGAAGGGAAAAGGAATCTTGCGGATCCCAAAAGAAAGGCTTACAAACACTCTGGAAAGGAGATAGGTTTAAATGAAATGCAATTGAAAAAAGCAGAAAATCGGGAATTTTAGTCTCTTCAAAAAATAGGCTGTGAGGAAATCACCTGCATCGCAAAGGACCAAAAGGTGCCAAAACTAAGCTCACAGATGTTGCAAAAGCAGGGGAAAAAGTCAAGGAGGAAGACACAACTTAGGGGGCAAGATATGAGGGACATGGCATGAACACTTCAGAAAACAACCAAAAAAAGAAAAAAATCTTTCCTAAAGTCAAAGCCATCAAAAGGCATGGCCTGCCATCAAGTGCAGGGACATGCACCAAAGATTCCTCTATTGGTCCCCATTGAAATCGCAAGATTCCTTTTCCCTTCCCGAAAGGAAATGAAATTTCCTTTCGGGAAGGGGAAAGGAATCTTGCGGATCCCAAAAGAAAGGCTTACAAACACTCTGGAAAGGAGATAGGTTCAAATGAAATGCAATTGAAAAAAGCAGAAAATTGGGAATTTTAGTCTCTTCAAAAAATAGGCAGTGAGGAAATCAGCTGCATTGCAAAGGACCAAAAGGTGCCAAAACTAAGCTCACAGATGTTGCAAAAGCAGGGGAAAAAGTCAAGGAGGAAGACACAACTTAGGGGGCAAGATATGAGGGACATGGCATGAATACCTAAAACAGAAAAAAAAAAAAAAAAAGAAAAAATCTTTCCCAAAGTCAAAGCCATCAAAATGCAGGCAGGCCATACGCCACCAAGGGCAGGCACATGCAGCAAAGCTTGCCAAAACTGATCCCCACTGAAGGCCAAAACAGAAAAGAAGGACCTACAAACACGCTGGAAAGGAGTCATCATCAAAGGAATTGCAATTGGAGGAGAAAAAAAGAAAATTTGGGAAATTTAGTGACTCTAATAAAATGGCCTGGGGTTTTAGTAGGAGCATTGCAAAGGACCAAATGGTGCCAAAACTAAGCTCACAAATGTTGCAAAAGCAGGGGAAAAAGTTAAGGAGGAAGACACAACTTAGGGGGCAAGATATGAGGGACATGGCATGAATACTTACAATAATAAAAAAAAAAAAAAAAAAAAATCTTTCCCAAAGTCAAAGCCATCAAAATGCAGGCAGGCCATACGCCACCAAGGGCAGGCACATGCAGCAAAGCTTGCCAAAATTGATCCCCACTGAAGGTTAAAACAGAAAAGAAGGACTTACAAACACGCTGGAATGGAGACACCACCAAAGGAATTGCAATTGGAGGAGAAAAAAAGAAAATTTGGGAAATTTAATGACTCTTAGAAAGTGGCCTGGGGTTTTAGCAGGTGCAGTGCAAAGGACCAAAAGGTGCCAAAACTAAGCTCACAGATGTTGCAAAAGCAGGGGAAAAAGTCAAGGAGGAAGACACAACTTAGGGGGCAAGATATGAGGGACATGGCAGGAACACTTCAGAAAACAACCAAAAAAAGAAAAAAATCTTTCCCAAAGTCAAAGCCATCAAAAGCATGGCCTGCCATCAAGTGCAGGGACATGCACCAAAGATTCCTCTATTGGTCCCCATTGAAATCGCAAGATTCCTTTTCCCTTCCCGAAAGGAAATGAAATTTCCTTTCGGGAAGGGAAAAGGAATCTTGCGGATCCCAAAAGAAAGGCTTACAAACACTCTGGAAAGGAGATAGGTTTAAATGAAATGCAATTGAAAAAAGCAGAAAATCGGGAATTTTAGTCTCTTCAAAAAATAGGCTGTGAGGAAATCACCTGCATCGCAAAGGACCAAAAGGTGCCAAAACTAAGCTCACAGATGTTGCAAAAGCAGGGGAAAAAGTCAAGGAGGAAGACACAACTTAGGGGGCAAGATATGAGGGACATGGCATGAACACTTCAGAAAACAACCAAAAAAAGAAAAAAATCTTTCCTAAAGTCAAAGCCATCAAAAGGCATGGCCTGCCATCAAGTGCAGGGACATGCACCAAAGATTCCTCTATTGGTCCCCATTGAAATCGCAAGATTCCTTTTCCCTTCCCGAAAGGAAATGAAATTTCCTTTCGGGAAGGGGAAAGGAATCTTGCGGATCCCAAAAGAAAGGCTTACAAACACTCTGGAAAGGAGATAGGTTCAAATGAAATGCAATTGAAAAAAGCAGAAAATTGGGAATTTTAGTCTCTTCAAAAAATAGGCTGTGAGGAAATCAGCTGCATTGCAAAGGACCAAAAGGTGCCAAAACTAAGCTCACAGATGTTGCAAAAGCAGGGGAAAAAGTCAAGGAGGAAGACACAACTTAGGGGGCAAGATATGAGGGACATGGCATGAATACCTAAAACAGAAAAAAAAAAAAAAAAAGAAAAAATCTTTCCCAAAGTCAAAGCCATCAAAATGCAGGCAGGCCATACGCCACCAAGGGCAGGCACATGCAGCAAAGCTTGCCAAAACTGATCCCCACTGAAGGCCAAAACAGAAAAGAAGGACCTACAAACACGCTGGAAAGGAGTCATCATCAAAGGAATTGCAATTGGAGGAGAAAAAAAGAAAATTTGGGAAATTTAGTGACTCTAATAAAATGGCCTGGGGTTTTAGCAGGAGCATTGCAAAGGACCAAATGGTGCCAAAACTAAGCTCACAAATGTTGCAAAAGCAGGGGAAAAAGTCAAGGAGGAAGACACAACTTAGGGGGCAAGATATGAGGGACATGGCATGTATACTTACAATAATAAAAAAAAAAAAAAAAAAAAAAATCTTTCCCAAAGTCAAAGCCATCAAAATGCAGGCAGGCCATACGCCACCAAGGGCAGGCACATGCAGCAAAGCTTGCCAAAATTGATCCCCATTGAAGGTTAAAACAGAAAAGAAAGACTTACAAACACGCTGGAATGGAGACACCACCAAAGGAATTGTAATTGGAGGAGAAAAAAAGAAAATTTGGGAAATTTAATGACTCTTAGAAAGTGGCCTGGGGTTTTAGCAGGTGCAGTGGAAAGGACCAAAAGGTGGCAAAACTAAGCTCACAGATGTTGCAAAAGCAGGGGAAAAAGTCAAGGAGGAAGACACAACTTAGGGGGCAAGATATGAGGGACATGGCATGAACACTTCAGAAAACAACCAAAAAAAGAAAAAAATCTTTCCCAAAGTCAAAGCCATCAAAAGGCATGGCCTGCCATCAAGTGCAGGGACATGCACCAAAGATTCCTCTATTGGTTCCCATTGAAATCGCAAGATTCCTTTTCCCTTCCCGAAAGGAAATGAAATTTCCTTTCGGGAAGGGGAAAGGAATCTTGCGGATCCCAAAAGAAAGGCTTACAAACACTCTGGAAAGGAGATAGGTTTAAATGAAATGCAATTGAAAAAAGCAGAAAATCGGGAATTTTAGTCTCTTCAAAAAATAGGCTGTGAGGAAATCAGCTGCATTGCAAAGGACCAAAAGGTGCCAAAACTAAGCTCACAGATGTTGCAAAAGCAGGGGAAAAAGTCAAGGAGGAAGACACAACTTAGGGGGCAAGATATGAGGGACATGGCATGAATACCTAAAACAGAAAAAAAAAAAAAAGAAAAAACTCTTTCCCAAAGTCAAAGCCATCAAAATGCAGGCAGGCCAGACGCCAGCAAGGGCAGGCACATGCAGCAAAGCTTGCCAAAATTGATCCCCACTGAAGGCCAAAACAGAAAAGAAGGACCTACAAACACGCTGGAAGTGAGATAACATTAAAGGAATTGAAATTGGAGGAGAAAAAAGAAAATTTGGGAAATTTAGTGAGTCTAAAAAATGGCCTGAGTTTATATCAGGTGCAGTGCAAAGGACCAAAAGATACCAAAACTAAGCTCACAGATGTTGCAAAAGCAGGGGAAAAAGTCAAGGAGGAAGACACAACTTAGGGGGCAAGATATGAGGGACATGGCATGAACACTTCAGAAAACAACCAAAAAAAGAAAAAAATCTTTCCCAAAGTCAAAGCCATCAAAAGGCATGGCCTGCCATCAAGTGCAGGGACATGCACCAAAGATTCCTCTATTGGTCCCCATTGAAATCGCAAGATTCCTCTTCCCTTCCCGAAAGGAAATGAAATTTCCTTTCGGGAAGGGGAAAGGAATCTTGCGGATCCCAAAAGAAAGGCTTACAAACACTCTGGAAAGGAGATAGGTTCAAATGAAATGCAATTGAAAAAAGCAGAAAATTGGAAATTTTAGTCTCTTCAAAAAATAGGCTGTGAGGAAATCAGCTGCATTGCAAAGGACCAAAAGGTGCCAAAACTAAGCTCACAGATGTTGCAAAAGCAGGGGAAAAAGTCAAGGAGGAAGACACAACTTAGGGGGCAAGATATGAGGGACATGGCATGAATACCTAAAACAGAAAAAAAAAAAAAAAAAGAAAAAATCTTTCCCAAAGTCAAAGCCATCAAAATGCAGGCAGGCCAGACGCCACCAAGGGCAGGCACATGCAGCAAAGCTTGCCAAAACTGATCCCCACTGAAGGCCAAAACAGAAAAGAAGGACCTACAAACACGCTGGAAAGGAGTCAACATCAAAGGAATTGCAATTGGAGGAGAAAAAAAGAAAATTTGGGAAATTTAGCGACTCTAATAAAATGGCCTGGGGTTTTAGCAGGTGCATTGCAAAGGACCAAATGGTGCCAAAACTAAGCTCACAAATGTTGCAAAAGCAGGGGAAAAAGTCAAGGAGGAAGACACAACTTAGGGGGCAAGATATGAGGGACATGGCATGAATACTTACAATAATAAAAAAAAAAAAAAAAAAAAATCTTTCCCAAAGTCAAAGCCATCAAAATGCAGGCAGGCCATACGCCACCAAGGGCAGGCACATGCAGCAAAGCTTGCCAAAATTGATCCCCACTGAAGGCCAAAACAGAAAGGAAAGACTTACAAACACGCTGGAATGGAGACACCATCAAAAGAATTGCAATTGGAGGAGAAAAAAAGAAAATTTGGGAAATTTAATGACTCTTAGAAAGTGGCCTGGGGTTTTAGCAGGTGCAGTGCAAAGGACCAAAAGGTGCAAAAACTAAGCTCACAGATGTTGCAAAAGCAGGGGAAAAAGTCAAGGAGGAAGACACAACTTAGGGGGCAAGATATGAGGGACATGGCATGAATACTTAAAACAAAAAAAAAAAAAAAAAAAGAAAAAACTCTTTCCCAAAGTCAAAGCCATCAAAATGCAGGCAGGCCAGACGCCAGCAAGGGCAGGCACATGCAGCAAAGCTTGCCAAAATTGATCCCCACTGAAGGCCAAAACAGAAAAGAAGGACCTACAAACACGCTGGAAGTGAGATAACATTAAAGGAATTGAAATTGGAGGAGAAAAAAGAAAATTTGGGAAATTTAGTGAGTCTAAAAAATGGCCTGAGTTTATATCAGGTGCAGTGCAAAGGACCAAAAGATACCAAAACTAAGCTCACAGATGTTGCAAAAGCAGGGGAAAAAGTCAAGGAGGAAGACACAACTTAGTGGGCAAGATATGAGGGACATGGCATGAACACTTCAGAAAACAACCAAAAAAAGAAAAAAATCTTTCCCAAAGTCAAAGCCATCAAAAGGCATGGCCTGCCATCAAGTGCAGGGACATGCACCAAAGATTCCTCTATTGGTCCCCATTGAAATCGCAAGATTCCTCTTCCCTTCCCGAAAGGAAATGAAATTTCCTTTCGGGAAGGGGAAAGGAATCTTGCGGATCCCAAAAGAAAGGCTTACAAACACTCTGGAAAGGAGATAGGTTCAAATGAAATGCAATTGAAAAAAGCAGAAAATTGGGAATTTTAGTCTCTTCAAAAAATAGGCTGTGAGGAAATCAGCTGCATTGCAAAGGACCAAAAGGTGCCAAAACTAAGCTCACAGATGTTGCAAAAGCAGGGGAAAAAGTCAAGGAGGAAGACACAACTTAGGGGGCAAGATATGAGGGACATGGCATGAACACTTCAGAAAACAACCAAAAAAAGAAAAAAATCTTTCCTAAAGTCAAAGCCATCAAAAGGCATGGCCTGCCATCAAGTGCAGGGACATGCACCAAAGATTCCTCTATTGGTCCCCATTGAAATCGCAAGATTCCTTTTCCCTTCCCGAAAGGAAATGAAATTTCCTTTCGGGAAGGGGAAAGGAATCTTGCGGATCCCAAAAGAAAGGCTTACAAACACTCTGGAAAGGAGATAGGTTCAAATGAAATGCAATTGAAAAAAGCAGAAAATTGGGAATTTTAGTCTCTTCAAAAAATAGGCAGTGAGGAAATCAGCTGCATTGCAAAGGACCAAAAGGTGCCAAAACTAAGCTCACAGATGTTGCAAAAGCAGGGGAAAAAGTCAAGGAGGAAGACACAACTTAGGGGGCAAGATATGAGGGACATGGCATGAATACCTAAAACAGAAAAAAAAAAAAAAAAAGAAAAAATCTTTCCCAAAGTCAAAGCCATCAAAATGCAGGCAGGCCAGACGCCACCAAGGGCAGGCACATGCAGCAAAGCTTGCCAAAACTGATCCCCACTGAAGGCCAAAACAGAAAAGAAGGACCTACAAACACGCTGGAAAGGAGTCATCATCAAAGGAATTGCAATTGGAGGAGAAAAAAAGAAAATTTGGGAAATTTAGTGACTCTAATAAAATGGCCTGGGGTTTTAGCAGGAGCATTGCAAAGGACCAAATGGTGCCAAAACTAAGCTCACAAATGTTGCAAAAGCAGGGGAAAAAGTCAAGGAGGAAGACACAACTTAGGGGGCAAGATATGAGGGACATGGCATGTATACTTACAATAATAAAAAAAAAAAAAAAAAAAAAATCTTTCCCAAAGTCAAAGCCATCAAAATGCAGGCAGGCCATACGCCACCAAGGGCAGGCACATGCAGCAAAGCTTGCCAAAATTGATCCCCACTGAAGGTTAAAACAGAAAAGAAAGACTTACAAACACGCTGGAATGGAGACACCACCAAAGGAATTGTAATTGGAGGAGAAAAAAAGAAAATTTGGGAAATTTAATGACTCTTAGAAAGTGGCCTGGGGTTTTAGCAGGTGCAGTGGAAAGGACCAAAAGGTGGCAAAACTAAGCTCACAGATGTTGCAAAAGCAGGGGAAAAAGTCAAGGAGGAAGACACAACTTAGGGGGCAAGATATGAGGGACATGGCATGAACACTTCAGAAAACAACCAAAAAAAGAAAAAAATCTTTCCCAAAGTCAAAGCCATCAAAAGGCATGGCCTGCCATCAAGTGCAGGGACATGCACCAAAGATTCCTCTATTGGTTCCCATTGAAATCGCAAGATTCCTTTTCCCTTCCCGAAAGGAAATGAAATTTCCTTTCGGGAAGGGAAAAGGAATCTTGCGGATCCCAAAAGAAAGGCTTACAAACACTCTGGAAAGGAGATAGGTTTAAATGAAATGCAATTGAAAAAAGCAGAAAATCGGGAATTTTAGTCTCTTCAAAAAATAGGCTGTGAGGAAATCAGCTGCATTGCAAAGGACCAAAAGGTGCCAAAACTAAGCTCACAGATGTTGCAAAAGCAGGGGAAAAAGTCAAGGAGGAAGACACAACTTAGGGGGCAAGATATGAGGGACATGGCATGAATACCTAAAACAGAAAAAAAAAAAAAAGAAAAAACTCTTTCCCAAAGTCAAAGCCATCAAAATGCAGGCAGGCCAGACGCCAGCAAGGGCAGGCACATGCAGCAAAGCTTGCCAAAATTGATCCCCACTGAAGGCCAAAACAGAAAAGAAGGACCTACAAACACGCTGGAAGTGAGATAACATTAAAGGAATTGAAATTGGAGGAGAAAAAAGAAAATTTGGGAAATTTAGTGAGTCTAAAAAATGGCCTGAGTTTATATCAGGTGCAGTGCAAAGGACCAAAAGATACCAAAACTAAGCTCACAGATGTTGCAAAAGCAGGGGAAAAAGTCAAGGAGGAAGACACAACTTAGGGGGCAAGATATGAGGGACATGGCATGAACACTTCAGAAAACAACCAAAAAAAGAAAAAAATCTTTCCCAAAGTCAAAGCCATCAAAAGGCATGGCCTGCCATCAAGTGCAGGGACATGCACCAAAGATTCCTCTATTGGTCCCCATTGAAATCGCAAGATTCCTCTTCCCTTCCCGAAAGGAAATGAAATTTCCTTTCGGGAAGGGGAAAGGAATCTTGCGGATCCCAAAAGAAAGGCTTACAAACACTCTGGAAAGGAGATAGGTTCAAATGAAATGCAATTGAAAAAAGCAGAAAATTGGAAATTTTAGTCTCTTCAAAAAATAGGCTGTGAGGAAATCAGCTGCATTGCAAAGGACCAAAAGGTGCCAAAACTAAGCTCACAGATGTTGCAAAAGCAGGGGAAAAAGTCAAGGAGGAAGACACAACTTAGGGGGCAAGATATGAGGGACATGGCATGAATACCTAAAACAGAAAAAAAAAAAAAAAAAGAAAAAATCTTTCCCAAAGTCAAAGCCATCAAAATGCACGCAGGCCATACGCCACCAAGGGCAGGCACATGCAGCAAAGCTTGCCAAAACTGATCCCCACTGAAGGCCAAAACAGAAAAGAAGGACCTACAAACACGCTGGAAAGGAGTCAACATCAAAGGAATTGCAATTGGAGGAGAAAAAAAGAAAATTTGGGAAATTTAGCGACTCTAATAAAATGGCCTGGGGTTTCAGCAGGTGCATTGCAAAGGACCAAATGGTGCCAAAACTAAGCTCACAAATGTTGCAAAAGCAGGGGAAAAAGTCAAGGAGGAAGACACAACTTAGGGGGCAAGATATGAGGGACATGGCATGAATACTTACAATAATAAAAAAAAAAAAAAAAAAAAAATCTTTCCCAAAGTCAAAGCCATCAAAATGCAGGCAGGCCATACGCCACCAAGGGCAGGCACATGCAGCAAAGCTTGCCAAAATTGATCCCCACTGAAGGCCAAAACAGAAAGGAAAGACTTACAAACACGCTGGAATGGAGACACCATCAAAAGAATTGCAATTGGAGGAGAAAAAAAGAAAATTTGGGAAATTTAATGACTCTTAGAAAGTGGCCTGGGGTTTTAGCAGGTGCAGTGCAAAGGACCAAAAGGTGCAAAAACTAAGCTCACAGATGTTGCAAAAGCAGGGGAAAAAGTCAAGGAGTAAGACACAACTTAGGGGGCAAGATATGAGGGACATGGCATGAATACTTAAAACAAAAAAAAAAAAAAAAAAGAAAAAACTCTTTCCCAAAGTCAAAGCCATCAAAATGCAGGCAGGCCAGACGCCAGCAAGGGCAGGCACATGCAGCAAAGCTTGCCAAAATTGATCCCCACTGAAGGCCAAAACAGAAAAGAAGGACCTACAAACACGCTGGAAGTGAGATAACATTAAAGGAATTGAAATTGGAGGAGAAAAAAGAAAATTTGGGAAATTTAGTGAGTCTAAAAAATGGCCTGAGTTTATATCAGGTGCAGTGCAAAGGACCAAAAGATACCAAAACTAAGCTCACAGATGTTGCAAAAGCAGGGGAAAAAGTCAAGGAGGAAGACACAACTTAGGGGGCAAGATATGAGGGACATGGCATGAACACTTCAGAAAACAACCAAAAAAAGAAAAAAATCTTTCCCAAAGTCAAAGCCATCAAAAGGCATGGCCTGCCATCAAGTGCAGGGACATGCACCAAAGATTCCTCTATTGGTCCCCATTGAAATCGCAAGATTCCTCTTCCCTTCCCGAAAGGAAATGAAATTTCCTTTCGGGAAGGGGAAAGGAATCTTGCGGATCCCAAAAGAAAGGCTTACAAACACTCTGGAAAGGAGATAGGTTCAAATGAAATGCAATTGAAAAAAGCAGAAAATTGGGAATTTTAGTCTCTTCAAAAAATAGGCTGTGAGGAAATCAGCTGCATTGCAAAGGACCAAAAGGTGCCAAAACTAAGCTCACAGATGTTGCAAAAGCAGGGGAAAAAGTCAAGGAGGAAGACACAACTTAGGGGGCAAGATATGAGGGACATGGCATGAATACCTAAAACAGAAAAAAAAAAAAAAAAAGAAAAAATCTTTCCCAAAGTCAAAGCCATCAAAATGCAGGCAGGCCAGACGCCAGCAAGGGCAGGCACATGCAGCAAAGCTTGCCAAAATTGATCCCCACTGAAGGCCAAAACAGAAAAGAAGGACCTACAAACACGCTGGAAAGGAGTCAACATCAAAGGAATTGCAATTGGAGGAGAAAAAAAGAAAATTTGGGAAATTTAGCGACTCTAATAAAATGGCCTGGGGTTTATATCAGGTGCATTGCAAAGGACCAAATGGTGCCAAAACTAAGCTCACAAATGTTGCAAAAGCAGGGGAAAAAGTCAAGGAGGAAGACACAACTTAGGGGGCAAGATATGAGGGACATGGCATGAATACTTACAATAATAAAAAAAAAAAAAAAAAAAAAATCTTTCCCAAAGTCAAAGCCATCAAAATGCAGGCAGGCCATACGCCACCAAGGGCAGGCACATGCAGCAAAGCTTGCCAAAATTGATCCCCACTGAAGGCCAAAACAGAAAGGAAAGACTTACAAACACGCTGGAATGGAGACACCATCAAAGGAATTGCAATTGGAGGAGAAAAAAAGAAAATTTGGGAAATTTAATGACTCTTAGAAAGTGGCCTGGGGTTTTAGCAGGTGCAGTGCAAAGGACCAAAAGGTGCAAAAACTAAGCTCACAGATGTTGCAAAAGCAGGGGAAAAAGTCAAGGAGGAAGACACAACTTAGGGGGCAAGATATGAGGGACATGGCATGAATACCTAAAACAGAAAAAAAAAAAAAAAAAGAAAAAATCTTTCCCAAAGTCAAAGCCATCAAAATGCAGGCAGGCCATACGCCACCAAGGGCAGGCACATGCAGCAAAGCTTGCCAAAATTGATCCCCACTGAAGACCAAAACAGAAAAGAAGGACCTACAAACACGCTGGAAGTGAGATAACATTAAAGGAATTGAAATTGGAGGAGAAAAAAGAAAATTTGGGAAATTTAGTGAGTCTAAAAAATGGCCTGAGTTTATATCAGGTGCAGTGCAAAGGACCAAAAGATACCAAAACTAAGCTCACAGATGTTGCAAAAGCAGGGGAAAAAGTCAAGGAGGAAGACACAACTTAGGGGGCAAGATATGAGGGACATGGCATGAACACTTCAGAAAACAACCAAAAAAAGAAAAAAATCTTTCCCAAAGTCAAAGCCATCAAAAGGCATGGCCTGCCATCAAGTGCAGGGACATGCACCAAAGATTCCTCTATTGGTCCCCATTGAAATCGCAAGATTCCTTTTCCCTTCCCGAAAGGAAATGAAATTTCCTTTCGGGAAGGGAAAAGGAATCTTGCGGATCCCAAAAGACAGGCTTACAAACACTCTGGAAAGGAGATAGGTTTAAATGAAATGCAATTGAAAAAAGCAGAAAATCGGGAATTTCAGTCTCTTCAAAAAATAGGCTGTGAGGAAATCAGCTGCATTGCAAAGGACCAAAAGGTGCCAAAACTAAGCTCACAGATGTTGCAAAAGCAGGGGAAAAAGTCAAGGAGGAAGACACAACTTAGGGGGCAAGATATGAGGGACATGGCATGAATACCTAAAACAGAAAAAAAAAAAAAAAAGAAAAAATCTTTCCCAAAGTCAAAGCCATCAAAATGCAGGCAGGCCATACGCCACCAAGGGCAGGCACATGCAGCAAAGCTTGCCAAAACTGATCCCCACTGAAGGCCAAAACAGAAAAGAAGGACCTACAAACACGCTGGAAAGGAGTCAACATCAAAGGAATTGAAATTGGAGGAGAAAAAAAGAAAATTTGGGAAATTTAGTGACTCTTATAAAAATGGCCTGGGTTTATATCAGGTGCAGTGCAAAGGACCAAATGGTGCCAAAACTAAGCTCACAAATATTGCAAAAGCAGGGGAAAAAGACAAGGAGGAAGACACAACTTAGGGGGCAAGATATGAGGGACATGGCATGAATACTTAAAACAAAAAAAAAAAAAAAAAAGAAAAAAATCTTTCCCAAAGTCAAAGCCATCAAAATGCAGGCAGGCCAGACGCCAGCAAGGGCAGGCACATGCAGCAAAGCTTGCCAAAATTGATCCCCACTGAAGGCCAAAACAGAAAAGAAGGACCTACAAACACGCTGGAAGTGAGATAACATTAAAGGAATTGAAATTGGAGGAGAAAAAAGAAAATTTGGGAAATTTAGTGAGTCTAAAAAATGGCCTGAGTTTATATCAGGTGCAGTGCAAAGGACCAAAAGATACCAAAACTAAGCTCACAGATGTTGCAAAAGCAGGGGAAAAAGTCAAGGAGGAAGACACAACTTAGGGGGCAAGATATGAGGGACATGGCATGAACACTTCAGAAAACAACCAAAAAAAGAAAAAAATCTTTCCCAAAGTCAAAGCCATCAAAAGGCATGGCCTGCCATCAAGTGCAGGGACATGCACCAAAGATTCCTCTATTGGTTCCCATTGAAATCGCAAGATTCCTTTTCCCTTCCCGAAAGGAAATGAAATTTGCTTTCGGGAAGGGGAAAGGAATCTTGCGGATCCCAAAAGAAAGGCTTACAAACACTCTGGAAAGGAGATAGGTTCAAATGAAATGCAATTGAAAAAAGCAGAAAATTGGAAATTTTAGTCTCTTCAAAAAACAGGCTGTGAGGAAATCAGCTGCATTGCAAAGGACCAAAAGGTGCCAAAACTAAGCTCACAGATGTTGCAAAAGCAGGGGAAAAAGTCAAGGAGGAAGACACAACTTAAGGGGCAAGATATGAGGGACATGGCATGAATACCTAAAACAGAAAAAAAAAAAAAAAAAGAAAAAATCTTTCCCAAAGTCAAAGCCATCAAAATGCAGGCAGGCCATACGCCACCAAGGGCAGGCACATGCAGCAAAGCTTGCCAAAACTGATCCCCACTGAAGGCCAAAACAGAAAAGAAGGACCTACAAACACGCTGGAAAGGAGTCAACATCAAAGGAATTGCAATTGGAGGAGAAAAAAAGAAAATTTGGGAAATTTAGCGACTCTAATAAAATGGCCTGGGGTTTTAGCAGGTGCATTGCAAAGGACCAAATGGTGCCAAAACTAAGCTCACAAATGTTGCAAAAGCAGGGGAAAAAGTCAAGGAGGAAGACACAACTTAGGGGGCAAGATATGAGGGACATGGCATGAATACTTACAATAATAAAAAAAAAAAAAAAAAAAATCTTTCCCAAAGTCAAAGCCATCAAAATGCAGGCAGGCCATACGCCAGCAAGGGCAGGCACATGCAGCAAAGCTTGCCAAAATTGATCCCCACTGAAGGTTAAAACAGAAAAGAAGGACTTACAAACACGCTGGAATGGAGACACCACCAAAGGAATTGCAATTGGAGGAGAAAAAAAGAAAATTTGGGAAATTTAATGACTCTTAGAAAGTGGCCTGGGGTTTTAGCAGGTGCAGTGGAAAGGACCAAAAGGTGGCAAAACTAAGCTCACAGATGTTGCAAAAGCAGGGGAAAAAGTCAAGGAGGAAGACACAACTTAGGGGGCAAGATATGAGGGACATGGCATGAACACTTCAGAAAACAACCAAAAAAAGAAAAAAATCTTTCCCAAAGTCAAAGCCATCAAAAGGCATGGCCTGCCATCAAGTGCAGGGACATGCACCAAAGATTCCTCTATTGGTCCCCATTGAAATCGCAAGATTCCTTTTCCCTTCCCGAAAGGAAATGAAATTTGCTTTCGGGAAGGGAAAAGGAATCTTGCGGATCCCAAAAGAAAGGCTTACAAACACTATGGAAAGGAGATAGGTTTAAATGAAATGCAATTGAAAAAAGCAGAAAATCGGGAATTTTAGTCTCTTCAAAAAATAGGCTGTGAGGAAATCACCTGCATCGCAAAGGACCAAAAGGTGCCAAAACTAAGCTCACAGATGTTGCAAAAGCAGGGGAAAAAGTCAAGGAGGAAGACACAACTTAGGGGGCAAGATATGAGGGACATGGCATGAACACTTCAGAAAACAACCAAAAAAAGAAAAAAATCTTTCCCAAAGTCAAAGCCATCAAAAGGCATGGCCTGCCATCAAGTGCAGGGACATGCACCAAAGATTCCTCTATTGGTTCCCATTGAAATCGCAAGATTCCTTTTCCCTTCCCGAAAGGAAATGAAATTTGCTTTCGGGAAGGGGAAAGGAATCTTGCGGATCCCAAAAGAAAGGCTTACAAACACTCTGGAAAGGAGATAGGTTCAAATGAAATGCAATTGAAAAAAGCAGAAAATTGGGAATTTTAGTCTCTTCAAAAAACAGGCTGTGAGGAAATCAGCTGCATTGCAAAGGACCAAAAGGTGCCAAAACTAAGCTCACAGATGTTGCAAAAGCAGGGGAAAAAGTCAAGGAGGAAGACACAACTTAAGGGGCAAGATATGAGGGACATGGCATGAATACCTAAAACAGAAAAAAAAAAAAAAAAAGAAAAAATCTTTCCCAAAGTCAAAGCCATCAAAATGCAGGCAGGCCATACGCCACCAAGGGCAGGCACATGCAGCAAAGCTTGCCAAAACTGATCCCCACTGAAGGCCAAAACAGAAAAGAAGGACCTACAAACACGCTGGAAAGGAGTCAACATCAAAGGAATTGCAATTGGAGGAGAAAAAAAGAAAATTTGGGAAATTTAGCGACTCTAATAAAATGGCCTGGGGTTTTAGCAGGTGCATTGCAAAGGACCAAATGGTGCCAAAACTAAGCTCACAAATGTTGCAAAAGCAGGGGAAAAAGTCAAGGAGGAAGACACAACTTAGGGGGCAAGATATGAGGGACATGGCATGAATACTTACAATAATAAAAAAAAAAAAAAAAAAAATCTTTCCCAAAGTCAAAGCCATCAAAATGCAGGCAGGCCATACGCCAGCAAGGGCAGGCACATGCAGCAAAGCTTGCCAAAATTGATCCCCACTGAAGGTTAAAACAGAAAAGAAGGACCTACAAACACGCTGGAATGGAGACACCACCAAAGGAATTGCAATTGGAGGAGAAAAAAAGAAAATTTGGGAAATTTAATGACTCTTAGAAAGTGGCCTGGGGTTTTAGCAGGTGCAGTGCAAAGGACCAAAAGGTGCCAAAACTAAGCTCACAGATGTTGCAAAAGCAGGGGAAAAAGTCAAGGAGGAAGACACAACTTAGGGGGCAAGATATGAGGGACATGGCAGGAACACTTCAGAAAACAACCAAAAAAAGAAAAAAATCTTTCCCAAAGTCAAAGCCATCAAAAGGCATGGCCTGCCATCAAGTGCAGGGACATGCACCAAAGATTCCTCTATTGGTCCCCATTGAAATCGCAAGATTCCTTTTCCCTTCCCGAAAGGAAATGAAATTTGCTTTCGGGAAGGGAAAAGGAATCTTGCGGATCCCAAAAGAAAGGCTTACAAACACTCTGGAAAGGAGATAGGTTTAAATGAAATGCAATTGAAAAAAGCAGAAAATCGGGAATTTTAGTCTCTTCAAAAAATAGGCTGTGAGGAAATCACCTGCATCGCAAAGGACCAAAAGGTGCCAAAACTAAGCTCACAGATGTTGCAAAAGCAGGGGAAAAAGTCAAGGAGGAAGACACAACTTAGGGGGCAAGATATGAGGGACATGGCATGAACACTTCAGAAAACAACCAAAAAAAGAAAAAAATCTTTCCTAAAGTGAAAGCCATCAAAAGGCATGGCCTGCCATCAAGTGCAGGGACATGCACCAAAGATTCCTCTATTGGTCCCCATTGAAATCGCAAGATTCCTTTTCCCTTCCCGAAAGGAAATGAAATTTCCTTTCGGGAAGGGGAAAGGAATCTTGCGGATCCCAAAAGAAAGGCTTACAAACACTCTGGAAAGGAGATAGGTTCAAATGAAATGCAATTGAAAAAAGCAGAAAATTGGGAATTTTAGTCTCTTCAAAAAATAGGCAGTGAGGAAATCAGCTGCATTGCAAAGGACCAAAAGGTGCCAAAACTAAGCTCACAGATGTTGCAAAAGCAGGGGAAAAAGTCAAGGAGGAAGACACAACTTAGGGGGCAAGATATGAGGGACATGGCATGAATACCTAAAACAGAAAAAAAAAAAAAAAAAAGAAAAAATCTTTCCCAAAGTCAAAGCCATCAAAATGCAGGCAGGCCATACGCCACCAAGGGCAGGCACATGCAGCAAAGCTTGCCAAAATTGATCCCCACTGAAGGTTAAAACAGAAAAGAAGGACTTACAAACACGCTGGAATGGAGACACCACCAAAGGAATTGCAATTGGAGGAGAAAAAAAGAAAATTTGGGAAATTTAATGACTCTTAGAAAGTGGCCTGGGGTTTTAGCAGGTGCAGTGCAAAGGACCAAAAGGTGCCAAAACTAAGCTCACAGATGTTGCAAAAGCAGGGGAAAAAGTCAAGGAGGAAGACACAACTTAGGGGGCAAGATATGAGGGACATGGCAGGAACACTTCAGAAAACAACCAAAAAAAGAAAAAAATCTTTCCCAAAGTCAAAGCCATCAAAAGGCATGGCCTGCCATCAAGTGCAGGGACATGCACCAAAGATTCCTCTATTGGTCCCCATTGAAATCGCAAGATTCCTTTTCCCTTCCCGAAAGGAAATGAAATTTCCTTTCGGGAAGGGAAAAGGAATCTTGCGGATCCCAAAAGAAAGGCTTACAAACACTCTGGAAAGGAGATAGGTTTAAATGAAATGCAATTGAAAAAAGCAGAAAATCGGGAATTTTAGTCTCTTCAAAAAATAGGCTGTGAGGAAATCACCTGCATCGCAAAGGACCAAAAGGTGCCAAAACTAAGCTCACAGATGTTGCAAAAGCAGGGGAAAAAGTCAAGGAGGAAGACACAACTTAGGGGGCAAGATATGAGGGACATGGCAGGAACACTTCAGAAAACAACCAAAAAAAGAAAAAAATCTTTCCCAAAGTCAAAGCCATCAAAAGGCATGGCCTGCCATCAAGTGCAGGGACATGCACCAAAGATTCCTCTATTGGTCCCCATTGAAATCGCAAGATTCCTTTTCCCTTCCCGAAAGGAAATGAAATTTCCTTTCGGGAAGGGGAAAGGAATCTTGCGGATCCCAAAAGAAAGGCTTACAAACACTCTGGAAAGGAGATAGGTTCAAATGAAATGCAATTGAAAAAAGCAGAAAATTGGGAATTTTAGTCTCTTCAAAAAATAGGCAGTGAGGAAATCAGCTGCATTGCAAAGGACCAAAAGGTGCCAAAACTAAGCTCACAGATGTTGCAAAAGCAGGGGAAAAAGTCAAGGAGGAAGACACAACTTAGGGGGCAAGATATGAGGGACATGGCATGAATACCTAAAACAGAAAAAAAAAAAAAAAAAGAAAAAATCTTTCCCAAAGTCAAAGCCATCAAAATGCAGGCAGGCCATACGCCACCAAGGGCAGGCACATGCAGCAAAGCTTGCCAAAACTGATCCCCACTGAAGGCCAAAACAGAAAAGAAGGACCTACAAACACGCTGGAAAGGAGTCATCATCAAAGGAATTGCAATTGGAGGAGAAAAAAAGAAAATTTGGGAAATTTAGTGACTCTAATAAAATGGCCTGGGGTTTTAGCAGGAGCATTGCAAAGGACCAAATGGTGCCAAAACTAAGCTCACAAATGTTGCAAAAGCAGGGGAAAAAGTCAAGGAGGAAGACACAACTTAGGGGGCAAGATATGAGGGACATGGCATGTATACTTACAATAATAAAAAAAAAAAAAAAAAAAAAAATCTTTCCCAAAGTCAAAGCCATCAAAATGCAGGCAGGCCATACGCCACCAAGGGCAGGCACATGCAGCAAAGCTTGCCAAAATTGATCCCCACTGAAGGTTAAAACAGAAAAGAAAGACTTACAAACACGCTGGAATGGAGACACCACCAAAGGAATTGTAATTGGAGGAGAAAAAAAGAAAATTTGGGAAATTTAATGACTCTTAGAAAGTGGCCTGGGGTTTTAGCAGGTGCAGTGGAAAGGACCAAAAGGTGGCAAAACTAAGCTCACAGATGTTGCAAAAGCAGGGGAAAAAGTCAAGGAGGAAGACACAACTTAGGGGGCAAGATATGAGGGACATGGCATGAACACTTCAGAAAACAACCAAAAAAAGAAAAAAATCTTTCCCAAAGTCAAAGCCATCAAAAGGCATGGCCTGCCATCAAGTGCAGGGACATGCACCAAAGATTCCTCTATTGGTTCCCATTGAAATCGCAAGATTCCTTTTCCCTTCCCGAAAGGAAATGAAATTTCCTTTCGGGAAGGGAAAAGGAATCTTGCGGATCCCAAAAGAAAGGCTTACAAACACTCTGGAAAGGAGATAGGTTTAAATGAAATGCAATTGAAAAAAGCAGAAAATCGGGAATTTTAGTCTCTTCAAAAAATAGGCTGTGAGGAAATCAGCTGCATTGCAAAGGACCAAAAGGTGCCAAAACTAAGCTCACAGATGTTGCAAAAGCAGGGGAAAAAGTCAAGGAGGAAGACACAACTTAGGGGGCAAGATATGAGGGACATGGCATGAATACCTAAAACAGAAAAAAAAAAAAAGAAAAAACTCTTTCCCAAAGTCAAAGCCATCAAAATGCAGGCAGGCCAGACGCCAGCAAGGGCAGGCACATGCAGCAAAGCTTGCCAAAATTGATCCCCACTGAAGGCCAAAACAGAAAAGAAGGACCTACAAACACGCTGGAAGTGAGATAACATTAAAGGAATTGAAATTGGAGGAGAAAAAAGAAAATTTGGGAAATTTAGTGAGTCTAAAAAATGGCCTGAGTTTATATCAGGTGCAGTGCAAAGGACCAAAAGATACCAAAACTAAGCTCACAGATGTTGCAAAAGCAGGGGAAAAAGTCAAGGAGGAAGACACAACTTAGGGGGCAAGATATGAGGGACATGGCATGAACACTTCAGAAAACAACCAAAAAAAGAAAAAAATCTTTCCCAAAGTCAAAGCCATCAAAAGGCATGGCCTGCCATCAAGTGCAGGGACATGCACCAAAGATTCCTCTATTGGTCCCCATTGAAATCGCAAGATTCCTCTTCCCTTCCCGAAAGGAAATGAAATTTCCTTTCGGGAAGGGGAAAGGAATCTTGCGGATCCCAAAAGAAAGGCTTACAAACACTCTGGAAAGGAGATAGGTTCAAATGAAATGCAATTGAAAAAAGCAGAAAATTGGAAATTTTAGTCTCTTCAAAAAATAGGCTGTGAGGAAATCAGCTGCATTGCAAAGGACCAAAAGGTGCCAAAACTAAGCTCACAGATGTTGCAAAAGCAGGGGAAAAAGTCAAGGAGGAAGACACAACTTAGGGGGCAAGATATGAGGGACATGGCATGAATACCTAAAACAGAAAAAAAAAAAAAAAAAAGAAAAAATCTTTCCCAAAGTCAAAGCCATCAAAATGCACGCAGGCCATACGCCACCAAGGGCAGGCACATGCAGCAAAGCTTGCCAAAACTGATCCCCACTGAAGGCCAAAACAGAAAAGAAGGACCTACAAACACGCTGGAAAGGAGTCAACATCAAAGGAATTGCAATTGGAGGAGAAAAAAAGAAAATTTGGGAAATTTAGCGACTCTAATAAAATGGCCTGGGGTTTTAGCAGGTGCATTGCAAAGGACCAAATGGTGCCAAAACTAAGCTCACAAATGTTGCAAAAGCAGGGGAAAAAGTCAAGGAGGAAGACACAACTTAGGGGGCAAGATATGAGGGACATGGCATGAATACTTACAATAATAAAAAAAAAAAAAAAAAAAAATCTTTCCCAAAGTCAAAGCCATCAAAATGCAGGCAGGCCATACGCCACCAAGGGCAGGCACATGCAGCAAAGCTTGCCAAAATTGATCCCCACTGAAGGCCAAAACAGAAAGGAAAGACTTACAAACACGCTGGAATGGAGACACCATCAAAAGAATTGCAATTGGAGGAGAAAAAAAGAAAATTTGGGAAATTTAATGACTCTTAGAAAGTGGCCTGGGGTTTTAGCAGGTGCAGTGCAAAGGACCAAAAGGTGCAAAAACTAAGCTCACAGATGTTGCAAAAGCAGGGGAAAAAGTCAAGGAGGAAGACACAACTTAGGGGGCAAGATATGAGGGACATGGCATGAATACTTAAAACAAAAAAAAAAAAAAAAAAGAAAAAACTCTTTCCCAAAGTCAAAGCCATCAAAATGCAGGCAGGCCAGACGCCAGCAAGGGCAGGCACATGCAGCAAAGCTTGCCAAAATTGATCCCCACTGAAGGCCAAAACAGAAAAGAAGGACCTACAAACACGCTGGAAGTGAGATAACATTAAAGGAATTGAAATTGGAGGAGAAAAAAGAAAATTTGGGAAATTTAGTGAGTCTAAAAAATGGCCTGAGTTTATATCAGGTGCAGTGCAAAGGACCAAAAGATACCAAAACTAAGCTCACAGATGTTGCAAAAGCAGGGGAAAAAGTCAAGGAGGAAGACACAACTTAGGGGGCAAGATATGAGGGACATGGCATGAACACTTCAGAAAACAACCAAAAAAAGAAAAAAATCTTTCCCAAAGTCAAAGCCATCAAAAGGCATGGCCTGCCATCAAGTGCAGGGACATGCACCAAAGATTCCTCTATTGGTCCCCATTGAAATCGCAAGATTCCTCTTCCCTTCCCGAAAGGAAATGAAATTTCCTTTCGGGAAGGGGAAAGGAATCTTGCGGATCCCAAAAGAAAGGCTTACAAACACTCTGGAAAGGAGATAGGTTCAAATGAAATGCAATTGAAAAAAGCAGAAAATTGGGAATTTTAGTCTCTTCAAAAAATAGGCAGTGAGGAAATCAGCTGCATTGCAAAGGACCAAAAGGTGCCAAAACTAAGCTCACAGATGTTGCAAAAGCAGGGGAAAAAGTCAAGGAGGAAGACACAACTTAGGGGGCAAGATATGAGGGACATGGCATGAATACCTAAAACAGAAAAAAAAAAAAAAAAAAGAAAAAATCTTTCCCAAAGTCAAAGCCATCAAAATGCAGGCAGGCCATACGCCACCAAGGGCAGGCACATGCAGCAAAGCTTGCCAAAACTGATCCCCACTGAAGGCCAAAACAGAAAAGAAGGACCTACAAACACGCTGGAAAGGAGTCATCATCAAAGGAATTGCAATTGGAGGAGAAAAAAAGAAAATTTGGGAAATTTAGTGACTCTAATAAAATGGCCTGGGGTTTTAGCAGGAGCATTGCAAAGGACCAAATGGTGCCAAAACTAAGCTCACAAATGTTGCAAAAGCAGGGGAAAAAGTCAAGGAGGAAGACACAACTTAGGGGGCAAGATATGAGGGACATGGCATGTATACTTACAATAATAAAAAAAAAAAAAAAAAAAAAAATCTTTCCCAAAGTCAAAGCCATCAAAATGCAGGCAGGCCATACGCCACCAAGGGCAGGCACATGCAGCAAAGCTTGCCAAAATTGATCCCCACTGAAGGTTAAAACAGAAAAGAAAGACTTACAAACACGCTGGAATGGAGACACCACCAAAGGAATTGTAATTGGAGGAGAAAAAAAGAAAATTTGGGAAATTTAATGACTCTTAGAAAGTGGCCTGGGGTTTTAGCAGGTGCAGTGGAAAGGACCAAAAGGTGGCAAAACTAAGCTCACAGATGTTGCAAAAGCAGGGGAAAAAGTCAAGGAGGAAGACACAACTTAGGGGGCAAGATATGAGGGACATGGCATGAAACACTTCAGAAAACAACCAAAAAAAGAAAAAAATCTTTCCCAAAGTCAAAGCCATCAAAAGGCATGGCCTGCCATCAAGTGCAGGGACATGCACCAAAGATTCCTCTATTGGTTCCCATTGAAATCGCAAGATTCCTTTTCCCTTCCCGAAAGGAAATGAAATTTCCTTTCGGGAAGGGGAAAGGAATCTTGCGGATCCCAAAAGAAAGGCTTACAAACACTCTGGAAAGGAGATAGGTTTAAATGAAATGCAATTGAAAAAAGCAGAAAATCGGGAATTTTAGTCTCTTCAAAAAATAGGCTGTGAGGAAATCAGCTGCATTGCAAAGGACCAAAAGGTGCCAAAACTAAGCTCACAGATGTTGCAAAAGCAGGGGAAAAAGTCAAGGAGGAAGACACAACTTAGGGGGCAAGATATGAGGGACATGGCATGAATACCTAAAACAGAAAAAAAAAAAAAAGAAAAAACTCTTTCCCAAAGTCAAAGCCATCAAAATGCAGGCAGGCCAGACGCCAGCAAGGGCAGGCACATGCAGCAAAGCTTGCCAAAATTGATCCCCACTGAAGGCCAAAACAGAAAAGAAGGACCTACAAACACGCTGGAAGTGAGATAACATTAAAGGAATTGAAATTGGAGGAGAAAAAAGAAAATTTGGGAAATTTAGTGAGTCTAAAAAATGGCCTGAGTTTATATCAGGTGCAGTGCAAAGGACCAAAAGATACCAAAACTAAGCTCACAGATGTTGCAAAAGCAGGGGAAAAAGTCAAGGAGGAAGACACAACTTAGGGGGCAAGATATGAGGGACATGGCATGAACACTTCAGAAAACAACCAAAAAAAGAAAAAAATCTTTCCCAAAGTCAAAGCCATCAAAAGGCATGGCCTGCCATCAAGTGCAGGGACATGCACCAAAGATTCCTCTATTGGTCCCCATTGAAATCGCAAGATTCCTCTTCCCTTCCCGAAAGGAAATGAAATTTCCTTTCGGGAAGGGGAAAGGAATCTTGCGGATCCCAAAAGAAAGGCTTACAAACACTCTGGAAAGGAGATAGGTTCAAATGAAATGCAATTGAAAAAAGCAGAAAATCGGGAATTTTAGTCTCTTCAAAAAATAGGCTGTGAGGAAATCAGCTGCATTGCAAAGGACCAAAAGGTGCCAAAACTAAGCTCACAGATGTTGCAAAAGCAGGGGAAAAAGTCAAGGAGGACGACACAACTTAAGGGGCAAGATATGAGGGACATGGCATGAATACCTAAAACAGAAAAAAAAAAAAAAAAAAGAAAAAATCTTTCCCAAAGTCAAAGCCATCAAAATGCAGGCAGGCCATACGCCACCAAGGGCAGGCACATGCAGCAAAGCTTGCCAAAATTGATCCCCACTGAAGGCCAAAACAGAAAAGAAGGACCTACAAACACGCTGGAAAGGAGTCAACATCAAAGGAATTGCAATTGGAGGAGAAAAAAAGAAAATTTGGGAAATTTAGCGACTCTAATAAAATGGCCTGGGGTTTATATCAGGTGCATTGCAAAGGACCAAATGGTGCCAAAACTAAGCTCACAAATGTTGCAAAAGCAGGGGAAAAAGTCAAGGAGGAAGACACAACTTAGGGGGCAAGATATGAGGGACATGGCATGAATACTTACAATAATAAAAAAAAAAAAAAAAAAAAATCTTTCCCAAAGTCAAAGCCATCAAAATGCAGGCAGGCCATACGCCACCAAGGGCAGGCACATGCAGCAAAGCTTGCCAAAATTGATCCCCACTGAAGGCCAAAACAGAAAGGAAAGACTTACAAACACGCTGGAATGGAGACACCATCAAAGGAATTGCAATTGGAGGAGAAAAAAAGAAAATTTGGGAAATTTAATGACTCTTAGAAAGTGGCCTGGGGTTTTAGCAGGTGCAGCGCAAAGGACCAAAAGGTGCAAAAACTAAGCTCACAGATGTTGCAAAAGCAGGGGAAAAAGTCAAGGAGGAAGACACAACTTAGGGGGCAAGATATGAGGGACATGGCATGAATACTTAAAACAAAAAAAAAAAAAAAAAGAAAAAAATCTTTCCCAAAGTCAAAGCCATCAAAATGCAGGCAGGCCATACGCCACCAAGGGCAGGCACATGCAGCAAAGCTTGCCAAAATTGATCCCCACTGAAGACCAAAACAGAAAAGAAGGACCTACAAACACGCTGGAAGTGAGATAACATTAAAGGAATTGAAATTGGAGGAGAAAAAAGAAAATTTGGGAAATTTAGTGAGTCTAAAAAATGGCCTGAGTTTATATCAGGTGCAGTGCAAAGGACCAAAAGATACCAAAACTAAGCTCACAGATGTTGCAAAAGCAGGGGAAAAAGTCAAGGAGGAAGACACAACTTAGGGGGCAAGATATGAGGGACATGGCATGAACACTTCAGAAAACAACCAAAAAAAGAAAAAAAATCTTTCCCAAAGTCAAAGCCATCAAAAGGCATGGCCTGCCATCAAGTGCAGGGACATGCACCAAAGATTCCTCTATTGGTCCCCATTGAAATCGCAAGATTCCTTTTCCCTTCCCAAAAGGAAATGAAATTTCCTTTCGGGAAGGGAAAAGGAATCTTGCGGATCCCAAAA
This sequence comes from Artemisiospiza belli, assembly GCA_021963965.1. Taxonomy (NCBI): domain Eukaryota; kingdom Metazoa; phylum Chordata; class Aves; order Passeriformes; family Passerellidae; genus Artemisiospiza; species Artemisiospiza belli. The sequence continues at coordinate 228,082 of JAKDEW010000214.1, read as the reverse complement.
GAAAGGCTTACAAACACTCTGGAAAGGAGATAGGTTTAAATGAAATGCAATTGAAAAAAGCAGAAAATCGGGAATTTTAGTCTCTTCAAAAAATAGGCTGTGAGGAAATCAGCTGCATTGCAAAGGACCAAAAGGTGCCAAAACTAAGCTCACAGATGTTGCAAAAGCAGGGGAAAAAGTCAAGGAGGAAGACACAACTTAGGGGGCAAGATATGAGGGACATGGCATGAATACCGAAAACAGAAAAAAAAAAAAAAAAGAAAAAATCTTTCCCAAAGTCAAAGCCATCAAAATGCAGGCAGGCCATACGCCACCAAGGGCAGGCACATGCAGCAAAGCTTGCCAAAATTGATCCCCACTGAAGACCAAAACAGAAAAGAAGGACCTACAAACACGCTGGAAGTGAGATAACATTAAAGGAATTGAAATTGGAGGAGAAAAAAGAAAATTTGGGAAATTTAGTGAGTCTAAAAAATGGCCTGAGTTTATATCAGGTGCAGTGCAAAGGACCAAAAGATACCAAAACTAAGCTCACAGATGTTGCAAAAGCAGGGGAAAAAGTCAAGGAGGAAGACACAACTTAGGGGGCAAGATATGAGGGACATGGCATGAACACTTCAGAAAACAACCAAAAAAAGAAAAAAATCTTTCCCAAAGTCAAAGCCATCAAAAGGCATGGCCTGCCATCAAGTGCAGGGACATGCACCAAAGATTCCTCTATTGGTCCCCATTGAAATCGCAAGATTCCTTTTCCCTTCCCGAAAGGAAATGAAATTTCCTTTCGGGAAGGGAAAAGGAATCTTGCGGATCCCAAAAGAAAGGCTTACAAACACTCTGGAAAGGAGATAGGTTTAAATGAAATGCAATTGAAAAAAGCAGAAAATCGGGAATTTTAGTCTCTTCAAAAAATAGGCTGTGAGGAAATCAGCTGCATTGCAAAGGACCAAAAGGTGCCAAAACTAAGCTCACAGATGTTGCAAAAGCAGGGGAAAAAGTCAAGGAGGAAGACACAACTTAGGGGGCAAGATATGAGGGACATGGCATGAATACCTAAAACAGAAAAAAAAAAAAAAAAAGAAAAAATCTTTCCCAAAGTCAAAGCCATCAAAATGCAGGCAGGCCATACGCCACCAAGGGCAGGCACATGCAGCAAAGCTTGCCAAAACTGATCCCCACTGAAGGCCAAAACAGAAAAGAAGGACCTACAAACACGCTGGAAAGGAGTCAACATCAAAGGAATTGCAATTGGAGGAGAAAAAAAGAAAATTTGGGAAATTTAGTGAGTCTTATAAAAATGGCCTGGGTTTATATCAGGTGCATTGCAAAGGACCAAATGGTGCCAAAACTAAGCTCACAAATATTGCAAAAGCAGGGGAAAAAGTCAAGGAGGAAGACACAACTTAGGGGGCAAGATATGAGGGACATGGCATGAATACTTAAAACAAAAAAAAAAAAAAAAAGAAAAAAATCTTTCCCAAAGTCAAAGCCATTAAAATGCAGGCAGGCCAGACGCCAGCAAGGGCAGGCACATGCAGCAAAGCTTGCCAAAATTGATCCCCACTGAAGGCCAAAACAGAAAAGAAGGACCTACAAACACGCTGGAAGTGAGATAACATTAAAGGAATTGAAATTGGAGGAGAAAAAAGAAAATTTGGGAAATTTAGTGAGTCTAAAAAATGGCCTGAGTTTATATCAGGTGCAGTGCAAAGGACCAAAAGATACCAAAACTAAGCTCACAGATGTTGCAAAAGCAGGGGAAAAAGTCAAGGAGGAAGACACAACTTAGGGGGCAAGATATGAGGGACATGGCATGAACACTTCAGAAAACAACCAAAAAAAGAAAAAAATCTTTCCCAAAGTCAAAGCCATCAAAAGGCATGGCCTGCCATCAAGTGCAGGGACATGCACCAAAGATTCCTCTATTGGTCCCCATTGAAATCGCAAGATTCCTTTTCCCTTCCCGAAAGGAAATGAAATTTCCTTTCGGGAAGGGGAAAGGAATCTTGCGGATCCCAAAAGAAAGGCTTACAAACACTCTGGAAAGGAGATAGGTTCAAATGAAATGCAATTGAAAAAAGCAGAAAATTGGGAATTTTAGTCTCTTCAAAAAACAGGCTGTGAGGAAATCAGCTGCATTGCAAAGGACCAAAAGGTGCCAAAACTAAGCTCACAGATGTTGCAAAAGCAGGGGAAAAAGTCAAGGAGGAAGACACAACTTAAGGGGCAAGATATGAGGGACATGGCATGAATACCTAAAACAGAAAAAAAAAAAAAAAAAGAAAAAATCTTTCCCAAAGTCAAAGCCATCAAAATGCAGGCAGGCCATACGCCACCAAGGGCAGGCACATGCAGCAAAGCTTGCCAAAACTGATCCCCACTGAAGGCCAAAACAGAAAAGAAGGACCTACAAACACGCTGGAAAGGAGTCAACATCAAAGGAATTGCAATTGGAGGAGAAAAAAAGAAAATTTGGGAAATTTAGCGACTCTAATAAAATGGCCTGGGGTTTTAGCAGGTGCATTGCAAAGGACCAAATGGTGCCAAAACTAAGCTCACAAATGTTGCAAAAGCAGGGGAAAAAGTCAAGGAGGAAGACACAACTTAGGGGGCAAGATATGAGGGACATGGCATGAATACTTACAATAATAAAAAAAAAAAAAAAAAAAAATCTTTCCCAAAGTCAAAGCCATCAAAATGCAGGCAGGCCATACGCCACCAAGGGCAGGCACATGCAGCAAAGCTTGCCAAAATTGATCCCCACTGAAGGCCAAAACAGAAAGGAAAGACTTACAAACACGCTGGAATGGAGACACCATCAAATAAATTGCAATTGGAGGAGAAAAAAAGAAAATTTGGGAAATTTAATGACTCTTAGAAAGTGGCCTGGGGTTTTAGCAGGTGCAGTGCAAAGGACCAAAAGGTGCAAAAACTAAGCTCACAGATGTTGCAAAAGCAGGGGAAAAATTCAAGGAGGAAGACACAACTTAGGGGGCAAGATATGAGGGACATGGCATGAATACTTAAAACAAAAAAAAAAAAAAAAAGAAAAAAATCTTTCCCAAAGTCAAAGCCATCAAAATGCAGGCAGGCCAGACGCCAGCAAGGGCAGGCACATGCAGCAAAGCTTGCCAAAATTGATCCCCACTGAAGACCAAAACAGAAAAGAAGGACCTACAAACACGCTGGAAGTGAGATAACATTAAAGGAATTGAAATTGGAGGAGAAAAAAGAAAATTTGGGAAATTTAGTGAGTCTAAAAAATGGCCTGAGTTTATATCAGGTGCAGTGCAAAGGACCAAAAGATACCAAAACTAAGCTCACAGATGTTGCAAAAGCAGGGGAAAAAGTCAAGGAGGAAGACACAACTTAGGGGGCAAGATATGAGGGACATGGCATGAACACTTCAGAAAACAACCAAAAAAAGAAAAAAATCTTTCCCAAAGTCAAAGCCATCAAAAGGCATGGCCTGCCATCAAGTGCAGGGACATGCACCAAAGATTCCTCTATTGGTCCCCATTGAAATCGCAAGATTCCTTTTCCCTTCCCAAAAGGAAATGAAATTTCCTTTCGGGAAGGGAAAAGGAATCTTGCGGATCCCAAAAGAAAGGCTTACAAACACTCTGGAAAGGAGATAGGTTTAAATGAAATGCAATTGAAAAAAGCAGAAAATCGGGAATTTTAGTCTCTTCAAAAAATAGGCTGTGAGGAAATCAGCTGCATTGCAAAGGACCAAAAGGTGCCAAAACTAAGCTCACAGATGTTGCAAAAGCAGGGGAAAAAGTCAAGGAGGAAGACACAACTTAGGGGGCAAGATATGAGGGACATGGCATGAATACCTAAAACAGAAAAAAAAAAAAAAAAGAAAAAATCTTTCCCAAAGTCAAAGCCATCAAAATGCAGGCAGGCCATACGCCACCAAGGGCAGGCACATGCAGCAAAGCTTGCCAAAATTGATCCCCACTGAAGACCAAAACAGAAAAGAAGGACCTACAAACACGCTGGAAGTGAGATAACATTAAAGGAATTGAAATTGGAGGAGAAAAAAGAAAATTTGGGAAATTTAGTGAGTCTAAAAAATGGCCTGAGTTTATATCAGGTGCAGTGCAAAGGACCAAAAGATACCAAAACTAAGCTCACAGATGTTGCAAAAGCAGGGGAAAAAGTCAAGGAGGAAGACACAACTTAGGGGGCAAGATATGAGGGACATGGCATGAACACTTCAGAAAACAACCAAAAAAAGAAAAAAATCTTTCCCAAAGTCAAAGCCATCAAAAGGCATGGCCTGCCATCAAGTGCAGGGACATGCACCAAAGATTCCTCTATTGGTCCCCATTGAAATCGCAAGATTCCTTTTCCCTTCCCGAAAGGAAATGAAATTTCCTTTCGGGAAGGGAAAAGGAATCTTGCGGATCCCAAAAGAAAGGCTTACAAACACTCTGGAAAGGAGATAGGTTTAAATGAAATGCAATTGAAAAAAGCAGAAAATCGGGAATTTTAGTCTCTTCAAAAAATAGGCTGTGAGGAAATCAGCTGCATTGCAAAGGACCAAAAGGTGCCAAAACTAAGCTCACAGATGTTGCAAAAGCAGGGGAAAAAGTCAAGGAGGAAGACACAACTTAGGGGGCAAGATATGAGGGACATGGCATGAATACCTAAAACAGAAAAAAAAAAAAAAAAGAAAAAATCTTTCCCAAAGTCAAAGCCATCAAAATGCAGGCAGGCCATACGCCACCAAGGGCAGGCACATGCAGCAAAGCTTGCCAAAACTGATCCCCACTGAAGGCCAAAACAGAAAAGAAGGACCTACAAACACGCTGGAAAGGAGTCAACATCAAAGGAATTGCAATTGGAGGAGAAAAAAAGAAAATTTGGGAAATTTAGTGAGTCTTATAAAAATGGCCTGGGTTTATATCAGGTGCATTGCAAAGGACCAAATGGTGCCAAAACTAAGCTCACAAATATTGCAAAAGCAGGGGAAAAAGTCAAGGAGGAAGACACAACTTAGGGGGCAAGATATGAGGGACATGGCATGAATACTTAAAACAAAAAAAAAAAAAAAAAGAAAAAAATCTTTCCCAAAGTCAAAGCCATCAAAATGCAGGCAGGCCATACGCCACCAAGGGCAGGCACATGCAGCAAAGCTTGCCAAAATTGATCCCCACTGAAGGCCAAAACAGAAAAGAAGGACCTACAAACACGCTGGAAGTGAGATAACATTAAAGGAATTGAAATTGGAGGAGAAAAAAGAAAATTTGGGAAATTTAGTGAGTCTAAAAAATGGCCTGAGTTTATATCAGGTGCAGTGCAAAGGACCAAAAGATACCAAAACTAAGCTCACAGATGTTGCAAAAGCAGGGGAAAAAGTCAAGGAGGAAGACACAACTTAGGGGGCAAGATATGAGGGACATGGCATGAACACTTCAGAAAACAACCAAAAAAAGAAAAAAATCTTTCCCAAAGTCAAAGCCATCAAAAGGCATGGCCTGCCATCAAGTGCAGGGACATGCACCAAAGATTCCTCTATTGGTTCCCATTGAAATCGCAAGATTCCTTTTCCCTTCCCGAAAGGAAATGAAATTTGCTTTCGGGAAGGGGAAAGGAATCTTGCGGATCCCAAAAGAAAGGCTTACAAACACTCTGGAAAGGAGATAGGTTCAAATGAAATGCAATTGAAAAAAGCAGAAAATTGGGAATTTTAGTCTCTTCAAAAAACAGGCTGTGAGGAAATCAGCTGCATTGCAAAGGACCAAAAGGTGCCAAAACTAAGCTCACAGATGTTGCAAAAGCAGGGGAAAAAGTCAAGGAGGAAGACACAACTTAAGGGGCAAGATATGAGGGACATGGCATGAATACCTAAAACAGAAAAAAAAAAAAAAAAAAGAAAAAATCTTTCCCAAAGTCAAAGCCATCAAAATGCAGGCAGGCCATACGCCACCAAGGGCAGGCACATGCAGCAAAGCTTGCCAAAACTGATCCCCACTGAAGGCCAAAACAGAAAAGAAGGACCTACAAACACGCTGGAAAGGAGTCAACATCAAAGGAATTGCAATTGGAGGAGAAAAAAAGAAAATTTGGGAAATTTAGCGACTCTAATAAAATGGCCTGGGGTTTTAGCAGGTGCATTGCAAAGGACCAAATGGTGCCAAAACTAAGCTCACAAATGTTGCAAAAGCAGGGGAAAAAGTCAAGGAGGAAGACACAACTTAGGGGGCAAGATATGAGGGACATGGCATGAATACTTACAATAATAAAAAAAAAAAAAAAAAAAAATCTTTCCCAAAGTCAAAGCCATCAAAATGCAGGCAGGCCATACGCCACCAAGGGCAGGCACATGCAGCAAAGCTTGCCAAAATTGATCCCCACTGAAGGCCAAAACAGAAAGGAAAGACTTACAAACACGCTGGAATGGAGACACCATCAAATAAATTGCAATTGGAGGAGAAAAAAAGAAAATTTGGGAAATTTAATGACTCTTAGAAAGTGGCCTGGGGTTTTAGCAGGTGCAGTGCAAAGGACCAAAAGGTGCAAAAACTAAGCTCACAGATGTTGCAAAAGCAGGGGAAAAAGTCAAGGAGGAAGACACAACTTAGGGGGCAAGATATGAGGGACATGGCATGAATACTTAAAACAAAAAAAAAAAAAAAAAAGAAAAAAATCTTTCCCAAAGTCAAAGCCATCAAAATGCAGGCAGGCCAGACGCCAGCAAGGGCAGGCACATGCAGCAAAGCTTGCCAAAATTGATCCCCACTGAAGACCAAAACAGAAAAGAAGGACCTACAAACACGCTGGAAGTGAGATAACATTAAAGGAATTGAAATTGGAGGAGAAAAAAGAAAATTTGGGAAATTTAGTGAGTCTAAAAAATGGCCTGAGTTTATATCAGGTGCAGTGCAAAGGACCAAAAGATACCAAAACTAAGCTCACAGATGTTGCAAAAGCAGGGGAAAAAGTCAAGGAGGAAGACACAACTTAGGGGGCAAGATATGAGGGACATGGCATGAACACTTCAGAAAACAACCAAAAAAAGAAAAAAATCTTTCCCAAAGTCAAAGCCATCAAAAGGCATGGCCTGCCATCAAGTGCAGGGACATGCACCAAAGATTCCTCTATTGGTTCCCATTGAAATCGCAAGATTCCTTTTCCCTTCCCGAAAGGAAATGAAATTTCCTTTCGGGAAGGGAAAAGGAATCTTGCGAATGCCAAAAGAAAGGCTTACAAACACTCTGGAAAGGAGATAGGTTTAAATGAAATGCAATTGAAAAAAGCAGAAAATCGGGAATTTTAGTCTCTTCAAAAAATAGGTTGTGAGGAAATCAGCTGCATTGCAAAGGACCAAAAGGTGGCAAAACTAAGCTCACAGATGTTGCAAAAGCAGGGGAAAAAGTCAAGGAGGAAGACACAACTTAGGGGGCAAGATATGAGGGACATGGCATGAATACCTAAAACAGAAAAAAAAAAAAAATAGAAAATATCTTTCCCAAAGTCAAAGCCATCAAAATGCAGGCAGGCCATACGCCACCAAGGGCAGGCACATGCAGCAAAGCTTGCCAAAACTGATCCCCACTGAAGGCCAAAACAAAAAAGAAGGACCTACAAACACGCTGGAAAGGAGTCATCATCAAAGGAATTGCAATTGGAGGAGAAAAAAAGAAAATTTGGGAAATTTAGTGACTCTAATAAAATGGCCTGGGGTTTTAGCAGGAGCATTGCAAAGGATCAAATGGTGCCAAAACTAAGCTCACAAATGTTGCAAAAGCAGGGGAAAAAGTCAAGGAGGAAGACACAACTTAGGGGGCAAGATATGAGGGACATGGCATGAATACTTACAATAATATAAAAAAAAAAAAAAAAAAAAAATCTTTCCCAAAGTCAAAGCCATCAAAATGCAGGCAGGCCATACGCCACCAAGGGCAGGCACATGCAGCAAAGCTTGCCAAAATTGATCCCCACTGAAGGTTAAAACAGAAAAGAAAGACTTACAAACACGCTGGAATGGAGACACCATCAAAGGAATTGCAATTGGAGGAGAAAAAAAGAAAATTTGGGAAATTTAATGACTCTTAGAAAGTGGCCTGGGGTTTTAGCAGGTGCAGTGCAAAGGAACAAAAGGTGCCAAAACTAAGCTCACAGATGTTGCAAAAGCAGGGGAAAAAGTCAAGGAGGAAGACACAACTTAGGGGGCAAGATATGAGGGACATGGCATGAACACTTCAGAAAACAACCAAAAAAAGAAAAAAATCTTTCCCAAAGTCAAAGCCATCAAAAGGCATGGCCTGCCATCAAGTGCAGGGACATGCACCAAAGATTCCTCTATTGGTCCCCATTGAAATCGCAAGATTCCTTTTCCCTTCCCGAAAGGAAATGAAATTTCCTTTCGGGAAGGGAAAAGGAATCTTGCGGATCCCAAAAGAAAGGCTTACAAACACTCTGGAAAGGAGATAGGTTTAAATGAAATGCAATTGAAAAAAGCAGAAAATCGGGAATTTTAGTCTCTTCAAAAAATAGGCTGTGAGGAAATCAGCTGCATTGCAAAGGACCAAAAGGTGCCAAAACTAAGCTCACAGATGTTGAAAAAGCAGGGGAAAAAGTCAAGGAGGAAGACACAACTTAGGGGGCAAGATATGAGGGACATGGCATGAATACCTAAAACAGAAAAAAAAAAAAAAAAAGAAAAAATCTTTCCCAAAGTCAAAGCCATCAAAATGCAGGCAGGCCATACGCCACCAAGGGCAGGCACATGCAGCAAAGCTTGCCAAAACTGATCCCCACTGAAGGCCAAAACAGAAAAGAAGGACCTACAAACACGCTGGAAAGGAGTCAACATCAAAGGAATTGCAATTGGAGGAGAAAAAAAGAAAATTTGGGAAATTTAGTGACTCTTATAAAAATGGCCTGGGTTTATATCAGGTGCAGTGCAAAGGACCAAATGGTGCCAAAACTAAGCTCACAAATATTGCAAAAGCAGGGGAAAAAGTCAAGGAGGAAGACACAACTTAGGGGGCAAGATATGAGGGACATGGCATGAATACTTAAAACAAAAAAAAAAAAAAAAAAGAAAAAAATCTTTCCCAAAGTCAAAGCCATCAAAATGCAGGCAGGCCAGACGCCAGCAAGGGCAGGCACATGCAGCAAAGCTTGCCAAAATTGATCCCCACTGAAGGCCAAAACAGAAAAGAAGGACCTACAAACATGCTGGAAGTGAGATAACATTAAAGGAATTGAAATTGGAGGAGAAAAAAGAAAATTTGGGAAATTCAGTGAGTCTAAAAAATGGCCTGAGTTTATATCAGGTGCAGTGCAAAGGACCAAAAGATACCAAAACTAAGCTCACAGATGTTGCAAAAGCAGGGGAAAAAGTCAAGGAGGAAGACACAACTTAGGGGGCAAGATATGAGGGACATGGCATGAACACTTCAGAAAACAACCAAAAAAAGAAAAAAATCTTTCCCAAAGTCAAAGCCATCAAAAGGCATGGCCTGCCATCAAGTGCAGGGACATGCACCAAAGATTCCTCTATTGGTTCCCATTGAAATCGCAAGATTCCTTTTCCCTTCCCAAAAGGAAATGAAATTTGCTTTCGGGAAGGGGAAAGGAATCTTGCGGATCCCAAAAGAAAGGCTTACAAACACTCTGGAAAGGAGATAGGTTCAAATGAAATGCAATTGAAAAAAGCAGAAAATCGGGAATTTTAGTCTCTTCAAAAAATAGGCTGTGAGGAAATCAGCTGCATTGCAAAGGACCAAAAGGTGGCAAAACTAAGCTCACAGATGTTGCAAAAGCAGGGGAAAAAGTCAAGGAGGAAGACACAACTTAGGGGGCAAGATATGAGGGACATGGCATGAATACCTAAAACAGAAAAAAAAAAAAAAAAAGAAAAAATCTTTCCCAAAGTCAAAGCCATCAAAATGCAGGCAGGCCATACGCCACCAAGGGCAGGCACATGCAGCAAAGCTTGCCAAAACTGATCCCCACTGAAGGCCAAAACAGAAAAGAAGGACCTACAAACACGCTGGAAAGGAGTCAACATCAAAGGAATTGCAATTGGAGGAGAAAAAAAGAAAATTTGGGAAATTTAGTGATTCTAATAAAATGGCCTGGGGTTTTAGCAGGTGCAGTGCAAAGGACCAAAAGGTGCAAAAACTAAGCTCACAGATGTTGCAAAAGCAGGGGAAAAAGTCAAGGAGAAAGACAAAACGTAGGGGGCAAGATATGAGGGACATGGCATGAATACTTACAATAATAAAAAAAAAAAAAAAAAAAATCTTTCCCAAAGTCAAAGCCATCAAAATGCAGGCAGGCCATACGCCACCAAGGGCAGGCACATGCAGCAAAGCTTGCCAAAATTGATCCCCACTGAAGGCCAAAACAGAAAGGAAAGACTTACAAACACGCTGGAATGGAGACACCATCAAAGGAATTGCAATTGGAGGAGAAAAAAAGAAAATTTGGGAAATTTAATGACTCTTAGAAAGTGGCCTGGGGTTTTAGCAGGTGCAGTGCAAAGGACCAAAAGGTGCAAAAACTAAGCTCACAGATGTTGCAAAAGCAGGGGAAAAAGTCAAGGAGGAAGACACAACTTAGGGGGTAAGATATGAGGGACATGGCATGAATACTTAAAACAAAAAAAAAAAAAAAAAGAAAAAAATCTTTCCCAAAGTCAAAGCCATCAAAATGCAGGCAGGCCAGACGCCAGCAAGGGCAGGCACATGCAGCAAAGCTTGCCAAAATTGATCCCCACTGAAGACCAAAACAGAAAAGAAGGACCTACAAACACGCTGGAAGTGAGATAACATTAAAGGAATTGAAATTGGAGGAGAAAAAAGAAAATTTGGGAAATTTAGTGAGTCTAAAAAATGGCCTGAGTTTATATCAGGTGCAGTGCAAAGGACCAAAAGATGCCAAAACTAAGCTCACAGATGTTGCAAAAGCAGGGGAAAAAGTCAAGGAGGAAGACACAACTTAGGGGGCAAGATATGAGGGACATGGCATGAACACTTCAGAAAACAACCAAAAAAAGAAAAAAATCTTTCCCAAAGTCAAAGCCATCAAAAGGCATGGCCTGCCATCAAGTGCAGGGACATGCACCAAAGATTCCTCTATTGGTCCCCATTGAAATCGCAAGATTCCTTTTCCCTTCCCGAAAGGAAATGAAATTTCCTTTCGGGAAGGGAAAAGGAATCTTGCGGATCCCAAAAGAAAGGCTTACAAACACTCTGGAAAGGAGATAGGTTTAAATGAAATGCAATTGAAAAAAGCAGAAAATCGGGAATTTTAGTCTCTTCAAAAAATAGGCTGTGAGGAAATCAGCTGCATTGCAAAGGACCAAAAGGTGCCAAAACTAAGCTCACAGATGTTGCAAAAGCAGGGGAAAAAGTCAAGGAGGAAGACACAACTTAGGGGGCAAGATATGAGGGACATGGCATGAATACCTAAAACAGAAAAAAAAAAAAAAAAGAAAATATCTTTCCCAAAGTCAAAGCCATCAAAATGCAGGCAGGCCATACGCCACCAAGGGCAGGCACATGCAGCAAAGCTTGCCAAAATTGATCCCCACTGAAGGCCAGAACAGAAAAGAAAGATTTACAAACACGCTGGAATGGAGACACCATCAAAGGAATTGCAATTGGAGGAGAAAAAAAGAAAATTTGGGAAATTTAATGACTCTTAGAAAGTGGCCTGGGGTTTTAGCAGGTGCAGTGCAAAGGACCAAAAGGTGCCAAAACTAAGCTCACAGATGTTGCAAAAGCAGGGGAAAAAGTCAAGGAGGAAGACACAACTTAGGGGGCAAGATATGAGGGACATGGCATGAACACTTCAGAAAACAACCAAAAAAAGAAAAAAATCTTTCCCAAAGTCAAAGCCATCTAAAGGCATGGCCTGCCATCAAGTGCAGGGACATGCACCAAAGATTCCTCTATTGGTCCCCACTGAACACACAAGATTCCTTTTCCCTTCTCGAAAGGAAATACATTTTTTGTTTGTCTCTAAATTATGAAATAGAAAAACCCTCCTTCTTTTAAATGACCTTGAAATTTTTAAATTTCTGCATGGTATAATTATTTTCAGATTTATTCGTATTGTTTCTTTTAATGCTGTATGATAATAATTATACTAATATACATATGAGTTTAAAATATATTTACCTTTTTTTAAATTATTTTTCATATCTCCCCTATAACTTTGGTTTTCTTTTATTTTTTTTAATATCTGTATTTATTTATTACATATTTCTATACTTTAATTTCTACCTTTATATTCTTTTGTTTATAATTTTTATAGTCAATCCCCTGCCTTTTTTCAAATTAAAGATGCGCTGTATTTATGTATTTTAAAAAATATATTTACATTTATAATTTTCACATGTTTTTTTGTAATTTTTTCATATTATATGTTAACATGCTGATGCACGTTATTTATAAGTATTCAATACATATTTCCCATAATGTATTATAATACTATATATACACTATGACTTGAATTATGTATTGTATCAAGTTTTTTTTTCTATATTCATGGATATTTTCTGTTTCTATATATGTCTACATATATTTGTCATACATTTCTATATATTTTGATTGGTGTTTCGTTTCTATTCATAATTTATATTTTTGTATATCTAGAAACATATATAATACCCCGTATTAAAAAATAATATATCTTAATATAATATATAATGATTTACGTTACATGGATTTTTTTTATATATTCGGTCGATATTTAAATTTTAAGTTTTTTATTCCCATTTCTATACATATATTTGTTTAGTTTAATTATCGTTATAGTTCTAATTTTACATTTAAAATCCAGTTCCTAAATAAAATGACAAAACAAACAGCACTGAATTCCCACCAATATCTTCCAAAAACATCAAGATAACTCCACCAGCCAATCAACTGCCAGCGAAAAGACACTTAACACTCTTTTCACTAACAGTTCTCATCACATCAGAAAAATGGAACCAAAATAAAATAAAACCCTGTAGAAACACACACAGCAAACCAGAAAAACTACTAAAAAAAATCAAACCAATTGACTAAACTCCAAACAGTGCCACTGACCTTGAACGTTATTAAAAAAAAAATATACAAAATTCTACCTCTACACTAACTCAAACAATAACCAATACTCTGTACATCTAACTTTAGGAACCAAACTAATTAACGAAATGGAAAAAATTCTCAACCACTAAAAACTAAGAAAATTCCTACCCAAATAAAAAAAATACTTAAAGTCACCCAACATATAAATACGCACGTTCCCAAAAATAAAACTAATAAACAGCAACCAAATATATCAAAGGACAAAAAAAAAATCAAAAAAAAAACGAACCCAAAACCAAATAAACTTAAATTTACAACAGCAAAAAAAAATGTTCCTAACGGAATAAACCCATAGTGCCTCAATCTATCAAAATAAAAATACCACCTAGAAACAAACCCAAAGACTAAAGACAAACGTAACCATAAACAATGTCTCCTAAATTACCCGTAACCATAAAACATACACTACAATCAAACAAACCAAACAAGTAAAAGCTCTGGAAGACGATAAACACACATGCAATTATCGAGATTAAAAACCCGCTGCTATGAACGACGTGACGCTTCCTCAAGCCCCCCAAAACAAACACCACACACTCACGCTAATAAAAGCCGCCACAACAGAATTAAAATGCGAACCGCTGCTTCACGCTACGACCCGTAAAAACCATTGCGCGCCCTTCTAAACATAATACCACGGGAAAAAAAAAAAAAAATCTGACTACAAAACCCAATCCGAAACGAACCTTTACCACCCCCACCTGCACCGAGAACCGTGCCACTCGGGAAGAACACCGTATCCCTTAGCGGACACCCGCTGCAAACCGAGCACAGCGATGCAATCAAGGCCTGCAAAGCGCCTCCGAACCACGGCACCGCCGAACTTTGAGCGGCCGAGCCCCGCGCTCGCTGCCGGCCCCGGACGGAGCGCGGCTCCCGGCAGGAAAGCGGCTCCTGCGGCGGCTGCTCCGGCACGCGGGGCCGGCGCCGTCCCGGGGAGCCCCGCCCGCTGCCCCTGCCCGGCGGGGCCGGCACCGGGCCCGGGGCTACCGGCGGCGCCCGAGCCCCGCGCCCGGAGCGGCCGGCACCGCCCGGGCCGGCGCAGCAGCGCCCGCGCCGCCTCTGCCGCCCTCGGCCGGCCCGGCACGGCTCCCCTCGGCTCGCACCGGCGCGGCTCCGCCACTGCCGCCCTCGGCCGGCCCGGCCGCGCCAAATCCCCCGTGCGCCCCGGCAGCTGCCCGGGCCGTGCCAGCAGCGCTCCCGAGCGGGAACGTTCCGGGCCGGGCCGCGGGCACGAGGAGCGCCCTCCGATGCAGCGGCACAGCCCCATTGCAGCCCTGCAAACGCTGCCGGAGCTGGGGCTTCCCGCAACCCAACCCCGAAACTGACGCCGCAGGCGGGGCGCACCTCACTCCAACAAGGGCAAAGAAATGCCTTCTCCCCTTCAGTTTCGTCCCCTAGGAGAGCAGAAAAGAAGGGGCGCTCCTCAAATGAAAGCCTTCGACTGATGGCAAAGGGCGAGTTCGACCTCCATTCAAACCCTTGAAAAGGAGGGACACCAGGGCTAACCCCCCTCCATTTAAACCCGAGGGTGATGAAAATGGGGTGGGCTGCCTTCAAATCCAACCCATAACACCACAACAATACTCTCCCCATTCCCCTTAGAATAGAACGCAGGGATTCCCTGTCACCCCCGGGATACCCCTCACAGCCTGGAAAAGGCAGCTTTTCCTGCAATCAACCCCCTGAAAACCACAAGTGAAGGGGGATCCCCTCAGTTCAAACGCAGACAATAAAAGAAGAGTAGCTGCTTCCTTCTCCTTAATCCCTTTTGTCCTCATAAGCTCCACTTTTGTTCCTGGGGATCCGGGGAGGGACTGGCAAGATGAAATTGCAAAGGGGAAGGACAAAATTCCCCGCTCCAAACCCACACGGGCTCACCTGTTCGGCTGCTGCTCCCCGGCACAAAGATTCGTCCCTCGGCGCCTCCTTTAAGCGATGCTCCACGTATCCAAGCGCGGATCCAGGTGCTCCCCCCGAGCCTGTGAGAAGCTCCCGCAGTCCTTCCACGAGACAGCGCCGGGAGCGCCCCATAAACCCCTCCACTCAGCAGCTCCATGCAAAAGGGAGCTGAGGCAAAGCCTCCCCCTAAAACAGCCTCGCCCCGGCAGGAGCCGGCCCCTCATCATCCTCACACTCACACCTGGGCTGCTGCGAGCCCCCATCATCCTCACACTCACACCTGGGCTGCTCCGAGCCCTCATCATCCTCACACTCACACCTGGGCTGCTCCGAGCCCCCATCATCCTCACAGCTCACACCTGGGCTGCTGCGAGCCCCCATCATCTTCACACTCACACCTGGGCTGCTCCGAGCCCCCATCATATATTTTTCATATTTATATTCGCATTTATATTTAGAATTTGTATTACTGTATAATAAAAATTATATTATATATTGCATCTCTTCATGTTACTTACATAGATTTCTGTTTCTATTTCTATTCATAGTTTGGCATTATATCTTTATATCTCTATATATTTATTATATATTTCTCTATGTCAATTTACATTTCTATAGTACTTATATTATTTAAAATAAAACCCCTGCCTCTAACGAAATAAAAAAGCAAAGACACCCTTTATTTAAAACACATTTAAAATTTTAAAAATAATTTTGTTTGTCATAATTCTATTCACATCTATATTTGTAATTTTCATTTGTTATATTTATCGATATTATATATATTGGAGAGAATACCTTTTTATATAATAATATATATATTCTTTTGACACAATATATTTCTTTTACTTATATTTATATATATTAAATATTTATTGATATCGACATATATATGATATATTTGGATTTCTATTTTTATATTTTTTATTAAATCTCCAGCCTATACCCCAATAAAAGCCAAACAATCCCCAATTTATTTTAACTATATTTAAACATAAATCCTGTCACAGCTGCATTGCACAGCAGTGCCCCAAGCTAATCTGACACTTGTTCATCTCCTGGACCTGAAACTGAACCCGCTCACCTTGATCGCACCTGGCAGAACCATTTTCTTACCTTTTTCTGGCATTTCTTGTTTTTGTTTTTTTTTTTTCTTGAGTTTTTGTGGCCTTTATTGCCTCTCTTTCTTGCCTTGTTTCTTGGGGCTTTTACTCACTTTTTCCTTGATTTTTTTCTGGCGTTTCTTGGGATTTTTTCTTCGTCTCTTCTTGCCCATCTTGGTGTTTTTTTCTGGTTTTATCTTGCCCCCCTTGGGGTTTTTTTTTCTGTTTTTTTTTTTTTTTTTCTGGGTTTCTCTTTGCCATTTTGGTTGTTTTTTGTTTTTTTTTTTTTTTTTCTGGATTTTTTCTTCCCCATCTTGGTTTTATGTTCTGATTTTATTCATTTTATTTCTTGCCCATCTTGGGGTTTTTCCCTGGTCTGTTTTCAGGGATTTTTCTTGCCCATCTTGGTTATTCTTTCAGTTTTTTTTTTTTTTTTCCTTTCCCTTCTTAGGGTTTTTTTCCGGTTTTTTTAACTGGGATTTTTCTCGCCCATCTTGGGGTTCTATTCTGGGCTTTTTCTTGCCCATCTTGGGGTTTTCTTCTGTGTTTTTTTCTTGCCCATCTTGTTGTTGTTGTTGTTTGGGTTTTTTTTGTTTGTTTGGTTTTGGTTTTTTTTTTCCCCTGTTTTTTTTTTTCTGTGGTATTTCTGGGATTTTTCTTGCCCATCTTGGTTTTTTTTTGGGGGGGGGGGGTTGTCGCCCATCTCGAAGTTTTTTTCTGTGGGTTTGTTTTTTCTTGTTTTTTTTTTTTTTTCTTTTCTTTTTTTTCCCCCCTCGGTTTCTCCTTGCCCTCCTGGTTTTTGGTTTTTTTTTTTTTTTTTTTCTTTGTCTGTCTTCCTTCCTTCCTCCCTTCCTGTCCTTCCTTCTTTCTTCCTTTCAGTTCCTTTCCTTATTTTCTTTTTTTCTTTTTCTTCCTTTCTTTTTTTCTTTCCCTGTATTTCTAATCTTGGTTTTCCTTTCTAGCTTTAGAATAAAAAAGCAGCAGTAGTAACTTTCAGGCTACCTGGGAGTAAAAAAAACTCCAAAACGAAAATGATTTAAAGAAAACTATTGATTCCCTGGCAGCCTGAAATTTCCTACTGCTGCACTTGACACAGAGCTTTTATTCCTTCTTATAGACAGTTGATATTTTATACTTTATACAGCGATCCCTGCCGTCTGCACAGGCGCACTGCAGGCACAGCGATCCCTGCCGTCTGCCCCGGAGCACTGCAGGCAGAGCGCTGCGGCGTCGTTCGGTTCTGTTTAATGAAACTCGGCTTGGTTCGGCACGGTTCGGCTCTTGGACTAAACTCGGCTCTTCAGCCGAACTCAGCACGGTGGGGCTAAACTCGGTCATATTCGGCACATTGTCTAAATGCGGCCAGTGTCGGCTACACTGGGCTATCGGTTCCAGTCGGCTATCATCGGCTCTTGGTGTAAACTCGCCTATTTCCGGCCACACTCGGCTCTTGGTTTAAACTCGGCTGTTTTCGGACACACTCGGCTCTTCGGGGAAACTCGGCTGTTTTCGGCCACACTCGGCTCTTCGGAACAATTCGACTCGGCTCGGCTCCCTCAGGGCGGGAAGGCGGCGGTGAGAGGACCCCGGCACAGCGAGGCGTTTAACCCACATGCCTGTCACAAGCCCGCCAAAATACGCCCGCCCGCGGCGCCGCTGAGACCACAGCATGTGTCGGGTACACTTGAAACGCCACAGAAAAATCCGTCGGGGCCGCCATGTCGTCGGTATTCCGTGCAGGCAGTTTAGTTACACCCACCCGGTCCTCCACTTCCCCGCCCTTTTCGCCGCCATCTTGGGAAGGTCAAAGAAAAGTCCGCGACAGCGGCGACGCGCCACTCCCAAGGTGGCGCCCTCTCCGTGCAGGGCTGCAGTACCGCGCTCTGCCCACAAGGCGGCAGCACTGCCGCCCGCCCCAGCCGGGGGCGCAGCGCGCCTCGGGGCTGCGGGCAGCGAAGGCGGCAAAAAAGAACAGGGGCGACCCCCGCCGAAAACTGCTCCGAAATAAATGCCCCAAAACAACCGGCAAGAGGAAAAAAAACCTTCTGTCTCTAATCTAATACGATAAAACAAAACAAAACAAAACACAACACGAAAAAAAAAAACAAACCATCAATTTCTTTTAAAAAATATTTAAAACTTTTTAAAAATATTTTTTCATATTAATATTCACATTTCTATTTACAATGTATAGTGATGTACACTGTCCATTTATACACTTCTTTTTATAAATACATTTCTATTCCATATTGCATATATCCCTAAAACTTAAATTTATTTGTATATTTTTATAAATATTTTCACATA